>JARYZH020000109.1:1200000-1568097 GCA_030021035.2 Notholithocarpus densiflorus
GTAGAGGGAATGCGAAAAGGCACTCTATGTTGTTTTCCAAATAAACAATAATCACAAGGTTTAAGTGACATACCTTTGGCAAAAGGAATGAGAGACTTCTTTGCCAAAATCTGCAACCCCTTTTCACTCATGTGAGCCAGCCGCCTATGCCACAAGTTAGGCATAGAATCTTCCTGAGTTGCACTAACAACATCTTTGCACACCTTTACTTATGTCTTGTAAAGTGTACAACAAATCTTCCCTCCAGCAAGCACCAATGATCCTTTAGAGAGTCTTCATTTACCATCTCCAAAATAGTTGCCATAGTCTTCTTTATCCAAAATATGAGTAGAAATCAGATTCAAACACATATCAGGCACATGTGGCACATTCTTCAATCCAAGTTGTATCCAATGTTAGTCTCAACACAAACATCTCCAATTTCCACAATGTTAGCATAACTGTTATTGCCCATCTTCACTCTTCCAAAGTCTCTTGCTTTGTATGAACTAAAGAGCTCCTTTCTTGGAGTGACATGACAGGAAGCGGCTGAGTCAATCAACCATTCAAAATAAGGATGTGAAACATTGCAACATTCATCATCTCCTATAGCGAGCACCACATCTTCAATTGTCGAGACAGTAGTGGTATTCTGTTCTTCTGCCTTATTCTGATTTTTCTCATCTTTCTGTTTATTCTTCCAAGCCTTGTAGTTTCTTCTTATGTGACCTTCTTTGTTATGGTAGAAACACTTGAATTTTCCTTTCGATTCTGACTGACTTCTGGATTTACCACGTCCCTTAGAGTTTCTAGTCTTACTCCTCCTCCTGTTCTTTGTGACAAGAGCCTGTGCATTATCCTTGCCCATGTCTTTTCTTCTTGTTTCTTCATTGAACAAGCTATCCTTGACCATTGCAAGTTGTAGCACACCATTTGGAGCAGAGTTACTAAGTGACACCACCAAAGTCTCCCAACTGTCAAGTAAGGAACTCAGAAGTAATAAAGCCTAAAGCTCATCATCAATTATCAGCTTCATTGTAACCATCTGATTCACCAAGCCTTGGACTCACTCAAATGCTTGGCAACAGATCTCCGTTCCTTAAGCTTCAAATTCACAAGCTTTCTAGCCACTAAAGCTTTATTTTGAGCTGTCTTTCTTTCATAGAGACTCTTTAATTTTTCCCAAAGAGCTTCTGCACTAGTCTCTTGAGATACATGATGAAACATACTCACATCGATGCATTGTCTAATACATCAAATGGTTTTTCTATTTAACTTCTCCCAGTCTTTATTAGACATCTCGCTTGGCTTAGCACTTTCACCCTCAATAGGGTCATGCAAATCCTTACAGTAAAGGACATCCTCTATCATCGGCTTCCAAATCGAATAATTTGACGCCGTGAGTTTAATCATAGTGCTCATATTCATATTCATATTTTCCATTTAATTCAACACAAGACAATCACGTCCAACAACCAAAGCTCTAAAATCTACGGAAGCGGAAAAAAAAAAAAAAAAAAAAAAATCAACTAACAAGAATACCAAGAAATTACGTGGAAAACCCTCCAGTGTAGAGGGAAAAACCACAGGGCAAATCCGATCAATCCACTATAATAAAATAGAGATTATAACATTCAAGTTATACACAAAACCTGAGTTCACAATAAATTGGGAAAATACAATAATACCTCTAGAAACAAATACAACCTCACCACAAAAACTGGTAGCAAGATCTTCCATACTGAATACTTCAATTCTCTGTGATTGTAGCACCCAAATAATCGTCCTAGAGAAAACCCCCAATTTATCTTCCTTATGTGTCTTGAGCAAAAGAAAAATCACATTTTCTTTTTTCCCTCAGTGCCGCACAAAACACTAATCTCTTTCCTTTAGTCGGCTTCAAATTTGTGTTTCACTCTTCAGTCTCTCTCTTGAAACCACACGCACCAAGCTTTTTATAAGAGCTTCTGCCGCCTGACATTCCTAGTATAATTAGGAATAGAAGTCTTTGACTTCTTGTGCAATTGATACACCTATTTCTATATGTAATAGGATTCCATTGTGGGCTGGACTTCTAGATGCTGTGCACCTCAACACTTGGCACAGTATATATAGTATAATATATGGTATGATATGATATAAATAAAATGATGTATAAATAAAATCAAATTTATTCATTTCTCTCATTTCTTCAACCTCAAATAATAATACCATAAACTCAATATCTAAGTCAAACAATGGTGTGTAAATAAAATCTAATTCATTCATTTTCTCAACATCGAATAATCTACGCATGTACTCTTTCTAATTGAGTTTATGGTATGATCGAATAATCATACCCATTACGTTGCTACACAATTATGGTTATTGTTCAAAGCTACTCTTCTTTTTTTTTTTTTTTTTTTTTTTTGATAACCGGTCAGAAACTCTTATTAAACTCAGTAAAACTGAATACACGTAAAGTAGACAACTTATAAAGTCCAAGGCCAGCTACAAACAAAAAACTGGCCATAGACCAAAGCTACAAACACACGTAGCTAAGGAAAAGGCACCTACAAATATAAAAGATTAAAACCGGCCATAGACTACAGCTACAAAAAACGTAGCTAAGGAAAAGGCACCTACAAATAAAAAAGATTAAAACCGGCCATAGACTACAGCTACAAACAACGTAGCTCAGAAAAGGTACCTATATAAAAGATTAAGTATCCGTTGTTTACCTTTTTTTTTTTTTTTTGGGCTGCATGTTTTGACTTTTCAGTAGTAAACAGTACACCCGTGCATTGTTCACGGGTTCCATAAACTTCACTTTTCAGTAATTTTTTCATTAAAAATTGATCATACGGCACTATTCACACATTTAAAAATTATTTTGCTATAATATTTTCAGTTTTCAGTTTCAGCAAAATAAGTTCTATCCAAACGGACCCTAAATCCGAGATGCCATCAGCTTTTGGTACTTATTCAGCAGACCCTCTGCACCACTCAAAATATTCCTTAGATGAGTTTGTTTTTGTTCAAAGTACACCTTATTTCGGGCATTCCAAATAGCCCACACCATTGTTGCCCAAAGTTCCAAATCGCGCTAATCTAAACTCTGCACCATGAAACCGAACAACAAGAAAAAGTCACAAGCCTCATTGGAGCACTTTTGAATCTTTCCCTTGACCAAAGCCCACACATTCCTGGCAAGGGGACACTCCCACAAGACATGCCCAGTCGTCTCAGTTTTTTGCTGACACAACCCACACACCCTTGTACTGTGAACCTTTCTTCTGCGCAAATTGTTTCGAGTGGGTAGGGTGTTAGAGCACGCCCTCCACATGAAGGTTCTGACTTTTGGGGGAACATTTAGTGTCCAAAGTTTCTTCCAGGTTGGTTTGTTTGTCTGGGCCTTTGAGTGCTCCACTACTTGCTGTTGCATCAACCGGAGCGCTACGTGGTAAGCGGTCTTGACTGATAAGGTCTTCGCTATTCTCCATCCATATAAGGGAGTCCCTAGCCTGTGTATCATTGAGGGGTAATACTAGAATCTCATTCCGAGTTTTGGCCATGAATAGTGCATGGACCTTGCCTCGATCCCACTATCTTATGTCAACGTCTATCAAGTCACACACCTTTAGCTCAAGGTCGGGCTCACTATTGAAGATAGGGTCGTGAGACAACCACTTCTGCGTAGTGACACCAATACACTCACCATCGCCTATTTTCCATTTCGAACCAGCAACGATCACGTCCCTAGCAGACAGGAGACTCCGCCATACGAATGAAGGATTGTGGCCCAGTAGGGCCTCTAAGAACGTACTGCTAGGGAAATACCGGGCTTTGTATACCCGATAAAAGAGAGATTGAGTGCCATGAATTAGTCGCCACGCTTGCTTGGCCAACATTGCGAGGTTAAAGGCGTTGATGTCTCGAAAACCCATACCACCTCTATTCTTGTCCGTACACAGCTTCTGCCAGCTCACCCAATGGATCTTTTTCTCATTGCATTTCTGACCCCACCAATATCTGGCCAAGGTCGAGTTGATGGCATCGCACATTACTTTTGGAAGCCTGAATAAGCTCATGGAGTAAGTCGGTATAGACTGCGCATCCAACTTTATAAGTATCTCATGGCCAGCCTTGGAGATGAATTTCTCCTTCCACCCTAATACTCTCTTAGTAACATGTTCTTGGATTTCCCTGAAGGTGGTTGTCTTAGCTCTGCCCCCAACCATCGGCAAACCTAAATACTTCTCGCAATCAGACATGATCCTGGCTCCAAGCAAATTTTTTATTGAGTCTCGTGTGTCTTGTCTAGTGTTGCGACTGAAGAAAAACGATGTTTTCTGCCGGTTTATGGCTTGTCCAGAGGCCGATTCATATTGTAATAATATGTTGAGCAACACTTGGCACTCCTGAACCGTGGCTTGACAGAACAGTAGGCTGTCATCGGCAAAGAGCAAATGAGAAATGGTCACTCCATGCTGACAAGATACAACTCCCTTAATAGACCGATTTGCTTCAGCCCTACAAAGCATAGCGGACAAGCCCTCGGCACATAGAAGGAACAAATATGGCGAGAGGGGATCGCCTTGCTTGATCCCCCGAGTGGGTTTGACCAAACCACGAGGCTCTCCATTGATGAGGATCGAGTAAGATGCGGTGCACACCGTTTCCATAGCCAGCAGTATCCATGTGTGATCGAAGCCGAGTTTAGTCATCATATTTCGTAAGAACCACTCAACCCAATCGTAGGCTTTGCTAATGTCCAACTTCACCACCATTTGACCACGCTTCCCTTTCCTCTTATTTCTCATCCTGTGCAACATCTCAAATGCTACCATGGTATTATCAATGATTAAGTGATTAGGAACAAAGGCACTTTGAGCATCGGAGATAATATTAGGCAATATTAATTTGATTCGATTGGCCAAAACTTTTGAAAATAACCATGATACCACATTGCCTAAGCTGATGGGGCGATAATCTGAGATGTACTGCGGCTCCTTCTTCTTAGGGATAAGAATGATGTGGGTATAGTTCATCTTGTGTAGGAGGTGGCTAGAGTTCAGGACAGAAAGGACAGCCCTAACCACATCATTCCCTACAATATGCCAATATTTTTTAAAAAAGAACGAGAACATACCATCAGGGCCCAGCGACTTGGATGGATGCATTTGGAACAAAGCTCGCTTTATTTCCTCCGGTGTGTATGGTTGTAAGAGTTGGTGGTTCATGTCTGGGGTTACTAGCCTGTCTACGGGGTCTAGAACAACCTCCATGTTAGTTGGTTGAGACGAAGTAAACAAGGCTTCAAAGTACTGCTCTGCCGCATCTGCAATTCCATCATCCGTGGCACACCACTCATCATTGGCATTAAAGGTCCCAGCAATGTGATTTTTTCGTCTCCGTTGGCTTGCTCGTTGATGAAAGAATTTGGTGTTCTTATCACCTGCAGGAAGCCAAATGGACCATGATTGTTGTCTCCACGCCACCTCCTCCTGGTGTAGTAATGAGTTTATATCAGCCCGTAAACTCCGAATGGCATCATTGTTTTCTGCCTTGTTCTGGTTGGCCAGTTCATCCAGAATCTTGTGCTTATCTTGGAGTCTCTCCTTAGCGTTCCCAAAAGCCGTACGGCTCCACCGCACCAGGGCTTGTCTACACTGCTTAATCTTTTCAAAAAGTTGAAACATTGGGCTCCCCTCACATACTGACCCCACCCAAGCCTCACGTATGGTGTCCTCACATGTTGGGTGGGTCACCCATTTTTCCTCAAACCTGTGTGGGATTTTCTTCTTTCTTGTAGGCGTACTTGGTTTGTGAGTGCTAACCATAATTGGGACATGATCAGAGTAAGAAGAGTGTAGATGCGTGACTTTAGCATGTGGGAACTGTTCTCTCCATTCCAACGTGGCACAAGCCCGATCTAAGCGTGCTTGTTCAAAGCTACTCTTATCGCCAAGTTTAGTGCCATCGCTTTCGCAACCTCAATTGACGCTGCCTCAAAATTTGAGGGCCAAGATTATATATATTGGTTCGCCACCATGATGGTTTCTCTCAATAAAATAAACACAAGCTTTGCCACTCTTCCAAGCTGCATCAAAATTATATTGAACACAAAGAGATGGGAAGGTTGCCATATATGACTCAAAACCTGTCTCCCTAACATTGGTTCCTCCTCCAGATGCTATTGGAGAATCAAAAGAAACATAATCTAAACTGATGGATCAATATAGAGTGATTTGAACATACGAAATAGCTTAACTAGCTCCAAATTGAGCTCACCTGAATTCTATCAAGATTAAGTAACCAAATAGTGCAAAACTAAGCCATAAGAGCTATATTCCACAATGTTTGAATATATAGGCGTACTTCACTTTCGGTATCCAAGCCACACAAGACACAAAAGCTTTCAGCCTGTTACCTATCTTGTTCTGATCATAGGCAGAGCCTTTGTTACTATATATTCTCCATAGGAACAACTTCAGACTTTCATGAATTTTGTTAGGAACTTCCATTTCTCATTTGCTTGCTCAAATCCTTCCTTTTGTTCCACCCAAATGTCTCATTTATATAGTAGTAAATTTCCCTGACTTGTTGCACACCCATATAATCTGGTCTCTAGTTTACCTACTTGAAAGATGAATTTTTTCTAATCTTTGACACAGATTTTTTTGTCAAAGAATTCGTGATGTCCCCTTGACATGTTTCTTAATTTTTAGGGAAAATTACAACTTAATTAATTGATCTTGTATTTTTATGTTTTTTGTGTTTTTGGAGTACATAAAAATGGAGCTAAATTACATATTTAATCTTGTTTTTAACATAAGTGAGTTATAGAACTTTAACTAAGCTAACCTCAAGTGGGTAAAGTGTCAAATTTCAAATCACAGTTAGGTAACTTAAATTTTGTCCAAACCACAGGTGAGTAAGCTGTAATTTGCCATAGTTTTTATTAGGTTCGCCCCTACAAGAGAGTATTGTGTCATATCCTCTATTCTTGGTTTAGGCTTGAAGCCCTCCATTAATCTTTATATCTCTTCGCTTTCCACCCCTTTCCAAACCTAGAAAGCATTTTTAACCACTTTCTGTTTTTTTGCCCATCTAGCCAATCTTCTACGTTCCCATATCTGGTCATAAGCTTCTCTTGGTTGGAGGCACCATAAAAGCATTGTTAATAGCCTAAATTAAATTTCCTAAACCCTAGCCCCCTCACGTCTTTTATGAAAAAAAATATTATTTCCCACTTGTTTACATCCTTTATTTTACATACATATTCATAATTGGCGGGGTAATAATCACATTTTAATACATAAAGATAGATGCGAAAAAAGATATGTATACAAGTGGAAGTGAGAAAATCAAAACCTTGTTTTTATATATTCTCACCTTTCGGATGACAGTCTCCTTAAAATTGCAACTAATTTCTAAGGATTGTATTGGCAGCTTAAAGGTGGACATACAAGCATATAGTTCTTGAGCTACTAATTTAACTAAAGTTGCCCTACTAGTCCAAGATAGACATTTGTTCCTCTACCCATTTAATGTAGATTAAATCTTCTTATTTAAAATGCGCTAACGTCTTTTGTTTTCTTGACTTTCACGTTTTTAAAGAAATAATTTAGTATTTTAGGAATATTTGGATTCTTCTTTCGTTTGGTAGTGTTCTTCAATAATTCAAAATCCAACCAATTAATTAAAACTAGTCTTGTACAATATACCATGACTTAAAAAATAAATGAAAATCAATAATTTTTGTTTCAAAGGACCGAATAGGATCGAAGTGGATAGCTTGAATCGAAGTGGACCAAATAAGACCGAATAAGACTAAAGTGAGCAGAATGGACCGAATAAGACCGAATAGACTGAAGTGGACAGAATGGACCGAATTGGACCGTATGGGACCAAAGTGGACCGAATAAGATCAATGTGGACCGAAAAGGACCAAATTCGACCGACTAGAACAAAATTGGACGGAATGGACTGAATAGAACCAAAGTAGAATCAAAGTAAACCGAATAGGACCGAAGTGGACAAAATGGACCGAATAGGACCAATGTGGACAGAATATGGCCAAAGTGGACTGAATAATACCAAATGGACCGAATAAAACCGAAGTGGACCGAAAAGACCAAATGGACCAAACAAGACTCAAGTGGAAAAAATGAACTAAAAAGGACCAAAGTTGACAAAATGGACTGAATAGGACTGAAGAGGACCGAAGTACACAAGAGAAATATAAGAGAAACACATTAGTAGTGGTAAAATTTAGTTTAAAAATCAAATAAATAAAATAATGACGTTGTGAAGTTTTCAAAGTGTGGTAGCAAATATAGATATAGAATATATATGATATTAATTAATTCTTATTTAAACACGCAATTCATGCATCATAAGTAAATATAGGACATTCAATGTTTGGCACCTTGTTGTCAATCTAAGTTTCGATATATTTGGCATCATAAAAAAAGGGTGCATGCAGTTGTTATCGTAATTGAATTTCTAGTTTGATTTCATGGGCTCTATGCAAATTTGGCATGTGAAGATTGGATGAATGGTGTGTTTCTTCTTCTATATGTCTCATTGATTGATGTTCCACGGTGGGTTTCCCATGGCATGAAAGTTGAGACTACAGCTACAATGTTGTTTAATTTTTCTAAGAGGGTTCTTGCTTCTCATATAGATGTATTGGTCGAGTTTAGCCTAGTTCTTTTAATCGTATATGATTTTTAGGAGAGTAAGTCAGCTACACACCCTTTACTGTGAAGGAATGGTGTGTTTCTTCTTCTATATGTCTCATTGATCGATGTTCCACGGTGGGTTTCCCATGGCATGAAAGTTGAGACTACAACTACAATGTTGTTTAATTTTTCTAAGAGGGTTCTTGCTTCTTATATAGATGTATTGGTCGAGTTTAGCCTAATTATTTTAATCGTATATGATTTTTAGGAGAGTAAGTCAGCTACACACCCTTTACTGTGAAGTAATTTGTGTTGCATACAAACATGCTTCGAAGCAAGTCAAAAACTTGCATGCCACTCTAAGAAAAACAGTTCCTAATGGGAGTAAATACAAGCTACATATTGGGTATTAAAAGGAATGGTTGACATTTGATTAGGTTTTGTCAAATAAAGGAATTTAAAAAATAAAAATTATGTGTCAAATAAATAAAGATTTGTAAAAATAAAAATTATGTGAAAAATTGTGAGGCTACCAAAGTTAATGTGGCATAATATGAAAGAGTCCCAAAAAAAAAAAAATCAAACGTCTTTGGCTATTTTATATTATTATATATATAGATAAATGCATTATACAACTAGATAAATTATACTATTTAAATTAAATTAAAAAAGACAACATTATCTTCATAGAATTATTATGTGTCTGCATGTCTCCCATAATTAGAATTAAAAAACCAATCGGATTTAATCTTTCAATAAAATTTTACTTAATCTTTTATGGGACCAACTAAAATTGATTTAGGATATTCTTATGCATGCATACCTATGATAGTTAGTCTATGATTTTTGATGTATTCAACCTCTGAAAATTCTCAAACAAAATTTTGAAAAATCACCACCGATAAAATTTGTATTAGTTCATTGCAATGTGATCCCAAACTGCATTTGCAAATGTGGGGCTATGATGTTAATGAACATAAACTTACACTAAGCATGCCCAACCCTCCCCCCCCCCCCAGAGCTCCTTGAACCTCTGTAGTTTCACTCCAGTAAGTGTCTAGCGATGGTCGTGCAATGTGGTTTCACTCGAGTTAGTATCTAACAATGGTCGTGCAAACTAACGATGATAGTACAATTATGCCAATTTCAAATAGTCATGTCGCGTTGACCCCCACCTTCCCTTAGTAGAAAGTTTAAAAAATAGAACTCAAACCTAAAAAAGAAAACCTCAGACGAGGAAACATAACTTTAGGTCCTGAGCCAAACAAACGATAAATATGTACGGTTATTAAGAGAACTTTACTTTACAGTAGACATAACCATAATCTTTGTCCCGAGCCAAACAAACTATAAATATGTAGAACTTTTCATCAAAATATAAATAAATATGTAGAACTACTTTACAGTAGACATAACCATAATTTCTGCTTCTACGATCAAGGTATCTTCAACAAGAAACCCCTTGGATGCATCCTCAAGATCTTTTCGTGACAAAAGTTGCGAAAAACCCCAGTCGTTACATGAGGAAGAGAACCAGTGTTTAGCTGTGAGGGGAAAAAAAATTAAGAAAGCTTATAATTGAGGAAAGTAAATAAAAGAGAACAAAAAGCACATACTTCTCTCAAGAAAAAAAGAAGAAAATGACAAATATAATTCATTAACCTCTTTCTTCTGCATGTTTATTGTTAATTTGGTCCCTTATCCGCAGCTTAAAATCCACAAAAATTTTGTAATCAGGTGCAACACAATCTACTGAGTCGAGGAAGATGGATATTGCTTTGGGTGCTTCATTATAAAATCCATTGGGATAAATCAGTATTTTCCTGGATTCAATAAAAAGAGTTAAAAAATAATAGTTAATAAGTTTAGCATTTAGCAGTGGTAGCTTTCCCTTTTATAACAATAAAAGTTTTAACTTCTAATAATAAAAATACCATTTTAATTCTCCAACAACATATACTTGAGAAGCATATAATACTTTATCCTTTTTCGAAAAGTTTTCAATCTTCCAAGTCATAATTCGATTGGAAGGTTCTTTTATCAAAGTAAGACACTCTCTTTTTGCACTACGTTCATGAACAAAAATCTCCACACCAAATACACAACAATCATTGACAAGGTATCCACTTGAAATAACATTGAAAGAATCAAGAGGGAGAAATTTGTCGAAACCCCATTCAGTCTTTATGTCATGGAATCTTCTAATTGCCCCTTCAACATCTACAAATTACATATTTGGCAAACAATTAGTCTTGTACCAAAACAAATTTTTTAATATTTTTTATACAACCGTGGTAGTTCATGTGAAAGTAATATTATATTAAACTAATCTATCACCCTCAACGAGTTATGAAAAAAATTACGAAATTTGTTGATTTCGTAGAATTTTTTGCATAGCAAATACACATGCATGTGTATAAATTATTAGAGAGCAAACCTTGAATGGTCAAGAACTTGTCCCGTATCTGATCATACACAAACAATTTGAAGCTGGCATTAACCTCCCATCCCAGAGGAGATTTTTCTGTATCAACAATTGACAAATAAATGGAGATGTGCCCAGTCCCATTCATTTTCTCATTTCCTTTGGGATAGAGAGACAACCTCCTACAAAAGAAGACATGGTAGATAATGAGGCTCAAATTCATATTTTAAAGAACAAAGAATATTGAGGCATTAGAATCCACCATTTGTGGCCGCCAACTTCAAAAACACCAGAGTCATACTTTTCAACCCCAGTCTCACACAGTAAAGAGTATGACTGTATTTTTAGTAAGTAATGAGCTGGCCGAAAATGTCTTGCCATTCTTGTGATTTCTGCAATACATTAGGATTATTTAGACACAATTCTAGTAAATATTGGGCAGCCAAAGTATCATTTTTTTTCTAATAATTTAAGAACGAGAATTATACAAAAATTCAAGAATAAATTAATACATGAAAAATAAAATTGGTGGTTTATTCAGTGTTAACAATATATTATAATAAAATAATTGATACAATTTTTGTTTCTTAACACATTTCAACTCAATCATCAATCAAAACGTAACTTGATATTTAATTAGGTCCTAACATTCATTTATGATTGAATCTGTATTAAATTTTGCAGCAATGTCTCTCAACTCTAAATTCAATTACTACCCTAAATTATCCAATTTGAATAAAATTATGATGTTATTTCCTATTTAACACCTAATTCCAAACCCCCAAAATCAAAGAGAGAGAAAACCTTAAGAATAAAAAAAAAAAAAAAAATTGAATTGTTAAATGACATTGAGAGAAAGATATAATTTTAAGAAAATACAAAACCAAACAATTTGACACGAAAATTGCTCTTTTAATTCAACTTTACCGAAACTTTTTAAGAATTTATTTTACTCTTACAGAATGAAAAAAAAAAAAAAAAGATTTTAAGAGAATGTTTTGTTTCTCATTTTTCTAAGCCATATTAGCACCCAAACATACAGACATCTTATAAGTGAAATTAGTAAAATAACTAGTAAAATCAGGAAAATAAAAATAAAATTAACTCTTCTGAAAGTATAAATATCTTTCTAATCAAGAAAATAAAATTATTAAAAAGATTGTTCAAAAAATTTTATTTTGTCCGAAATGAATTCAAAAGAAAGAACATGAATGGATGGGAGCATCTCAAGGTACTGGTGGTTCGTGGATGAGTTGACAACTCTTCTTAAGGTGGTTAACATTTTCGTTATAATAGCAAGACTTGATTTTAGGTAATTATTAATTAAAAAGATTTTTTTTTTTTTTTTTTTTTTTGGAGGGGAGCCAATGTTGTGGGTTAGTTATTTATTTCCATTTTTTTATATCTTCGGATTAAACTTAATTCTTGAGAGGGACTTAGGAGTAACTTTTGGAAAATAACTTTAATTTTAACAACCTATACTATTGAAAAAACTATGCATACAATATGAAAATAAAAAATAAAAAAATTAGAGGTTGGGTGCCATGGCCCTTCTTGGTCTAACTGGGGTTCTGTCCAAGATTTTTGATCTCTTTCTTTAATCATCCAACTTGAAATCACAATGAATCCATCCAATACTGTGATAAAACTTAAAATTTCAAAGTACCATACACAATTTCAAAATCATTTATTAAATCCAAAGTTGAACTATTTTCCATTAATAAACGGATCTTAACTTTACTCTTAGATCTACTAAAAAAAACTTATACTTTTAGAGATAATAATAATAATAAGAACAACAACAACAACAATTATAATAATAATAATAATACCTATAATATATGAGTAATAATAAAAATAACTTATAGGATTTAAGATTGTTGCAAATGAAATCTTATAGTTTCTCTGGTTTCAATTATTTTTTGATGGACTCTAGTTTCAAATTAAATATCGAACTTTAAAATTATATCAATTTAAAATCTAAACTTTTTAGGTTTGATCATACGATATGATTTAGGGTATAAATTCATACAATTTTAAAAGTATATAATTCACTTTGAAATTAATTGAACTTAGGGTTTAATATATAATCTTTTATATATATATATATATATATATATATATATACATACACATATATATATAATTTAATTCCTCAATTGGAATTTTGGCACATCATACTTTCTTTAAATGGTAGATTATATAGTTTCATATACAAACAAGATCATAATAAATGGTTACAAATATTTACCATAATTATCTAAATTTCATATCTAGACAAAATAAATAAAAAAAGAAAAAAATTATATTAAGTTAAACTCTTCCATGTATTGCATGGCTGGTTACCGACTACTGTTAATGTATAACTGCGCTATGACACTATATGATTATATCCTTTCATTAGTGATGCCCGCGCAGCAAAAGATTGAAGAAAAATTATAGTTCTTCTAAATGCTTATTCTTTAAGAGGAGAAGTTAGGATTTAAAAATAATAAAAATAAAAATAAAAAGATCATGAATTATACAATCGTTTCACGGATTTGGGGTGGGGTTTTGGAAGGGTTCTTTTCTTCCATTAAGACCCTATGCCATCCAAGAGTTCCAACGTAAAGTAGGCAAGAAAATACGAACCTTTATATTGAAATAAAATACAAAAAATAACTGTGTCAAATAAACATTCAAGAACGGAAAAGAACATACCGAATACGCCGGACTTGTTTTCCATGAATTTGAGTTTTGGTTTGTCAAAATCCTCTTTATTTAAAGCTATTGATAATATGCACTATTTATAGAGGGATGTCAATAGGATTGTGTGCTCCACAACAATACCATACCACTTTACACACGGAACAGTACGTGTGATTGGTTGGAAGGAAAGAATAGAGAAGGGTCGAGATGCAAGAAAAAAAAAAGGATCTATTCTTAATTTGATTGGAGAGAGGAGAAGAATTGGAGGATTGGGTTTTCTTTTAGGATGCATAAAGAAACTATTGTTTTTGAATAACGATGCATAAAGAAACTATGATAGTACGATGTTTGATTAAAGTTGATTCTAGTGGGTTTCGCAACCTCTTTTTTTAGTCAAGATACCTTTTTTTTTTAGTCAAGTTACTTGTTTAAATCCACTTTTTGAGTGCAAGTTGAAAATAACATTGATCAAATTGATTGTTATCAAAATATATAGACCAAGTGACCCCAAAATGATATTTTAACCACGCACACACACACACACACACAAAAAAAGGGGTGTCAATTTGTAGCTTATATGTGTAAAAACTCTTAGGATTTGAGTTTGCTCTGTTGGCAAACCATGACAAATTGTAAGTCTTTTTCGATTGGTGTTTGAAAACTCAAATCGTGTAAAACACTACAGCTTGTTTAGACCTCTAATTTTAAAAACACGGCTTGATTGCTTTTACTATAACTTATCTAAGCACAGAACAAGAGTAAATTATACACAATCACCGGAACTACTCTCTAAGCCATAACCACAAGCAAGCGACAATATATATAAAGCTTAAAGAGTAAGGGAAGAGAGATGCAAACTTGGCGAAAAACCTCTCCGCAACCCTCCAAGTCGAAATCAATCCACTAGTGAATAAGTTGAAGTACAATGATAGACCACAAACGGATTGACCCATTGTGATT
This sequence comes from Notholithocarpus densiflorus, assembly GCA_030021035.2. NCBI lineage: Eukaryota > Viridiplantae > Streptophyta > Magnoliopsida > Fagales > Fagaceae > Notholithocarpus > Notholithocarpus densiflorus. The sequence continues at coordinate 1,214,722 of JARYZH020000109.1, forward strand.
GAAATTAATTAATTAATTAGCCAAGTTATTAATTAACAATTTATCATGCAAAACACGTGGTAGCACAAACAAATTACCAAACAACTAAATATGCAGCAGAAAATAAATGACACGGTGATTTGTTTACGAATGGGGAAAACCTAACGGCAAAAACCCCACCGGGTGATTTTCAGGTCACCACTCCCGAAACTCCACTATTATCACAACAAACAGTTACAAGTAAAGGAATCCCAAGTACCTTACCAACCTACAGTTGAACCTTACCCCAATACCCAATTGGACTTATTCTGTAGTGACAGTTCCCCCTTTTGATGCACGGCTCCCAAGTACGTGACTAACCAATGCACGGATCCCAGTACGCGACTTCAATCACCAACTAAGAAGGTTGTTGGCTGCAAAGTTCTTTAGTTCATCCACACGATAAAAGATTAAGAAGATGCTTGATTACAAAACCCTACGGTGCACATACACAACAACTTATTCAAGAGAAAGAGATGAACTAGGGCAAAAACTTCGTCTCCAGTTACAAATTGCTTGAACAGAGTTTGCTCAATGCTTGTGCAACTTGTTAACTATTTGACGGCCCTTAAAACAATCATTTTATATGTCTAGGGTTAGGAGAAAAGAAGGCCCAAAGACACATCCACGGATCTCAAGAAAAACAGATCAGAAATTATGTTTTCATAAACCTCGACAGATAGAAGCTGTCGAGCATCTGTCGAGATAGCTGTCGAGCCACGGGGCTAAAACAGCTTCTTAAACCTTGACACATGCTAGCTGTCGAGCTTTAATAACTCTACACTTTCAAGTTGTTTTCTTGGACAGATTTGAAGGCTTCAACACTTGATTTTGAAACATGGTTTCTTGAAGTATTAAACACAGTCTAGATCTACCCAAATACAAGTAAAGTGCGTTTTGTCAAAGGATAAGCCAATTACATAAAATCATGACATATGTTCCTAACAAGTGAAACACATATGTCCTAACAATCTCCCCCTTTGGAAATCCGTGACAAAACCACAATAAACAAATGAACATATGAGAGAAGTCATAAATCACTCAACTCATATTCACTTGTTGAATACAATAAAATCTATATTAGCACAAACTCTTGAAAAACTTTTCAAGAAGAGAGTTTATGTCAAGTAGACTTTGACAACCTGTATGTCTGAAACACTTTAAACAAAAGTCATCAAGGCATCTTACTGTGAAACAGAAATAATAGATTGCATACAAAATATAAGAAGCATATGTATAAAGAGAGAAAAGAAACAACACATGTAAGAGGTAGGTGAAAGAAACAACATACATCAACATATAGAGAGAAATAAGTACAATGTATGTCATAAATATGGTCACAAGACCTAATATACAAGAACAATGTATCTATAAAAGAACGAAAAGAAAAGATACATAATATTCTCACTACATCCCTTAGCTCAACAACACCCCCCCTAACAAAAATGTCCTATACTAACTCTCCCCCTAAGTATGACTACTCTCATATCAAAAACTACTCCCTCTTTTTTTCACGAGTGATAAAGGGTAAGAGTGTCAAGTAGACATCTCATCGGTAGAGCTAGCATCTCCATCATCATCATCATCACCATCATCATCCTCAGACTCAGAATCCACTAGAGGTGGTGGAGGAGAAGCCTCTGGAGCAAAACACCCATGGTCGCCTGTCGTCGTGCAATACGACCGACACGAACGTTCACCTGATACATTTCCGTAGAAAGTGTATCAAGGCGAGCATCCATGCGCTGCAACTGCGTCATGATGTCTCCTAGAGTCACATCGCCCGAAGAAGAGGAAGGAGCAGATGTGGATGGAGCAGAACGGGATGGAGCGGAACGGGAGGGAGGAGCTGCTAAATCCGACTGCCTAGACCGAAATTGCACCTCGCTACGTTTAACAGTAGCGTAGTCTATGGCACACATGATAGAAAAATGGTCAGAAGAGGGAAAAGGAACAGAAAAATGGCATAGAATCCGCGTGATAGCCGAAGGGAAAATGAGCTTATCACGGGTAGCCGTATCCTTATACACATCTAAGATAGAAAGAATGAAATGTGAAGGAAAATCTATACTGAGGTGCTCTAACAAGGAAAGCAAAAATTGAGCACGAGGCTCTGTGATAGAGTTATAATGGGAGAGTGGGTGCAAAACAAAAGTCATCACCATGTTCATGAATCTAGGACCTTTAGCAAAGGCCTTACATGGTGTGAACTGATGATCACCCCAATCTGCGGGATGCTCACAGAAAGCGGAAATCATCTCGTCTTTGGACACAGTCCTCAGACGCTCACAATTGGGGTAGTCAGGATGCTCTACCCTCGGAACATGAAGCACATTTGCAACAAGCTGCGGTGTGACAGTGATGAGCGTACCTCGAACGCGAGTAGAAAAGAGAGGTACTGAAAAATCGAAACCATGCATGTTGGAGTAAAACTCCTGGATCAGCACGGTCGAACAAGTGACCGGGACGTCATACAGTGACTCCCATCCCCGACTGTGAATGACAGTGGGAAGGTCAGTGTCGGCGAAGTCCGCCAAAATGACTCGACGTTCTGAATGAACACCTCGTCGAGAAAAGTTCTCTAAGAAGTCCTTTCGGGCATCCTCATCACGGAACCGAATATGAGAAGGAGTAGGATCAGAAGAAGACGATGCCCTAGAACGCAAAGGGTTCTGGGACGGAGCTGACTTATGCTTAGGTGCCATAGACACGACTAACGTAAACAGAAAGAGAGGAAGACAATTAGAAAAGCTCCAAAACAATTCAAATATAGCAAGTATATTGAAAATGGAGTACGTATGCATAGGAAATGCATGAACATGTGACATGCATAAGTAATTGCATCATGGGCTCAGCCCAATCCAATCCTACTAGTACAGAATCAACTTGCACACATCTAAATGCATGATAATACTGTTATTATGCTAATGTGATGCAATGCATGAGATTTTAAACTCATTTAAGTGAAAAACCATCCCAAAATTTCAACAATAACTCATCAATTTTGAAAAACTCGAAAATATTTTTTTTTCAAAAACCCCAAAACCTAGGTTTCAAAACATGAAATGCATGAAAATGAAGGAGAATAAAAGCTTACCAAGTGAAGAAAATCTTGAGAAAACTTGAAGAAACCTTGAGGAAGAGGTTTGGAGAAAGAGAGATAGTGTTTGGGAGATGAATAGGTGCGGACAGATCAAGAGAGATCAAAGAAATGAGAACCGGATCGCGAAGAACAAATATATAGCTCCTCAGTAATTCTCGACAGATAGAGGTGTCGAGACATCTGTCGAGAAAGGTGTCGAGAAAATGGTCTTCGACAGATACAAGTATCGAGGAGGTGTCGAGGAACAAACCATCAGATACCAGAACAGAAGCTCAATCGATCCACCAACTGTCGAGAAGCTATCGAGAGTCCAGGAGATTTCTCGTTCGATCCACCAGCTGTCGAGTAGCTATCGAGATTGCAATAAGAAAAGACCATAAGAAGCTTGACAGACAACCAGGTGTTGAGGAGGTGTCGAGCAAGCTTTTCAAAATAGTTTTTCGAGAAAAGAAAAACATAGATATAAATGCAATCAAGCATGCAACTCAACCAATGATCCAATCAACATATTAGACTCTCAAAATCATCTCTCAACAAAGATTTTAAGCACATGGATCCCAAACACACACACACACACACACACACACTAAACAAGTCTAACCGATTTTATTTTTCAAAAACAAGTCAAGACAGTTTAGTGAGCATACATTAACACATGTAGAACCTTGTAATGGCCAAATCACATTGTACCTGCACATGTATCAAGAGTAGCAAAGAATATTGCGTGTTGTGTGTGAAAAACATCGCAAGATTGTATAAGTGTATACATGTTATGACGATTTGAGATATGAGAAAATCACTTTAACTCACACACAATCATAACTGCTTGATGGAGACTATCACCTTCGAGGTACATCGTATAACTCCTACATCTTCTAGAATACACGCTTGCAATCAAATTTAAAGCATCTTTGATCTTTTTGCTTTTCATTTTCTTTGCATATTTTATTCTTTTAAGCAAATCATGCATGGGCATATAATAGATAGAAAAGAAATACCCAATGATGGTAAGCATTTGATATTACAATTTTGCTATGCCGAAGCATAAAAATGTCATTGACATTGCACTTTTGCTATGCCGAAGCATACAAGTGTCATATATATGATTGGCGGGCACCAGTGGTGAGATAGTTATTTATGCCTTTCTCTTAGGATTTTCTAGTCCTACCCGTCAAAAAGAGTAATACGAGTGTTAAGTACAAGAGATAACTTAATCTTACTCATCACAGACAAGAGCCACAAAGCTCACTTGCTTAGTTGTGCATAGAGATGCTCATCTAAGCTATAAAAGATACAAAGTTTAGAAAATTTTGTTTCAATGGCCATCCAAGGTACACAAGTACCAATGTACCAATGTACACAAAACACACTGTTTTTGTATTTTTCTAATTTTTCTAATTTTTATTTTTATTTTTATATGAAAAACAAAACAAAGCAAAAACTGAAAAATAACCAAACAAAAACATGTTAAACAAATCAAAGTATAAAACTAGACTAACTCAAAACAGTAAGGCAAAACACATAAGTAATGCAAACAAAAAAAAGAAGAGGAGAGAGAGAAAAAAAAGTGATAGAAATACTTGGAGCCTTTTTCCTTCCACACCTTGGAAGAACCTTTCCGTCTAGCAAACCCTTGAACCGACGGTGAAGGGGAAGAATTGAAACCGTTCAAGTTCGAAAGGAACATGAGGGCTTTGAGAAGATCTCCAAGAGGAGCAAGAGAGGATTGAAGCTGATTTTGGCTTCCAGATGCTATCATGCCATTGCTTTGTTGAATGGCTAGCCACTTATAGCAATTTGGTCGAGTATGACCGGCAACTCCACAATGATGACAGAGATACTGCTTCTTCTGTTTAGGCTTTTAAGAGTTAGCCTTCTTAGCCCTAGGGTTCTTAGCTTCCTTCTTATCTTGTTTAAGGGGTGCTTCTAAGATAGATTTACCTTTGTCTAAGTTCTCACTAGCTAAATCAGTTTTAACATTATTGTTCTCAATTTCAACATTATTGCTAGGAGGAACAAAAACAGTAGTACTAGTAGAAGCAGCATTAGAGGAAGAGAGACCATACCCCAAACCTGTTCGATCAAAAGCAGATTTCTGAAAATTGAGCATCTCATCAAGCTTTGTACTTGAAGTCCTCTCCAATTGAGCTTTGATTTGAAACAGCTCCGCTTCAAGCTTCTTGGTCTTCTCAGCCAAGAAATTGTTCTCGAATCTCAGTGCTCCAATAGTCTGATTAGCTTCATCAAACTTTGTGGAAATCTCTTCACGATCAAGTTCCACATCACTGAGCTTCTTGGTGGCCAGCCTATAAAGTTTCTCATGCTTCTCAGAAAGCTTGTACAGTTTCTCATAGGCTGTATGGATGTCATCTTGATCATCCATCTTCTCAAACTTGGATTCCACCAATTCCTCTTCTTCAACCACATCTTCGACAATCCCATCAGTAGGATTAACAGTGGCAGTAAAGGCATTCAAGATTCCGTCATCCTCATTGTCGGAATCATCCTCAGGCTCGATGTCGCTCAAAGTAGCAGCAAGTGCCTTGCTCTTCCTAATGCTTTTGAGATATGTAGGGCACTCATGTTTCATGTGACTGAAGCCTTGACACCCAAAGCACTTTGGTTCTGCGGTAACAGTGTACTGACCGCCATCCCTAGCATCATTCTTCCCTTTATCTTGACTCTTGAACTGAGAAGAACTAGATTGCCTACGGTCCTTGTCGAAGTCCTTTCCATTGGAATTTTTCATAAAATTCTTGAACTGCCTAGTGATGTAGGACTTCAGTTTAGAATCTTCATCATCGGAGACTCATCGGTGTCACTACTCTTGGCTTTTAGTGTTATACTCTTACTCTTGCCCGACTTACCAATCCTAGTTAACCCTAACTCGTAGGTCTGCAGATTACCAACCAGCTCTATCAAAGGAATCTTGTTAATATCCTTTAATTCCTCGATTGCCGTAATCTTGGCATGGAATCTCTCAGGCAGAGATCTAAGCACCTTTCTCACAATCGTGGGTTCAGGAATGGTTTCCCCAAGATTGAAGGCTGAGTTCACTATGTCCTTGAGCCTGACATAGAACTCATCGAACGACTCATCCTCCTCCATCTTAATCTCTTCGAAGCTTGTAGTGAGACTCTGTAGCTTCAAATCCTTGACAGCCTTGGTTCCCTTATAGGTTGTTTGGAGGATGGTCCATGTCGCCTTAGCAGTTTCAGTAGAGGATATCTTCTTGAACTCCTCATTGGTGACTGCACTGAATAGGGCATTCAATGCTCTGCTGTTGAAGTTTGCCGCCTTGATCTTGGCTTCATCTCAATCTGGCGGCGCTTCCTTTGGCTTGGTCCAGCCTATCTCAACAACTTGCGACACCTTCTCATCTAAAGACTGCAAGAAAGCTCTCATGCGTACTTTCCAGTATGCATAGTTAGTGCCATCAAATAAAGGAGGTATGATTAACGACTGTCCTCTATCCATGACAAACAGGGGTCAGTGGATCAACACAACAAAAATTAAAACCTAATCAGAGTGTGCCCACTCTGATACCACTTGATAGGCCACAAACGGATTGATCCCTTGTGATTGAAATTAATTAATTAATTAGCCAAGTTATTAATTAATCAATTTATCATGCAAAACACGTGGTAGCACAAACAAATCACCAAACAACTAAATACGCAGCGGAAAATAAATGACATGGTGATTTGTTTACGAATGGGGAAAACCTAACGGCAAAAACCCCACCGGGTGATTTTCAGGTCACCACTCCCGAAACTCTACTATTATCACAACAAACAGTTACAAGTAAAGGAATCCCAAGTACCTTACCAACCTACAGTTGAAGCCTTACCCCAATACCCAATTGGACTTGTTCTGTAGTGACAATTCCCCCTTTTGATGCATGGCTCCCAAGTACGTGACTAACCAATGCGCGGATCCCAGTACACGACTTCAATCACCAACTAAGAAGGTTGTTGGCTGCAAAGTTCTTCAGTTCATCCACACGATAAAGATCAAGAAGATGCTTGGTTACAAAACCTTACGATGCACATACACAGCAACTTCTTCAAGAGAAAGAGATGAACTAGGGCAAGAACTTCGTCTCCGGTTACAAATTGCTCAAACAGAGTTTGCTCAATGCTTGTGCAACTTGTTAACTATTTGACGGCCCTTAAAACAATCATTTTATATGTCTAGGGTTAGGAGAAAAGAAGGCCCAAAGACACATCCACGGATCTCAAGAAAAATAGATCAAAAATTCTATTTTCATAGACCTCAACAGATAGAAGCTGTCGAGCATCTGTCGAGATAGTTGTCGAGCCACGGGGCTGAAACAACTTCTTAAACCTCGATACATGCTAGCTGTCGAGCTAGTTATCAAGCTTTAATAACTCTGCACTTTCAGCTTGTTTTTTTGGATAGACTTGAAGGCTTCAACACTTGATCTTGAAACATGGTTTCTTGAAGTATTAAACACATTCTAGATCTACCCAAATACAAGTAAAGTGCGTTTTGTCAAAAGATAAGCCAATTACATAAAATCATGACATATGTTCCTAACAAGTGAAACACCTATGTCCTAACATACAAGAATATCAAAAAGACCCTTCAAGCCTAATCTAAACAATGTACTTAAGCCCTCCAAGCTCCAGCTACCAACGAACTTCTCGGAGTCTTGTTTTCACTAGTTATCCGGATCTTGCAATATCGCCCGATTGCATTCACCAAGTCTTATCGGCTTCTTTTGACAAATCCCAAATGCTTCCTATAAAGTTATGATTTCCAACTATATTGTGTTGGTTTCAATTTCATGACAAATTTGATTGTAATTTCTTCAATCATTTTCCCTGTATGTATGTGGGTTTAATTATAAGGGATAAGTGTGAAAGATCGGTGAAGAATCAAGTTTCAAAAGTTGATCAAGTGGATTTTGTGACTGGCTCGCGAGAAGCAACCCGCGAAAAGAGCCACGTGTAGAGCGCATGACTAGAAGATAAAGAGTCATGTTAGGCTGGATTTTTCGCGGCTGTCTCGCGGGTAAGGCCAACCCGTGAAGGACCTGCAAAACTCTTTATTTGGCAAAAAGTTATGTTTTGCTTTACTAAGTCTTTACCCACACTATATATACCATCATTACCCACAAAGTGTAAGGAGTGCTTTTCGAAAAGAAAACCCTAGAAAATACACTTGACAGTTAGAAATTTTTATACCCACAATCATCTACACATTTCCTTGTGGTTTTCCTTACCTCTTACCTCTCAATCTCTAGATCATTGAGAGGTTGATAGCCCAAACACTTACCACACTCATATTGAGTGTAAAGTGAGATTTTGGTGTTGTTGGGAAGCATTGGAAGGAGCCATTCATTGACAGATGCAATTGGGCTGAATTGCGGGATCTGGAAAGCTAGAGAAGACAAGGCTCCGAGAAGTCAATTGGTAGTAGGAGCTTGGAGGGCTCAAGTACATGGGGTAGACTTGGCTTGGAAGGTCTTTTGTTATTCGTGTACTCCAACTTTATTTTCTAGTGGATCGATTTCGACATGGAGGGTTGTCGACACCCTATTTTGTAACCCACATTTAACCTCACATGGAGGGTAAAAGGGTAATTTCACCTTGAGAATATGCATCTTGATTCGGGTCATTAGATCCTTAATCTCATTTCACCAAAATGATCTTGATGTTGTAACGATTAAATCAACTGGTCATAAGCCCTAATCGGACCATCAGATTGAAAGTTATCATAAAATCAAGTTTTAATGGCCGAGATGCACTATCACAAATTGAGTCCAACTATATGTGATTATGAACAATTGATTCCAATTGGTTATAATTATAATCAATTTGAGATTAATAATGTGTCATAATTTGATTGGTTAGGACTACATTTTATGGTGAGGTTGCATACACCTAATTAATTAGATAGTTAAACATTAATTATTCAATGAGTAATTTGTGCAATTATCTTTTAATTAGAGTAAATTTGGAACCAATTAAGTCTGAAATGGGAGTGATTAGAGCCATTTAATGTTAATTGGGAGCTAATTTGGGACATATTAATGTTAATTGTGCTGAAACCATTTTCTAAAAAAATAGCCTCTGCTCACCATTTCATCGATATCTCTCATAATATTTTGAATTTGTGAATGAGGTTAATTTTCCCAGAAACTAGACATCCGGGGCTTCAATTTGAGTACAATAATGAGACAATTCCGATCATAATTGAGTCCGATATGATTTTTCGAAGTTGGCTCTACAGGCTGTTACAGCAGCTACGGGAAAACAGAATTTTGGCTTGCTGCTCACTCCCACCAATCTCTCCATTTAATGCACCAGATTTTCCCCAAGGCTAAAATGAGGTCTAGGTTCATGATTCTTTGTCAACCCTCATTAAATGGCCTTCCATTCATATTTCCTCCATTACTATTATATAAACCCTCTCTCTCTTTCATTCCAGCGCAGACAAAAACCCCCTCTCTTCTACTCTCTTGAGTTCTAGGAAGTTAAGTAGTCTTGTCATATCTTGGTCTTCTTAAGACTCAAGGTATTGAATGAGACTCACTCTTCCTCTCCTAACTCTTCTTTTCCTCCACCCTTAGGACCTCCCTCAAGAGTCTCCTCCTTCACCATATAGATCTTGCATGAAGGTATAATATTTTTCCCTAATTGTTTTTTTGTGTTGCCATGATGAGAGTTTAAGATTAAAGCATGATAATAATCATTTAAATTCCTTTGAATATGTTTGAATGTTCTTAATTGTTCTTATATGTTCTTCACATGTTCTTGGTTGTTCATCACATGTTCATGCATGACACTAGTTTCGATCTTAAATCCACATAAAAAACATGAAAAAGATGTTTGTTTAATAATTCTTTTAAATTCTTGAATCTAGGATATCACCATCCACACACATTCACTAGAATTTATTTGTCACTCAAAATGAAATGCTTAATAAATTGAATTAGGGTTTATCACATGCACACACTTTAAATTCAACATGCAAATTGATTGATAACATATTGAATGATGTGATATGAATGTTGGCCACCATAGTCTAGAAGACCGGTTTCACCGGGCAAGGTGGGTGCCTAACACCTTCCCACCTTATAACATAGTTTCCGAACTTAGATCAAGGGTTAGTAGATCAAGTGTTTATCCATGTAATTTTCAATTTCTAGATTGTAATTAGGAAAAAAATCTATGTACTTTATCTTAGATTGTATCTAGGACCAAAGTCATGTAATTTTCCTATGATCAATGTAAATTCAATTGCAAATTAATAAAATGAGGAATTTTTCAATTTTGGTTTTCTTATTTATTCCAATAATTAAATAAGTGGCGACTCCATTGTAAAACCCTTAATCTAAAGGGGAAAATATAATCAGTCGAACCTCCATTTTGAGAAGCAATAACACGACTCCACCCATTCACGTGGGTTTGGCCCAAGATCCTAAAAAAGGGGGTCAGGGGCACGGTCTCTCACAGTGGCGACTCCATTAGGGAATATGGAAGAGGATCATAGCTTCAATTAGGTTATGGTAGCCAACCATGTCATTGTTTGTTTATTGTTTTTTGTATATAATATGTCTAATATGTTATTATATTACATGTCATGCATCATTTGCTTGAATGAAATTCATTTTATTTGTGTGCTAGCCCGGAAGCCCGATAGTATTAGCCGTTGTTTGAACCATGATGACTCAAGTTCAACGCTTGAGCCTATCATGATTGTTTGAACCTTGTATTTTGTATGAACTCAAACCCAAAAGTCTAAGATTGAACTCTACTTGAAATGGAAGCCAAATTTGTTTCTTGAATGAATCTAAGCCTAACATTTGAGCCCATCAAAGGTGTATACGCATGATCAACATCAAAGGCCAAAAGCTCACAAGATGCATGCCTTCCAAGTGTAAGCCCATGCCATTTCAAGCAAAAACCAAAAGATCATAATCAAGGTTCAAGCCTTCCAAGTGCAAGTCCAAGCCATTTCATCATAATCAAGGTTCAAGCATACCCAGTCTCAAGCATCCTAAATGGACCAAGAAGAAGCCAGTGGCCCAACTTTGCCTCACTCCACATTTGGTTTGCAACATCATGGTTAAACTTAAAGTTTGTTTGTTTATTCCATGTTTCTATGTTTCTTTGAATTCTAAAAATCCATGTAGCATTTGATGTACTTTGTTCATGTATATATTTTAAAAAATTCCAAAAATAAAAATAAAAAATAAAGATTCCCTAATCTTTCCAAAAAAAAAAAAAAAGAAGAAGAAGAAAAAGAAAAAAATTCAAATGAGAAAGTGTTTGGACTAGGGGCATTGGGCCTTTGAGTCATTTAAAAAAAAATCTTTGAACTAGAACCATTGAACTTCCTAGTGACTTTTTCAAAAAGACCCAATTTTTTTCTTTCAAGATTTAAAAAAAAAAAAAAAAATCTTTGAACTAGGACCATCGAACTTCCTAGTGACTTTTTCAAAAAGACCCAATTTTTTTCTTTCAAGATTAAAAAAAAAAAAAAAAGTCTCATTTTCAAAATGGTACATGAGGATCCCTTGGACAAAACATTTTCTAAATCTTGATGTTTAAAGGCTTGAGCAATTAACTTGTACCAAGGAATGATTAATTTCATTTGATCCATGTAAAGACTTTTGCTACTTGACTTAGAATATAAGAAGAAATGGTCTTAAAAGGCAATAAAAAAGAATCCATCCATCGAAAAATCCCAAGAATCCATGCACTTGATCCAATTTTCAAAAGTCTTTTGTTTCACATCATTAGAGCATTCATACTTTTTCTTTTAAGATGAATTTATTAAAAGAGCTTGAATCACTGTGCCTACAATTAAGCATTACTAGGGATAGGAGGCCATTTTTGGTTAAACCAAATTATTTCCTATTACCTAGAATGTTCATCATCCATTGCTAGCCCATTTGAGCCTTCAAACATTTAGCCTTTTTTTTGCATAAAACCACTAAAATCTAAACTTGGGGTGAGAAAAATCAAGTTATGCATACTTAAATCTCATGTTGAGGAGGACTCAACCTTGTAGCTTTGAAGCTAATTGATAAAGCTCTCCTAGAAGACATGAAAGACAAGTAGAGAATTCACTAAGCTAAAGATAAGAGATCATCAAAGAAAAATGAGGTTTCACTCAATCTTGGAAAGAGAAATGAAATTCCATCAATGTGAGAGAAAAAAAAAGTGTGCATCAAGTTTGAAGAGCCTAAAATTCATCATGCCAAAAGGAATACAAGATTCATCTAAAAGAGATTTCATCAAAAAAGGAAAGATTTATCAAGCACAGAAAGGTGTAAGAAAAGAGTCTAGAGAGTGCATCAAAATGACCAAAAATCATTAAGTTGAGAAAAACAAGAAAGGCAAAATGTCCCCAAAAGTTCATTCAATCAAGAGATGAAAGACACAAAAAAAAAAAAAAAAAAAAAAAAAGAAGAAGAAGAAGAAGAAGAAGAAGCCCGTTAGGTTGAAAACCCAAAAGGGCGGTCTAGGTAAAAGTTAGGGCCAAAGAAAAGAAAAAGAAGAAAAGAAAAAGAAGAAAAGAAAAAATTGGAAAATCCTACCAAGTTGGAAACTTGAGGATGCAACCTATAAAAGAAGAATTTTACAAGATGAAAGTCTAGAGGTATGATTCAAGATGAATGAGCATAAAAACAAATGTTGATACAAGTGACCAATGAAGACTAGTGAGAGGATGACAATGAAGAAATGAGAAAACTCCTGCAATACTTGATTTTTGAGTAATGCATACTTGGGGGAACATCATAGGGAATTTTGAGCCTTTTTATATCATTCATTTCATAACCTAAACCTGGCCTACATTACAACCCATAATAAGACCTCCTTGAAGTCTTGCTAATTGTAGGCACATCTTAAACTCTAATAATATTTTTCTCTTGAAAAATGCTTTAAATTGTCAAACCCCACAGGATGATATGTCTGAGAACAAAATTTCTCAAATTCTCAAATCCTCAAAATGACTCAAAAAAACTTCCAAACCTGGAGCACTCTCCTTGTTTGCACCCAACAATGTGATTTATAAATATTATCACATTTCATTTCTTGATTGCCTTTGGAGACTTAATCTGACGATGTTCAAAAGGATGAAGCAGATTTAATTACATGAGTTTAATGATCTTGATCCTTCCTAATCAAAGAGATTTGTTTGATTCTTAAACACTTTGATTTGCCAAAATAGTTGTTCAAAGGATCACCTATTGTTCATAAAAAAAAAAAAAAAAAAAAAATCTCATTTCCACCAAAATAAAATAAAAAATAATTCTTTTTCAAAATCCAGTTCTCTTGAACTACATCTTGACCTGATCCTCTATGAGAGAGGTACGTAGGCAGCCTTGCAGAGGCCTGGTCTCATTCACCCAAACAACCTTGGAGAACAAAGTCAAAACAATGTGACAAAATTATTTGGGTGCATGTTAGGTTAAGCCCATTTGTTTGCATTAAGCATGTTTAAACTTGGAGCATTGGCCTATTTATATTGTGTGCAAGTTTTCATGATAATTGGTTTCTAACAAGCTAGAGAAAGAAAGCCTTTTTGCAGGAACCAAGGATGGGTAAGTACTTCCAATTCATTTCAATGAATAAATCCATTACTAATTGAAATTATCTTTTTACAAGAATTAAGCAAGGACTTATCCAGCAATCCGCATCAACTTCCAGCCAAAGTTATTCTCATTCAAAGGATAGGTTTTTCAAAAAAAAATAATCATGAAAAATCTTCATCACTTTTACTCCATCTTCATCTTCATCTTCTTCACCTTTTGATAATGAACAAATCTTCAAATCTAAAAATTAAAAAAAAAAAAAAAACAAAAAAAGATTTTCAATTTTTTTTTAAAAGAAAAAAAATCCATCAATCAAAATTTTCAATTCCTTAAAAAAAAAAATAAATAAATAAATCAAGATTTCCAAATTTTTCAAAAAAAAAAAAAAAATCATCAATCAAAATTTTCAATTCCTTCAAAAAACAAAAATTCAGGATTTCCAAATTTTTTTTAAAAAAAGAAAAAATCTTCATTAAATTCTTCTTGAAGAACAGAAAGCTATGATCCTCTTCCATATTCTCCAATGGTGCAACATCAAGTCAATTGTCCACCCTCAGCATTCATTGAAGCATGGAATATGTCCCAAACTAGGGGCATTCTCTAGGTATGCCAAAGTCTTTTCAATGAATAACTCTGCTACTAATTGAAAATATTTATTTTGCAGGTACTAGGGTAAAAGGCCCACACAACGGTATGAATAATACCTTCCAATTCCATTGGACCTCTGGGAAGCACATCTAAACTTCAATTCATCGGATCTTGGGGAAGCACGTCCAAATTCAAATCCATCGGACCTCTGGGAAGCACGTCCAAAATTCAAATCCTTGGACCTCTGGGAAGCACGTCCAAACTTCAATCCATCAGACCTCTAGGAAGTACATCCAAATTCAAATCCATCGGACCTCTAGGAAGCACGTCCAAATCCAATTTCAATGGACCTCTGGAAAGCACGTCCAAAATCCAATTCCATCGGACCTCTGGGAAGCACGTCTAATTTCAAATCCATTGGACCTCTAGGAAGCACGTCCAAACTTTAAACCATCGGACCTCTGGGAAGCACGTCCAAAATCCAATTCCATTGGACCCCTGGGAAGCACGTCCAAATTCAAATCCATCGGACCTTTGGGAAGTATGTCCAAACTTCAAACCATCGGAGCTCTAGGAAGCACGTCCAAATTTCAAATCCATTGGACCTCTGGGAAGCACGTCCAAAACTTCAAATCCATTGGACCTCTGGGAAGCATGTCCAAAATTCAAGATCACGACTGAAATCCTCATTTTGTCGTGACAACTAGTAAGCATGTCTTGTACTCATTTTTTTCCAAAAAAAAAAAAAAAAAAAAAACCGCTGCATGTATAAACTACATTTGGACCTGATCCTCTCACCAAGAGTTACGTAGGCAATCTCCCTTGAGATTCAGTCCACATTTTGATTCATAACATGATTGTCTGCATTTTTATCTACATGCATCATACATTCACCACGGTTAAATACTAATTGCAAAGTTAGGTGTCTCTTTCATATATTGACATTCGCTTTTCAAGCTCTGCCAATGAGGGGCATTCTGTTGACACCCCATTTTGCAACCCACATTTAGCCTCATATGGAGGGTAAAAGGGTAATTTCACATTGGAAATATGCATCTTGATTCGGGTCATTAGATCCTTAATATCATTTCACTAAAATAATTTTGATGTTGTAATGATCAAATCGACTGGTCATAAGCCCTAATCGGACCATCAGATTGAAAGTTATCATCAAATCAAGTTTTAATGGCCGAGATGCACTATCACAAATTGAGTCCAACTATATGTGATTATGAACAATTGATTCCAATTGGTTATAATTATAATCAATTTGAGATTAATAATGTGTCATAATTTGATTAGTTAGGACTACATTTTATAGTGAGGTTGCATACACCTAATTAATTAGATAGTTAAACATTAATTATTCAATGAGTAATTTGTGCAATTATCTTTTAATTAGAGTAAATTTGGAACCAATTAAGTTTGAAATGGGAGTTATTGGAGCCATTTAATGTTAATTGGGAGCTAATTTGGGACCTATTAATGTTAATTGTGCTGAAACCATTTTCTAACAAATGGCCTCTACTCACCATTTCATAGATATCTCTCAGAATGTTTTGAATCTGTGAATGAGGTTAATTTTCCCAGAAACTAGACATCTGGGGCTTCAATTTGAGCATAAGAATGAGACAATTCCAATCAGAATTGAATCCGATATGATTTTTCGAAGTTGGCTCTACAGGCTGTTACAGCAGCTACGGGAAAACCGAATTTTGGCTTGCTCTTCACTCCCACCAATCTCTCCATTTGATGCACCAGATTTTTCCTAAGGCTAAAATGAGGTGTAGGTTCATGATTCTTTGTCAACCCTCATTAAATGACATTCCATTCATATTTCCTCCACCACTACTATATAAACCCTCCCTCTCCTTCATTCCAATGCAGACAAAAACCCCCTCTCTTCTCTTCTCTTGAGTTCTAGGAAGTTGAGTAGTCTTGTCATATCTTGGTCTTCTTGAGACTCAAGGTATTGAGTGAGACTCATTCTTATTCTCCAAACTCTTCTTTTCCTCCACCCTTAGGACCTCTTTCAAGAGTCTCCTCCTCCACCATATGGATCTTGCATGAAGGTATAATCTTTTTCCCTAATTATTTTTTTGTGTTGCCATGATGAGAGTTTAAGATTAAAGCATGATAATAATCATTTAAATTTCTTTGAATATGTTTGAATGTTCTTAATTGTTCTTATATGTTCTTCACATATTCTTGGTTGTTCATCACATATTCATGCATGACACTAGTTTCGATCTTAAATCCACATCAAAAACATGAAAAAGATGTTTGTTTAATAATTCTTTTAAATTCTTGAATTTAGGATATCACCATCCACACACATTCATTAGAATTTATTTGTCAGTCCAAATGAAATGTTTAATAAATTGAATTAGGGTTTATCACATGCACACACTTTAAATTCAACATGCAAATTGATTGATAACATATTGGATGATGTGATATGAATGTTGGCCACCATAGTCTAGAAAACTGGTTTCACCAGGCAAGGTGGGTGCCTAACACCTTCCCACCTTGAAACATAGCCTCCGAACTTAGATCAAGGGTTAGTAAATCAAGTGCTTATCCATGTAATTTTCAATTTCTAGATTGTAATTAGGAAACAAACCTATGTACTTTATCTTAGATTGTATCTAGGACCAAAGCCATATAATTTTCCTATGATCAATGTAAATTCAATTGCAAATTAATAAAATGAGGAATTTTTCAATTTTGGTTTTCTTATTTATTCTAATAATTAAATAATCGCAACTCCATTGTAAAACCCTTAATCTAAAGGGGAAAATATAATCAGTCAAACCTCCATTTTGAGAGGCAATAACACGACTCCATCCATTCACGTGGGTTTGGCCCAACATCCTAAAAAAGGGGGTCGGGGGCGCGGTCTCTCACAAGCGTCGCGGAGAGGTTTCTCGCCAAGTTCTTCAGTTTCCTCTTCGATAACACGTCTCGATGTTATCTTGTGTTTGCATCCCTCTTCCCTACTCTTTAAGCTTTCATTTTATTGTTGATGATGGATGAATATGGCTTAGGGTAGTTTTGTCGGTTCATTGCACTTATTTACTCTTGTTCCACACTTAGTCTAAGTTAGAGTAAAAGCAATCTAGCCGTAATTTTTAATTGGGGGTCTAAACAAGCTCTTGTGTTTTAGCACAAATCCGAGCTTTCAATTGGCATCAGAGCCGATACGCTTGTTGGATTTCATTATCCTAGTGTGATCCTAGACCCCTTGCTTTGCTATGGATAAGGCAATGGAAAAGGCCAACATGAATTGTGGCTTATGTGTTTGTGATAATGACTCTATGAGCATCTTTGGAGATTGTCCTAGTAATGAGCTTTTAGAGTTATTAAAGTCTAAGAAACATGCTAGAATGTTCATACACATGCTGAAATGTCTAAAGCATAGAAATCATGAGCTTCATAATTGATTGTGTGAGTCTAATTCCTTAATTGCAAAATATAAGAGAAGGAATAGACATTTGTGTAATAAACTTGATGGTCTAAAAAGAAAACTTCACTCATCCATGAATAATATAAAGGAAAATGAGTCTTGGTATCCGTTTGGATACACGTCCACGTCCACGTTTTCAGCTCTAGCGTGTTTTCAGTTTTTTTTTTTTTTTTTTTTTTTTTTTTTTCAACTGCAGTTGTTGACCAATTCTCCCGTGAACAGTGCACGGGTGCACTGTTCATGGGACCCACAAAATTCACTTTTCAGCAACTTTTTCATTAAAAATGGGTCCCACGATACTATTCACACATTTAAAAATTATTTTGCTACAGTGTTTTCAGTTTTCAGTTTTCAGTTTCAGCAAAATATGTTCTATCCAAACGGACCCTTGATTTAAAAATCAAGAATGTTTATCTCATGCTTGTCGTTTTGTTCGTACTGCATTAAAAGTGTTTAATTCATGTTTGTGGTATCTTGACAGTGGGTGCTCGAGGCACATGACCGGGGATAAATCTCTCTTTAAGAGCCTTAAGGAGAAGGAGGATGGTTATGTGACATTTGGAGACGGTAGCCACTCACAAGTCCTAGTAAAGGGAACTATTGACATTCCGAGACTTCCTTTGTTGACCTATGTTCTTTATATCAAAGGGCTGAAAGCAAACTTGCTGAGCATCACCAAAATATGTGATGAAGACTTTCTGGTTCAGTTTTCCAAGAAATGGTGTTTAATTCTCAGTGAAGAAGGTGTATAAGTCTTGAAGGGACTTAGGACCACCGATAATTGCTATGGCATGGTTCCCAAGCCAAATGTATCATGCCTGAGTGCCCAAGTTAATCTGCTGGAGTTATGGCACAAACATTTTGGAAATGCCAATTACAAGCAACTGGCAAAAGTCTCAAAGCTCAAAGCTCAAAGCTGTGATTAGTTTGCCGAAATTTGGAAAGATCGAGAAAAATGTTTGTGGCCCATGTCAATTGGGAAAACAAACTAAATCAATTCATCCCAAAGTAAATGTTGTTGCTACATCTCGTCCATTGGAGTTGCTTCATGTTGATTTAATGGATCCAACGAGAACAGAAAGCATGGGTGGAAAAAGATACATCATGGTTGTGGTTGATGATTTCTCAAGGTACTCTTGGGTGGAATTCCTTAGAGAAAAGTTGGAGGCATGCGAAAAGATGGAAATATTGTGCAAGAAGTGTCAAAACGAAAAGGGAGTTCCCATCGTCAAAATCAGAAATAACCATGGGAAGAAGTTTGAGAATGTTAAATTTGAAGCATTTTGCAATGAGCATGGTATCAAGAAGGAATTTTCAGCCCCAAAGACTCCACAACAAAATGGGGTTATTGAAAGGAAGAACCGGGTGATCCAAGAGATAACGAGAGTTATGCTTCTTAATAGAGACATCCCACAAAAATTTTGGGCTGAAGCGGTAAACACTTCGTGCCATATTGGGAATAAAATCTTCTTCCGAGCGGGAACGAAGAAAACATCATAT
The DNA here is from genome assembly GCA_030021035.2 of Notholithocarpus densiflorus. Lineage (NCBI taxonomy): Eukaryota > Viridiplantae > Streptophyta > Magnoliopsida > Fagales > Fagaceae > Notholithocarpus > Notholithocarpus densiflorus. The sequence goes on from JARYZH020000109.1 coordinate 1,233,970, forward strand.
GAGATATGGAAGGAAAAGAAGCCAAAGGTGAAATACTTCCGGGTATTTGGAAGTAAATGCTTCATTCTCAATGATAGGGAAAATCTTGAGAAGGTTGAAGCCAAGAGCGATGAAGAGATTTTCCTAGGATACTCCGTAAACAGCCGGGCTTATAGAGTGTACAACAAGTGCAAAAGACAGTTACGAAGCCAATAAATGAAGTTATAGATGACACTATTCCGGAAAAGAGTGTTGGTGAAGATAGAGAAGCTCCTAGCCTTAATAAGAATGATGGCAATGGTAACATGTCTCAAAGTGATGATGGTGGGAGGCAATCACCGAAAAAGGAAACTACTCCTACCGTATCGAGAAGGGAGACTAGATCAATGCAAGGGTCGTTAAGTCCACTAACCCCTCCAGAAGTTCAGCCTCTAATCTCCCATGATGAAGAACCCTCCACTTCTAAGAAACCCTCGACAAAAGTGACTCTCAATCATCCCAAAAGCAACATAATCAGTGATTTGGATAAAGGCCTTCGTTTGAGAAGAGGACCAAGCTATAGTGTGAACCATGTGACGTATCATTGTTACCTTGCTCAATTTGAGCCAAAGTAAGTGGAAGAAGCCTTGAAAGATGAAAATTGGGTAGAATCCATGCACCAAGAGTTACATCAATTTGTTAGAAATGATGTATGAGAATTGGTTCCAAGACCCAAAGACACACATGTGATTGGTACCAAGTGGATCTTCAAGAACAAGACCGATGAGGTTGGTGAAGTTGTGCGAAACAAATCTAGATTGGTGGCTCAAGGATATACTCAAGTTGAATGTGTGGATTTTGATGAATCATTTGCTCTGGTAGCAAGACTTGAGTCAATCCGGATTCTTCTTTCCATAGCATGTATTATGAATTTCAAGCTATACCAAATGGATGTAAAGAGTGCATTTTTGAATGGGCTTCTACACGAAGAAGTGTTTGTTGAGCAACCAAAGGGATTTCAAGATCCACACTTTTCGGACCATGTTCTAAGATTGAAGAAAGCTTTATATGGGCTGAAGCAAGCACTAAGAGAATGGTATAATCATCTTACGTAATATCTTTTGGATCGTGGCTTCAAGAGAGGTCAAGATGATCAGACACTTTTTGTTAAACGAGATGAAAAATCTCTCCTTGTAGTTCAAGTATATGTGGATGACATTGTGTTTGGTTCAACAATTAATGCTCTTGCTCAAGAATTTTCAGAAGAGACGAAGAAGGAATTCGAAATGAGCATGGTAGAGGAGCTAAACTTCTTCCTTGGTCTTCAAGTGAAACAACGGAAAGATGGGATATTCATATCTCAAGAGAAGTATGCCAAAAATCTCATAAAGAGATTTGGTTTAGACTCTAAGAAACATGCATTCACTCCAATGAGTTCCTCCGTAAAACTGAGCTCCAATCTAGCCGGTGTGGAAGTAGATCCAACCCTTTACAAAAGCATGATTGGCAGTCTCCTATATCTCACTGCAAGTAGGCTGGATATAGCCTTTAGTGTCGGGGTATGTGCTTATTTTCAAGCAATGCCCAAAGAGTCCCATTATGACAGCGGTCAAAAGAATCATTTGCTACGTCAATGGAACATCCGACTATGAGATTTGGTACTCAAAAGACTCAAATGACTGTCTAGCCGGATACTCGAATTCTGATTGGGCCGAGTGTGTTGATGATAGAAAAAGCATATCGGGGGGATGTTTCTACCTTGGAAACAATTTGGTGTCATGGATGAGCAAGAAGCAAAATTCAGTGTCCTTATCAACTACTGAAGCGGAGTACGTTGCAGTGGGTAGTTGTTATGCACAACTCTTATGGATGAAAAAGCTTCTTCATGATTATGGGATCTCTCAAGACACTATGTGTGTTTTCTGTGACAATACAAGTGCCATTAATCTATCCAAGAATCTTGTTCAACACTCAAAGTCAAAGCATATCGAAATTCGATATCACTTCATTCAAGCCTTAGTGGAAGAGAAAATTGTATGGCTGGAGTTTTTCAACACTGAAAATCAAAAGGTTGATATTTTTACTAAACCTCTTGATGGTCCTCGGTTTGAATCTCTTCGTAAGACCATCAGTATCGTTATCATCCCTTGACTCATATCTCTTGTGTGAACCTCTCCTAATCATTGGTGCATTCATGTTGAACGGGTCTCACATGTCATTGTTTCTTTTATAGGTCTTTGTTTGTTTACCTTGTTTTTGTTTTTGTTGATCTTACTTAATTGCTTTGTTTTTTAGTGTGTTGAAAAATTCAAAAACCCATAAAAATTGAAAAATCTCAAAAAGTTTGATCGATTGTGTTGAGTATATTTCATGTGAATTTGGCCTAGTACCTCCGTACTAATGGCGTTGTGCATTTACGAGCTTATCTTGTTTTGTATGCACATTTTTTAAGTGTGAGCGAAATCTAGAAATCTACATATGATTGTTGTAAATAGATCTCCAAGCTTGTCATGAATGATTGGCCAATAGTCTTGTTTGATCTTGATTCATGCGTAGACTTGTGCCTATATATCTCCTCACAATTTTTTTTCTTTTTCAAAGAGCTCTACAATGTCAATCTCTAAAAAGAGAAAGAGATGAAAAAGCCTTGCTTCAAAAACTAGTTTGACTAGGAAAAGGTGGAGCATATATGTATTAAAATGTATGGTGCCAAAGCCAAAGGCTTATTTGTCAAAAATATCAAAAAGTTCATGGCATTGTTTCTAAAAAATTTGAGTTATGTCTAATCAAAAGTATGAAAAATGGAAGCCAAATGAAAAGCTTTCAATCAAATGTAAACACTTTGGTGGGGGGTCATATATGTTCATTTCTACAAGTGAGATAGGTAACTTGATTTCATGCTAGTTGTGTATGACTTGATTGAATTGATCATTGAAGCTTCATACTAGACAATGGACTAGTTCATACTTGATCCACACACACAACACACAAGTTTAATGTTCAATGAATGCCTATTTCATTTGTGTGATTGTATATGTTCAAATGTAATATGTGTATACTCAAGTGCTTGATGATTAAATCCAAAAAGATTTTTGAGTATTTTCTATGTTTTTAAAAGTGTTTTTATGTAGCATTTTTTTATGTTAAGAGTTTTTCCAAAATTCCAATTTGTTTTTATTTGAAAAACTCCTTCAGAAGCATTTTCGCTATTAAGTCGCGAGTAAGAACCTACCCGCGAAAATGAGGAAGCCATTTTTAGTTTTTCCAGAAATCCACATAGAGAGTTTTGCGACTCCCTCGCGACCCTTTCACGAGAAGAAGCTTCCTGCAAAAAATGTTCTGGGCTTCAGAGGCCATTTCGTGAGTAGCTTACCTACGAAATGAATAGATTTTTAGTTTTTAAAGGGCAAACAGTGACAGTTTTTCAAATATCTCTATTTGCCTCCTCCGTGCCTCTCTCAACCCAAAACACCTTTTCACTCAAAATCTCACCCAAATCTCAAGAACTTTCATCCCTAAGAGTCATTTAAAGTATGTTTTAACACTTTTTCACTCTTGTTTCCTTAGATTAAGTCTTAGACTCATCTAAACTTATTTCCATGAATTTTTTTTTTTAATTTTCTTGATTGGGCTGTGTCCCATTGTGTTTGTTTGTGTTTGTGTTGGCCCTAAATGGCATTTTAACATGTATTTAGGCAAGTTTTCAACATGTTCATGCATTGTTTTACATGTTAGTGGTTTGTATGCACTTTAAGTGTTTGATAAAATGCCTAAATGGCATTAACTCATCGTTTTGGACTCCAATGAGTACCAAATTTTAGGGATTACTATGTTTTTACATCCTTAACATGTTTTAAATATTATTTGTGTGTTTTGCACACTTTTCCCCATGAGTGCCTTGTCATGCATTGCTCATGCATCTCACATGCACACCACAAGCACACTTGATGCACACACTTGATCACTTGACATGTTTTGCATTTCAATCATGCTATGTAAGTCTTGTTAGACCTTTAGCACTTAAAACATGATCTTGTAACTTTGTTTGCTTGTCTTTATGCTTTTTAGGACTATTTTGTTCGTTTTTTAACTAACTTGTGTCTAATCAAGTTTGTTTCCTTGTTTGTATTTGTTGTTGTTTGTGTGTGTGGTTTTTAGTTTTGCAGATGTATCGTCGTTCCTCTCATGGTAAAGAACAAGTGATTGACCTCACGTCATCTGCTGTATCAAAGAGGACCCGTCATTCGTCCGATGATTTTGACAACAAGAGATTTAAGACTCTCTTAGATTTTCAGTCTTTCTCCAACAATTTCGAGGGTGCATCTACTGTGGTGGAAAGGGTTGTAAGATTTGACACCCTAGGATCCACCTTCATCCCTAAGATATTTGAGGATAAGGATTGGGCAAACTTGTTTGGCAACTTTGAGTATCCCGTTGACGAATTGATCAAAGAATTTTACTCATACGCTTGGTTCACTGGAGCTGAACTAAAGTTCTGGGTTCGATGAAGGGATTTTATCATCACTCTGGGTTATCTAGCGAAGATTCTTCACATTAATTGTCCGGAGAATGTGAACATTTCACCGTATGATGACAAACTAGCTCCAGTCACAGAGATTCTTGACATTCTAGGAGCTGATCATGAAGTCTCCTCTAAAGGCACTTCCATTGGTATTGCAAAATTTGGACCGGTGTTGAAGACTCTTACACTAATCATGTTTTTCAACTTATACCCTTTGTCCAACACTAGTTTCATCAATCTCGGAAGAGTACAGTTTTTATGTGATCTTATCAAAGGAGCTCAAATTGACATTTGTGCTCACATATTTCAGACCATGGGGAAAATGACTGGACAAACAACTGCAAGAATGTGTCTTCCCTTCTGTAGCCTTGTCATGAAGATCATGGTTCTTAAAAGTGTTCGTCCACCAAAAGAAGGAACTATCTTGCTTCGTCAATGACCAATATCATTGATCTCACTTCAAATGAGCAAGAGTTACTCCTCTGTTGAAAGGGCAAAGCAAAGTCCCTCCAAGACTACAAAGAGCGACTCCTCCCAACATGCCACTCCTTCCGAACAACGATCAGCTGCTCTCACTATCCCCGGGCAACCTGAGACTGCATTTCCTCACATTCTTGAGCCTTAGTCTACTAGCACTCAGCCAAGACCATTTAGATCTCATTCCGATAGGTTGACAACCTTGGTTGAGGGATTGCATGAGCGTATTTCTAGTCTTACTAATGTCATCTACTCTACCAACAACCAGGTTCAGATTCGTCTAACCACCATTGAGACACAGTTGGATGAGATTCAGCGCAAGCTAGAGGACAATCTTTAGCTATTCATGCCAAAAAGGGGGAGAGCACTCATTGTACGTATATCTTTGACTATAGCATATAGTAAGGGGGAGAGCATCACATGAAAGGAGGTGTGCATATTGAAAGGGGGAGATCAGTGGGCTCAAAAGGAAGAAACTAACCTACAGCCACTCACATTTTTGGATAGTCTAACCATGTTGTTTGGCTAGTCTAGTTTATTTTGCGTTTTTATAACTGTTGGATGTTTACAGTGCTTTTGTTTAAAGCTTTTAAGTACTTTAGTTTAAAACTTTGTTTTATTTAGTACTGTTTTGTATCTTAGTTTTTATAGTTGTTTTGATACTTATTGTTTTCTATTGCTTATTGCTTTAGTTTCTTTAATGCATCATGTGTTTGTTGGACATGCAATTGATTCTAACATTGCTTTTAATTGCATTGCGTGTCCGGATGATCATTTACTTGATAAATGTTCATTGTGGTCATTTCCTAATGACTGTTTATGTTAGAAACAAACAATATAGGTTTAGGTTTAGCCTTAGGCTCAAGGTGCATATATTAATCCACGATGATAATAATTAAATAAGCCACAGCCCACATGTATATATATACGAGGTACAGATTATAAAAAAAAAATTAAAAAAAAATCTTTTTAATTTTTTCTTTGGTGATGCTGTCTCAAAATTCTTATAAATTGTTGTATTCAGTTAAACATGTAGGACGCGTGCAATGAAAATCACAGATCATCCCTACGGCTAAGCTAAAAATTGCATGGACCACCTTAACGTACGACTCTAGGAGCTCTCTCTCTCATGGATTAAAAAAGACTTTAGAGAGAGAGAGATCTTTACTTGTAAATAAATAGTGGTAATTTTGTAGTGTGTTTAGATTATTATTTTTCTTATTGACTTATATATTTATGTAGAATTTTTTGTCAATTTTTAAGAGATAAGCAAATAAATGTTTCAGAAAAAAGTTAAAAATCAAACACATGCTTAACTTAATGTTTAACCTTACTGAAGTAAAAGAGTGTTCCTCAATTACATTTCTATCTGACTATCTCTATGTGGTTCTATGGCTGAAATCTTAGGAGTGTAGACCTGTATATAAGGCTAGAATTGTTGTAATATTCTTTGAAACCCTAATAATTAAAGGTGACAATATTTGGTGCAGTTGGTCCTAATGTTAAACTTGCACCCAATATCTGAACAGTGCAGGTAATGGAGTGTACGTACCATTGAACAAATTCATGTTGAGGTGATTATTACTGCTTACTCTCCATCCACTAGCTTTTCCTACTCCATATAGAGGCTACCTCTGATCTACAGCTTTAATCTCATCCCAGTATGGCTAATTATGGTCTGCTACCTTCAATATATTGAGGGGATATGGCAGCAAGTAAATAGGGTAAGGGTAACTATTGATGCTTTACACAATGTTTACACTATCACACAAGAATATTTATATTTATGGGTCTAGTTAGTTCAACTGATAAAGTTTTTTGTTATCGAATAAGATATTTGGGTTCGAACTTCGTCTACACAAAAACTGATTGATATCTTAGCTTGATGATAAGAGTAATCAATAATTGTTTAGAAACTTTTTTTTTTTGAACAACGATGCATAAAGAAACTATGATAGTACGATGTTTGATCAAAGTTGATTCTAGTGAGTTTCGCAACCTCTTTTTTTAGTCAAGATACCTTTTATTTTTTTAGTCAAGTTACTTGTTTCAATCCACTTTTTGAGTGCAAGTTGAAAATAACATGAATCAAATTGACTGTTATTAAAATATATAGACCAAATGGATAGTGACCCCAAAATGATATTTTAACCACACAAAAAAAAAAAAAAAAAAAGGTGTCAATTTCTAGCTTATATGTGTAAAAACTTTTAGGATTTGAGTTTCTTGGGTTGGCAAACTGTAGACACCCAATTTTACAACTTGCATTTAACCAACCGGTAGATCTTCAAATTTGTGATACAAAACAAATCTTGATGCTCTAACAATCATAATGGTATGTCATGGGTTTTGATCGGACCACCTGATCAAAAGTTATCATACAAAAAATTTTCAACGATCAGGGCTCACCTACACGATGGGCCTGATCACATCCTATCTTAAACACTTAATTTTGATTGGTTCCCACAAGAATTAATTTAAAATTAATTAAGTGTGATTTTTGATTGGATTTCATTTTTATTTCATTTTTTTAAGAAGAAAAAATAAAAATAAAAATGTTTTCCTTTAGGGCATCTTATCTGCTCTTTTGAACAATTTTGGAGATAGGAAAAATTCAAAAAATGCACAAGAACGTCATTATCTTCAGCAGCAACTTGAATCGCATTTTTGGCCTGAAAAACGTTGAAATTTGGATTTCTCTATTTCTATAAAAGTTGTAGAGAATTGAATTTCCTTTCAAAAAAACATCAATCCCGAATCAATTGGAATTTTGAGCAGCAAGTTATGGCCAAAATACGAAACAGGTGCAGAAGATAACACAAATTCAGCATTATCTTCAATCTTCTCTCAAAATTTCAAATGGGAATCAACATCAAATCTGTTCAAGCCTATCTAATAGACTTATCCTTTCCCTTTGCTTCAGAAGAAAGATTTTTGAAAAATAAATTGGATAAAGAAACAGAGACATCCTGGAAAAAAATTCAAAAATGCTTAAAGGACGTTACTATTTTCAGCAGCAATTTGGAACACATTTTTGGCATGGATAATGTTGAAATTTGGCTTTCTCTATTTCTGAAAAAGTTGTAGATAATTGAATTTCCTTTCAAAAAACACCCATATTGAATCAATTGGAATTTTGAGCGGAAAATTAGAGCCAAAATACGAAGCAGGTGCAACATCATTTCGAAATTTGAATGGGGATCAACACCAAATCCGTTCCAACTCATTTAAAGAGGTTATCTCCTCCCTTAGCTTCAGAAGAAAGCTAATAACTTAGCTTTAAAGCTAAGCCATCCCTTCCCCTATAAATAGAGAAGACCTCTTCCATTTTATGGACCCCGAATTCCCTCTAAAGAGCTAGTGAGAAAGCAGAAAAGAAAAGCTGTTGAGCAACCATTGTTCCTACTTTGGTTGTAGTTTAGTACTTCCTTCTTTCTCCCTAGCCCTTTAAGTGATCACTTCCCCTTTTTAATTTATGCTGGTAAGTAATTAATTGTGTTCTTTAATTTTTTATACATGTTAGAATAAATGCTTACAAATCATTATTCAATTCTTTTGTGCTATGCTTGGATGAACATGCCTATATGTCTTATTGATTTTCTCTTATATGCTTAGATGAACACTTCTAGGTAATACACAATTTTCTCTTGAATGCTTAGATGAACACTTCTAGGTTAAAACACAAATTTTTCTTGAATATTTAGATGAACATGTCTAGGTAGTTATTTTATTTTTTTTTAAATGCTTGAACAAACATGTCAAAGTATTTTGATTTTCCCTAGATAAACATATCTAAGAGATTTTTCTTTACTTCTTTTCATAATTGCTTGGATGATCAAATATGCTTAAAGGTTTTATTTTTATTTGTTTCTCTTTGCAATTATGTTGATGACAAATAACATGACAACTTTGTTTTTCCTTCACATGCTTAGATGAACATGTCTAGGCTAGGAATTCTTTGTTTATATTGATCTCTTGGATGAACATGCCATGACCTTCATTTTTTTTTACATTAAAATTGTTATCTAACAAGTTTCATTTTTTGTTTCTCTTTTGTGTCAAATTCCCCCAATATATATATTTGTTTACAATTCTTGCAAATTACATGTTTATATAACATATTCTTTGTAATTGTTTGACATGACATGACATTGGCCACCTTAACCTAGGAGGCCGGTTTTACCGGGCGAGATGGGTGCTTAATCCCTTCCCATCTCGTAAATTAGCCTCCGAACCAAGATCAAGGGTTCTAGACTTTGCTCTTTTACATGTAATTTTACATTTCTTAGAATGTAACTAGGAAATAAAACAATGTAATTTACTTTTCTTAGATTGTATCTAGGACAAAAAAGCATTGTAAATTTTTTGTAACAAAATTTGATGTAAATTGTCATATACATTAATACAACAGAAGTATTTTTTTTTATTGAAGGTTTTCTTATTTTTCCTTTAAATTAAATAAGTGGCGACTCCTTGTAAAACCCTCGATCTAGGGGGGAGTACATTTTACACAAACCATGACAAATTGTAAGTCTTTTTCAATTGGTGTTTGAAAGCTCAAATAGTGTAAAATACTATAGCTTGTTTAGACCCCCAATTTTAAAAACACGGCTTGATTTCTTTTATTCTAACTTGTCTAAGTGCAGAATAAGAGTAAATTATACGCAATAATTGGAACTACTCTCTAAGCCATAACTACAAGCAAGCAACAATAATTATAAAGCTTAAAGAGTAAGGGAAGAGAGATGCAAACACAAGATAACACCAAGACGTGTTATCGAAGAGGAAACTAAAGAACTCAGTGAAAACCCTCTCCGTGACCCTCCAAGTCTAAATCGATCCACTATGGAATAAGTTGGAGTATAAGGATATCAAAAAGACCCCCCCTCAAGCCTAATCTACCCAATGTACTTAAGACCTCCAAGCTCCAACTACCAACAGACTTCTCGAAATCTTGTCTTCACTAGTTATCTAGATCCCGCAATATCGCTCGATTGCATCCGCCAAGCCTCACTGGCTTCTTTTGGCAAATCCTAAATGCTTCCTAAGCTCCAAAACACTCTCTACATTCTAAATAGGTGCAGGTTGTGTTTGGGTATAAATCTCCTCTTAAGGTATAACAATGGGAGAAGGGAAGGAGAAGAGACTACAAGGATTTCTCTATTGAGGATGAGTAGCTCTCTCTAACAAGGGTGGGTGTGTTGTAGAAACCTCTCTAGGGTTTTCTTCTGAATAGTCTCTTTACAATTTTGTGGGTAATGAAGGTATATATAATAGGATAAGGAAGAGGAAATGTCTCACTTAAAATTCTTCAGGCAGAGAGTTTCGCAAGTCACTCGCGACTTGGCTTGAGTCGCGAAGTGACTTGTGAAATACAGCCTAGCATTTGACTCTTTAGCTTCCAGCATGTGCTTCTCATGTGACTTTTGTAGGTTGCACCACTCGTGAGCCAAGTCACAAGATCAACTTCTTAAGCAATCTTTACCAACTTAATACTAAACCCATTACAAATAAATCCCACAAAATACAAGAAAATAAATTAATGCAATTATAACACTTTTTGTCATGGAATAAGCCAACAGAAATGTGAGTTACAACATTTTTTGTCATGAAAAACCATAACTTAACAATCTCTCCCTTTGGCTATTCCGTGACAAAAACACCCTATAACAGACTCTAGACTTAAACGTGAGTTTGAGAACAATGGCAAAACTCACTTACACCTAAATCTAAAACCTATGACGATCTTGGAACAAAATACCTGTATCCTAAAAAACTTGCACAAAACACATTAAACCCTCAAGGTAAAGCAAGTAATAAAGGAAAAGTATAATGAAACAAGTAAATTGCAATCAAGTAAACATGATATGAAACATATAAGAGCAACTTGATCAAACACCAAACAGTCATATGGAAATGACTACAATGATCACATAGCAAAGCAAATGATCTTCCGAACATGCAATCAATAAAGCACAATAGTATAAGGATGTATGCATGTTCATCACACAAACACAATGCGATGAGAACAACAAAGTATAGAAACTAAAAGTAATTCAAAGCACCAAAAAGAAAAACAAGAAAACAAACAAAAAAAGGTTTTCTCATAAAAAATAAAAAAATAAAAAGTATTTTTTCCCTTGGTATATGCATCTCTCCTATAGAATTTCTCCTCCTAAGAATGTGCACGAGATAGAAATTCTCCCACTGAGAATGTGCACAAGAGTCATATAGAAATGACGATACTCTCTGGTATACTCTCTAGTATACTCTCCCCCTTTTTGACCCGAACAAGCAATGGAGTCAAGAAGAATGAGGGAAAGATATGAAGATATGAACAAGAATAAAGATGCATGAGGGGTATAAAATTAATGAGAAATAAAGCTCAAACAAAAGAAAAAAAAAACCTTAAAAAATGCTACAAAGTATAAAGTAAACATGACATGTTAAGGATGAGAAAACAAGATATAGACCAAGGCATGACATGGGTAGCAAAGGTGTGTGCAAAAGGTGGCTATGTTCAATGCAAGAACAAAGCATGAGAAATACACAAGTGGGGCAAGGTGTGTAAAATACACAACCAATAAACCAAACATGTTTCTAGTGAGGAAACATGAAAAACCTCAAAGTTTGGTACTCATCAAAGTCCAAATGAGTGAGAAAATGCCTAAGGGGCATTTTATCAAACACTTAGCATGCATACAATAACCTTATATGAAAAAAAATGCATGAAAATATGAAAATATGCCTTAAATACATGTTCAAAATGCCTCATGGGGCCAACATAATCATCAACAAACAAAATGGGAGTAAGCCCCATCAACAAAATTAAAAACTTTTGCAAGAAAGTAAGTTTTCCCAACCCAACACAAAAATAAACCCCAACCCTAGGTTTTAAGTAATCTAAGACAAAATCAAGGAATTGAAAGATTAAAAGTGATGAAAAATACCTTGGAGAAGTCTTAGAGTAGAAATCCAAAAGGGTTTTGATGAGTTTTGGAAGAAATTTTGAGTTTTGGAGGGTGGGAGTCGTGGAGTGCAAAAAGACAAATATTTTGAAAACTGAATTTTCGAGCCCTTTAAAATCTGTCTTTTTCTGTATTTCGCGAGTCAGTGACTTGCGAACTAGTTGCGAACCCACTCACGAAATGTGCAGATGAACAGGGCAGAATTTTGCAAGTCAAGTCTGAGTCGCGAACCACTTGCGAGGGAGTCACGAAACTCTCTGCCTGAAATTTTTAAGAAATTGAAATTCCTTAAGAATCTCGTGACTTGGAACCATTCGCAAAAGCAGTCGCGAAATGGCCAAACACAGTTTTTCAACACAAAGAATTTGACATTTTGAGAAAAACTTTCAAAAACAAAGTGACAAAAATCACTTCCAGAAACAAATAAATACTCAAAAATCTTTTTGGGTTTTATCATCAAGCAATTGAGCATACACTCATCACATTTAAACATGTACAATCACACAAATGAAATAGATATTCATTGAACATTAGACTTGTGTGTTGTGTGTTATCAAGTACGAATTAGTCCATAGTCTAGTATGAAGCTTCAATGATCAATTCAATCAAGTCATACACAAATAACACAAAGTCAAGTGACCTTTCTCACTAGTAGAAATGAACATATATGACTCCTCACCAAAGTGTTTACAATGATTGAAATCTTTTCATTTGGCTTCCATTTTTCATACTTCTTTTCAATACAACTCAATTTTTGAGCAACGATGCCATGAAATTTTTTATATTTCTTTGAATAATAAGCCTTTGGCTTTGGCATCATACATTTTTGCTTCACCTTTTCCTAGTCTAACTAGTTTTCGAAGCAAAGCTTTTTCAACTCTTTCTCCTTTTAGAGATTGAAGTTTAAAGAGCTTTTTGACATAAAAAAAATAAATAAATAAATGTGAGGAGATATATAGGATCAGGTTTACGCATGTATCAAGATCAATTAAGACTATTGGCTAGACATTCATGACAAGCTTGAAGATCATTTACAACAATCAAACATAGATTTCTAGATTTCACTCATATTCAATATGTGCATACATAACAAGCTAAGCTCATAAATACACTACACCATTAGTACGAAGGTACTAGGGCAAACTCACATGTGATATAACACAACACAAGCGATCAAACTTTTTGAATTTTTAACTCACACAAAACAAAAGCAATAAAGTAAAATTAACAATGAAAACAATGCATATAAAAAGATGCAAGATGCACAAATGCATGATAATGAAGCATCTAATGTATGAAGAGTCCTACAAAGATTAAAAGAATTAAAAGAGCATAAACTCAACCATAGGAACCCTACCTCTTCCAAACGGAACGATTGTTTGGAATGAGTATCTCATGAGAAGTGAGACGAGAGTTAGAAGAATGAGAACCAGAGATGCACATAGACATGGAGGTAAGAGCATTAACCACATGCTTCAACAACTTACCACTTTCAATCAAATCCAATTTAGTTTGCAAAGCACAACTTCCAAGAAGTTCAAGTTTCTCTTCTTTGTTTTTTCTTTTTCTTTTTTAATTCTTTTAAGAGCTTGAAACTTAGAGTAATGAGGTCTTAGATGACCAAAGGCACCACAATGGTGACAAACAATGTGTTTAGGTCCACTAGGCTTTTTAGGGAGGGATCTAACAACATGGTTTTGTTCTCTTTTCAACATGGAATATTGAGGTCTTATGTGACCGATCACACTGCAATGGTGGCAAGTAGGAACAAACTTAGATCCATTCAAATCCCTAGGATGAGACCTAAACGAAGACTTTGGCTTAAGAGCCTTTCTCTTCACTTTTTGATTTCTTTTGTGTGGAGGATTGTACACCGATTTTTCTATAGAGGTAGAACTCACAAAAGGCACAAAATCAGGCAACACAACATGATTGCAACAAAGATTTTCTTCCTTTTTAACAATAGGTCCAGCAATCAAACATTTGGCATGCATCTTAAGAGATTCATTTTCACATTTAAGATCATCAACAAGTTTGTTAGACAAAACAAGTTTAGCATCCAAGTCCACATTCAAACTCTTTCATCTTTTCAAAAGAATTTTCAGCAAGTTTCTTATATTTCTCAACTAATTTATTGGATTCATTAAGCTTAGCAATCAAATCATCCTTTTCACCAATGAACTTGCTTAAAACCTCATGAAATGTCTTTGACTTTTTCTTCAAGAGTTTGACATTTGGAATTTTAACAACACCCAAAGAGTCATGTAACATGTCATCACAACCAAGAGGATAAACACTTACATTCTTACAAACATGTGGCATGTTACAATCAACATCATCCAAAACATGCAAAGAAGCACACAAAACACTATCCATGGCCATAAACACAAAGGGTCAAGGATCACACTTAAGTATTTAAACCAAAACAAGTGTACCCATTCTAATACCAATTGAAAGCTCAAATAGTGTAAAACACTATAGCTTGGTTGGACCCCCAATTTTAAAAACATGGCTTGATTGCTTTTACTCTAACTTATTTAAGTGCGGAACAAGAGTAAATTATATGCAATAACCAAAACTACTCTCTAAGCCATAACCACAAGCAAGCAGCAATAAACATAAAGCTTAAAGAGCAAGGGAAGAGGGATGCAAACAAAAAATAACACCAAGACGTGTTATCAAAGGGGAAATCGAGGAACTTGGCGAAAAACCTCTCCGCGACCCTCCAAGTCGAAATCGATCCACTAGTGAATAAGTTGGAGTACAAGGATATCAAAAAGACCCTCCAAGCCTAATCCACCCAATGTACTTGAGCCTCCAAGCTCCAGCTACCAACGAACTTCTTAGAGTCTTGTCTTTACTAGTTATTCGGATCCCGTAATACCGCCCGATTGCATCCGCCAAGCCTCATCGGCTTCTTTTAGCAAATCTCAAATGCTTCCCAAACTCCAAAACACTCTATACACTCTGAATAAGTGTGAGTTTTGTTTGGGTACAAATCTCATCTCAAGGTATAACAATGGGAGAAGAGACTACAAGGATTTCTCTATTGAGGATGCGTAGCTCTCTCTAACAAGGGTGAGTGTGTTGCAAAAACCTCTCTAGGTTTTTCTTCTAAATAGCCTTCTTACAATTTTGTGGGTAATGAGGGTATATATAGTAGGGTAAAGAAAAGAAATGTCACACTTAAAATCCTCCAGGCAAAGAGTTTTGCGGGTCACTCACGACTTGGCCTGAGTCGCGAAGTGACTCGCGAAATACAGTCTGACACTTGACTCTTCAACTTCCAGCATATGCTTCTCATGTGACTTTCTAAGTCGCGAGATCAACTTCTTGAGAAATCTTTACCAACTTAATACTAAACCCATTACAAATAAATCCTACAAAATACAAGGAAATAAATTAATGTAATTACAACACTTTTGTCATGGAATAAGCCAACATAAATGTTATGTGAAAAACCATAAATTAACAATGTTCAACTTGTCAAAACTATTCAATTGGTGTTTGACCTATTGAAAATCATAGGATAAGTAAAAATCAGCAAACGTGAAAAGACATTATAACTTGTCCGTTTCGACCCAAATTCGTGATTTGTTTGTTGCGGTATTTAAAGGACATAAGAACCTAACCCTACAAAGCTTTTAGAGGAGAGAAAAAGTGTCCCATGTGCCTCATATTCTATATCCGGGGTTTCTGTACCTAAAACACTCTCAGATCTTCTATTTGTGATATTCTTTAAAGAAACTCATGATCCGATGTTGTAGAAGTTGCTAACTCATACCAGCCATTAATAATGCTGGATCTAAACATTCAAGTGTGATCTTAAAGTCATAGAGTGGAGGCCTACGTTGGCGAAAGCCTTCAAGGGTGGTCTTGGAGTCGTTAATTGGAGGTTCACGGCGCAACAAATTATTATCGAAGACATCTTTGGGATTCTGAGTTTAGTTTGGTAATTGTAGTTAGATTTACAATGAATAGGGTTATTCTAATTGTATATCTCTATCTAATAGTGAATCTATTCACCTCGGGGTTGATAAGGTCAAGTCCTCCAAGGTTTTTCCTGTGATACAATTTGTTTTATTGGTTTTTTGGTCATCATATCATCTCTTCTTTAAATTTCCACACTTCAAGATATTTATGATTATATGTTTAACCTAAGGCTTCCATAATTAACCTAGTTATCAAGTTGGCCTTAAAATTGGTTAAATAAAGAGTTTTGACAGGGTCTAAACCCAACAAAAACCATTTATTGTACATCACTAAATAAAAATAGAGTTCATTTCACTCATTCAAGAAAAAATTGAAAATTGAAAGTTGCATATCTTTATAGATTATTTGAACGTGGTGTGAGTCTATTATGACTTCGATCAAACCATGTTTTGTCATAAATTTTCTATTCGTAAATTTTTCTTACTTTACACTTTAAAAGTTTAATATGCAACTCAAAAGAAGACACTGTTCAAGAGTCATCTTTAATTTTAACAATCATTAGATCGATTGAAAGATGATTTTCGATAGATATTCAACAATAGCTTCCTTAATCGAAAATTGTGAAACCAAAATCTGACGCGTTTTGATTGATTAAGTTAGTTGCTGCCTTGTCTTTTCCTATCCTATATGCAAATTATAAAACGCTTATTACCACAACTTCATTAAGAAGTTTAGAGACCGTTACCATGCATCAAGGACAGAGAAAATCTAAACCTAGTTTTGATCAACCTGTGATTCAAAAGTCTATATTCAACAACAATGTTGTTGTATTGATGATCAAGAGCCTAGCTAGCTAGTACTATTATTGTGGAATTCAAATCTTTCAAGGTAGTTCTTGGAGTCCATCAGAGGGTTTGATCGTAGTCACTAATGAGGTTCGTGAGAGAAGAAAAACATATAGAATTGTTCGGAAGGTTTGGAGCTGGTGTAGGATTACATGTGCGTTTGGCTTAGCTTAAAAAATCAACTTATTTTACTATTTTTTTGCTATAATTCATGGACCTCATTGCACTTTTTGGTACTATTCATAAATATCACTGTATTATTTAAGCTAACTTTTACTTTTATCTATAATACTTTCAGAAAAAAGTTTCAGTGTTAACAAAATAAGCGTATCCTAAACAGACCCTACGTCAATAAGTTTATCTACCATGAATAAAGTCTAGGGTAATGGATATAAACTAGATTGTATAATTTCTCTTCATATAGTGGATTTCTTTATCAGAGATTATAACCTCATAGTGTTTTTCCTTTGGAGTCTTCTCCAGACTCCACTAGTTGTTCACTTCATCGCCAAATCTGGTATTATGATAGTCTACCTGTTTAGAAGACATTGGTCCACATGTATCTCCCCGTATGAAATTATTTAAACAATTTACGTTAGTAGTTACGTCACACTAAGACATGTAAGTACGTTTTACGCCATTATTTAAACAAAGTTCAAAGTTTTACGTATGTAGTTACATCACACTAACAAATGCCAAAATTTAAAAGATCCTCGTACGTTTGAAGTTATGTCACACTGAATCAAACCTTCCTAGCTTATTGGGAAAGAAAGGAAAGTGGGGCTTCCTTCCATAACCGGAGAAGGTCAAACTCGGGGTGAGCTACTGGGTTTTCCCTACGCTATATATAGATTCATAAGATTTAACCTTTTTGATTCAAAGCTCGAGAGAATGGTTTTCATTCCCGGGATAATATGTTAAAATTAAAACAAAAGGAAATTACAAGTCTCATATTTTAATTAACTCTTTGAAGTTATTGCACGTCAATTTACTACACAAATCCAATTGAAAATAAATTTTACGCTACCATACCAAGAAATTTTAAACATGTATTTTTTTTTTTTTTTCATTGAATTTTATTTTAAACGTACTGTTATTCCCTAAATACATTTTTTCTTAATTTACTTTAAGGAATTAAATTAAATGTCTAAACTTTATATATTTATTTAGATGAATCTCTTACTTAAATTGTTAATAACAATGAATTAGTTATTTTAATTATTTACTTCAATGATATAAAATATATAGTTGTTATTTATTGAAACTATGGAGAATCCTGGGTGCGATAATGAGTCCAGATCGAATTTTAAACAAACTTGCATTGAAAAATGAAAAAATCATTCAACAGTTTCAAAAAAAAAAAAAAAAAAAAAAGGAAGAAAAAAAAAAGTCAAGTGTTGTTGAGTAAATTAAACTAGGTTTGAAAATTAAAATTTTATTTTACATTTATATTATATTTTGTATGACATTTACCATTATTTATTTATTTTATTATAGATATTGAATAATATTTTTTAGGTTAATTTTTTTTTTAAATTGCTTTTTAATTTTGCCTCTCTTAAACTGAAATTTTGACTCTGTTACTACCTAGGATGATATGTTAAAATTAAAACAAAAAGAAATTACAAGTCTCATATATCAATTAACTCTTTGAAGTTATATTTGTAATTTTATGTCAATTTACTACACCGAGAACAAAAATCCAATTGAAAATAAATGCTATGATACTATACCAAGAACTTTTAAATATATACCCTTTTTTGTTTACTATTTATTTATTATTATTATTATTATTATTTTTTTTTTTTTTTTTGGTTTTTGTGGATTAGTTAACATATACTCCAATACCTTTTTCGGCTGGTTAAGATCAAGTGTAGTATATTCTTATCAATTTGAAAATATGTACTCCTAAATCTATATATATACAGAAAACCATGCAACCTCTCAAACATAAAAAATCATCGTCTTTCTTTCAAACGCCTTCTCTTCAAAACGAGCCATTAGCTTACATATTGACAATGGAACAAAATCCTCACATAGCTATTCTACCAAGTCCAGGGATGGGCCATCTCATTTCTTTTGTCGAGCTTGCCAAGCTACTTGTTCTTCACCACGACTTCCACGTCACATGTATCATTCCCACATTTGGGTCTCCATCCAAAGCCATGAAAGAAGTCCTCGAAGCCTTGCCCACAAGCATGGACCATGTCTTTCTTCCTCCAGTGAGCTTGGATAACCTCGAAGGCGTAAAGCCTGGAAGCCAAATTATTCTCACCATGAAACGTTCACTCCCATCTCTTCGTGATGTGTTAAAGTCACTAGTTGCAACAGCTCGGTTGGCTGCTTTTGTGGTTGATCTTTTTGGGACTGAGGCACTAGATGTTGCTAAGGAACTCAACATCTCACCTTACATTTTCTTCCCCGCAAATGCTATGGTTTTGTCTTTGCTTTTGCATTTGCCAAAGCTTGACGAGACAGTTTCATGCGAGTATAGAGACCTATCAGAGCCATTGAAACTTCCGGGGTGCATACCTATTCACGGTAGAGATCTTATAGAACCTGCTCAAGATCGAACACGTGAGAATTACAAAGAGATTCTTCGCATCGGAAAACAACTTCGATTAACTGAGGGTATTATGGTTAATACCTTCATGGAATTGGAAGGAAGTGCTATAAAAGCTTTGGAAGAAGAAGTAGGAAAAATCTCACTTTATCCAGTTGGACCCATCAGGCAAATTGGTTCAAGTAATCAGGTTGATGGGTCAGATTGTTTAAGATGGTTGGACAATCAGCCAAGTGAGTCTGTCCTTTTTGTTTGTTTTGGTAGTGGTGGAACTCTCTCTTATGACCAAATGACTGAGCTAGCCTTAGGATTGGAATTGAGTGGCCAAAAGTTCTTACGGGTGGTAAGAAGTCCAAATGAATCAGCAAATGCTGGGTACCTTAATGACCAAAGCCATGACAAGAGCCCTCTTGCTTTCTTACCAAAAGGGTTTGTAGAGAGGACCAAAGGGCAAGGTCTGATGGTGCCCTCTTGGGCAGCACAAGCCCAAGTGCTTAGCCACAGCTCCACCGGTGGGTTCTTAAGTCATTGTGGTTGGAATTCAGTGGCGGCTCCAGTAATTTTTTCCAGGATGTTCCTCAACAAGCATAAATTACACAATCTAATAAAAATAAAATTTTATATATTGACAACAACAATAAAAAAACACGCAAATACATAAAGTTTACAATTGTCTTCTACGAGTTTTCATATTTTGAAATCGTTGCATGATAGTGTCATTATCAATGCTACGAGCTACATCTTTTTCAATATACACAACCAAGCAATCATTCATCCACTGATCTCCTATTCGATTGTGCAGTTCATTCTTTATATATTTCATTGCTGTAAAACTTGTGAGGAATTTTCACAATTTGCTCCAATACCAATGGGCTTGGTCTGCGATCGAATGCTATAAAAGATTTGTGCCCCATCATCCTTCACCAATTGGTCGTTGGATGGATCGGTAAGGCACACGGTCCGACAAGTGGTATCAGAGCCTGGTCATAGGTTTGAGTCGTTGAAGCCGCATTGTGAGGGAGGGATTGTGAGGGATTTTCACAATTTGCTCCAATACCAATGGGCTTGGTCTACGATCAAATGCTATAAAAGATTTGTGCCCTCTCATCCTTCACCAATTAGTCTTTGGATGGATCGGTAAGGCACAGGGTCCGACAAAACTTCTTTCTACTGTTGCAGTAGCAACAGGAAAGGTCAAAGCTAACTTCACAAGAAAATAGACTAATGGATAAGTCTCATGCTTCCTTGTGTTCACTAACTTTTCAGCAAGTTCACTAACTCCTTGAAGCTCTAAAAACAAGTCATTGTTGCACATATAAAAAATGTAATTCTGCAATTGAAAGTCAAGTACCAAGATATCTATCCCAAGAAAATCAGATGGATAGAACTTTGCTAGACGTATCAACTTTTCCTTATCAAAAGCCACAAATGAATTACTTGGATTCAAGCAAGCCATACAAAGTAGCAAATAGGTATTCACCTCTGAAAACCGGTTGTTAAGCTCTTGAAGTTGCATATCTATGACTGTGCAGAATAGCTTAACACGATAATGATGTAAATTTGTATTTTGTTGGGTGTTGCGTCGCGGCCTCCCACTAACTACAAATATTTCATCCATATTCAAGATAGGAAAATCATGTGTGGTACAAAATGAAGACACTTCAGTCAATAAAGATATCCATTCATTATCTCTCATCACTTGCAATCGTTGCTTAGACACTTTAACAAGATCCATAGCATTTACTATATCTTGATTTTTTTTTTTTTTTTTTTTTTTTGCAATGCTATTGACAACTCATTTGTGATCCCTAAAATGTTTTTCATCAAGTGTAGAGCAAAGACAAATTCAAAAGATAGAACTGACCTCATAATAGATCGAGCTTCAACTTTTTGGTCGAAGAGGCCATCTTCTTCAATAATCTCAAGTACATCAACAACAGCAAAGAACATCAAAATCAAGTTGAGAATAGTCCCATAAAATGATCCCCAACGTGTATCACCAGGACGTTTAAGATTTATCTCTTGATTCAAACCTTGTCCACTTCTACGTACACCATTCTTTAAATCTTCTTTAATTTTGGCAAATTGTATATCTCAAAGAGCATCTCGTCTCTTACAAGAGCCTTCAACAACAGTTACTAAATTACTAACCACATAAAAAAATTAAGCAATGTTAATGTGATTTTTAGCAACAACAACAAGTGTCAATTGAAGTTGATGAGCAAAAAAATGGACATAAAATGTTAACTTATTCTCTTTCAAAATTAAAGTTTTGAAACCATTAATATCACCTTGCATATTACTAGCCCCGTCATAACCTTGCCCACGTAGGTTCGATAAACTCAAATTATGTTCACAAAACAAACATTCAATAGCATGTTTGAGTGACAAAGCGGTGGTACTTGCTATATGTACAATACCAAGGAACCGCTCTATAATAATTCCTTTTTTGTTCACATAACGAAGAACGAGGTCCATTTGTTCTTTCACTGAGATATCACGTGACTCATCAACTAATATTGAAAATAACCCATTGTCAAGATCCTTGATGATGGCTTTGGATGTTTCACATGCAATTGCATTCACAATGTCTTTTTGAATATCAGGGTGGGTAAGCTTGCAATTTTTCGGAGCTTTTTGCAACACTTCATTGATAGATTCATTGTGATCCCCCAAAAATTGTAGAAGCTCAAGGAAATTTCCTTTATCACTTGAACCTTGAGATTCATCGTGACCACGAAGAGCTAATCCTCGGCATAAAAGGAATCGTATGCAATCAACTATTGCATTTAATTGAACCCAATATTCAATTTTATCTTAATTTGATTGCTTAACCAAAACAGTTTGAATGTGTTGCTTTTCCTTCAATAGATCTTCACTCTTCTGGACAGCTTGGTTATGAGCACTATTAACTCCTCCAACATGGGAATTTAACTTCTCTTTCTGATTCCAAAGTTTGAATCCCTTCGTTACAAAAGTGTCACCTCCTCCTTGCTTACCAACATCTTGCCCAAATAGGTAGCAATAAAAACAAAATACTGCATCCTTGTCCATACTATATTCCAACTGATGAAAAAATACATGTTTGTATCGCATACAAAACATACGCAGCAAAAAATTAACGGATATATTTCATTCGCAATTGATAACATGCACTATGCAAGTTTCAGAATATAGAATAAGAGAGTGTACCTTGATGCGATGAAATTCAAAACCAAAGATTAGAAGAACTTGGGAGCACTTTTAATCTTCACTCCAATTCCACTTGATGCCCAACAAGTGTGGTCTCTCAATCAGTTTCTATGAATGTGTTCAAGAGAAAATGAAAGAGTGTCTAACACTCACATACATACTAATTCATGTAATAATTCAAAATCTGTATGTTTCTCTCCTTATAACTGATTATCTAATTAGGTTAGCCTTTTGGGTCTTTCCAATTGGGTTTTAGGATGTGGCTTGGAGTGGGACCAAAATGGAACAAATAAGACACTAGCTTCAATAGGCCTTGGGCTTTTCTGTCAAATCTTGACAAGTCCAAAGTTACCATTAAATATATTTAATACCACTATATAAATATAATTGCACTCTAGCCCTTATTAATAAATTATATTCCAAGACTTTATTGTACATGCAACCACTTCATAAAATATTCGTAGTAACACAAAATCATGAATGTAGACTGCCACTTTGTAGAATACTACATCTTAATCCTTGAGTACCCGGTTTAATTCTTTAAGTTATTCATCATATATTTATGAAATCCAATTTCATAAATATATACTTTAGTAACTATTTACTAAAGTAGTTAGGCCTAACATTCTGAATAACAAACCCATTAAACTTATCTCAAGGGAATATTTTGTATCTCCGTTAAGATACTATGAATTCCATCTTGAGAATATATGTTCCATCAATACTAAATGTGGCTGCCCAACATACTGAAGTTTTGACTGTTACTTTAGATCTCATTCCTGATATATCAAAGCAACCTACACTTCATGATCAGGTCCATTATTCTCTCAGGATTAAGAGTTCATGTGAATAGAAGTCGTGAGATTTATTATTCATTTGACAGTCGTTAGGAGAATAGTAAATCTCACAGCGGTCCACTTCAATATGTCTTAACTCTTAAAATATATCAACATATCAACTAGAAGTCTCCACTTCCATGATCAAGACAAATCATCTTAGTTGATATGTTATAGACTTCGCAGATGAAACGCCCAATTTCATCACCGACTACGAACTACAATTCTGAGTTTACAAAGAACTTGTGATTTATATTTTCTGTGACTTTTCAAATCACATACTATGCATCTCATGGACTATATGATAATGTCTGAATATTCATGTTACCATTATTTTAGATAATAATAAAACAACTTTATTAAACATAATATTAAATCATATATAATGTCATACATAATATCATACATAGCATCATACAATAGGATTTAAGGACACTAATTCAAACAATCTCCCACTTGCCCTAAAGACTATTGTACACTAATCTAACTCTCATTCCCTCCAAATGTGACTCAAAAGTCCTTTGAGGCAAGGCTTTGGTAAATGGATCTGCTAGATTATTTTCACTTTCAATCTTTGCAACTACTACATCTCCACAAGCAATGATGTCTCGAATGATGTGGTATTTTCTCTCAATGTGCTTTCCTTTCTTGTGATTCCTTGGATCTTTAGATTGTGCAACTACTACATAATTGTCACAAAACAATGTAATTGGAACTTGCTCCATTCTCATGTCACCAAGGTCAGAAAGGAATTTCTTGAGCCAGACAGCTTCTTTTGCCGCTTCACAAGCAGCAACATATTCTGCCTCCATGGTGGAGTCCACAATGCAAGATTGCTTAACACTCCTCCAACTTATGGCTCCACCTCCCAAGGTGAATACACATCCTGAAGTGGACTTTCTGAAATCTAGATCCGATTGAAAGTCTGAATTTGTATAGCCAATGGGAATCAAATCCTCACACCGGTAAACAAGCATATAATCTCTCATTCTCCGTAGATATTTGAGAATATGCTTTACAGCTTGCCAATGTTTTGGTCCTGGATTTGATTGATATCGGCTGACCATGCCAACTGAATAGCAGATATCTGGTCTAGTACAAAGCATGGCATACATGAGACTTCCTACTGCAGAAGCATAAGGAACTTGTCTCATTATATCTTCTTCCTCTTGAGTCTTAGGCCTTTAGTCATCAAACAGAGGAACTCCATGTCTGAAAGGAAGTATTCCTTTCTTGGAGTTTTGCATGCTAAACCGTTCTAGAACCTTATCTATATATCCAGCTTGTGATAAGCCTAACATCTTATTCTTGCGATATCGCCAAAGCTTGATCCCTAGAATAAAGTTAGCTTCTCCCAAGTCCTTCATATCAAATTGGCTTGACAACCAAACTTTTACCGATGACATTACCCCTACATCATTTCTAATGAGTAGAATATCATCAACATAAAGCACTAGGAACATTACTACTTTATCTCGATGTCTTTTGTACACACATAGTTCATCAAGATTTTGTTCAAAACCAAATGACTTGATTGCTTGATCAAATCTGATGTTCCATGACCTAGATGCTTGCTTAAGTCCATAAATGGATCTTTTCAACTTGCATACCATATGCTCTTCTTCAAGATTGCTGTTGAGAAATGTAGTCTTGACATCCATTTCCGAAATCTCATAATCATAATGAGCAGCAATGGATAAGAGAATTCTGATAGATTTAAGCATTGCTACTGGTGAAAAGGTTTCCTCATAATCAATACCTTCTTTTTTAGTATACCCTTTCGCCACTAGCCTTGTTTTAAAGGTTTCAACCTTTCCATCAATCCCTCTCTTCCTCTTGTAAACCTATTTGCAACCAATAGGTTTAATGGCGTTAGGCGCCTTTACAAGATCCCAAACTTGATTGGAATACATTGAATCTAATTCAGATTTCATAGCATTGATCCAATGATGTGCATCTATATCATTCATTGCTTCTTCGTAAGTGTAAGAATCAGTTTCGGCCTCTTCTGAGATAGCTTCAAAAGTTTCTCCCAGACCTATAAATCTTATAGGTGGCCTAACAATCCTTCCATTACGACAAGGCACCTGTGTACTAGACATTTCATCAGTAGTATCTTGTGGTGTATCTAATACAACCACATCATCCCTAGTTTCATGCATTGGTTGTTTATTTACAGATTCATTCATTTCAGCCAACACAACTCTGCTTCTAGGAGTATAATCATTCATATAGTCATTTTCCAAAAATTTGGCATTTGTACTAACAAAAACTTTATTATCTTTACGACTATAGAATAAACCTCCAACAGTTCCTTTTGGATACCCTACAAAGAAAACCACTTCTGTTTTAGGCTGTAACTTGTCAGACTTTCCTTTTAACACATGTGTTGGACAACCCCAAATATGGAGATATCTCATACTAGGCTTACGCCCATTCCACAACTCTACAGGTGTTTTAGGAACAGACTTTGAATGTACTAAATTCAGAAGATATATTGCAGTATTCAAGGCATATCCCCAAAAAGAAATTGGTAGAGTTGAATAACTCATCATGGACCTAACCATATCTAAAAGAGTCCTATTCCTTCTTTTCGCTACACCATTTTGTTGTGGAGTTCCAGGTGCAGTCAATTGGGATACAATCCCATTTTCAGTTAAGTAATCCTTAAAATCCTCAAAAAGGTATTTGCCACCATGATCAGATCAAATGGCCTTTATGCGTTTACCCAATTAATTCTCAACTTCAGCCATAAACTCTTTGAACTTTTCAAAGGTTTCAAACTTCCATTTCATTAGGTACACATAACCAAATCTAGAGTAATCATCAGTGAAAGTAATGAAATACTCATAGCCACCTCTTGCCTGGATTGACATAGGACCACATACATCTGAATGTACTAGTTCTAGCAAATCTTAGGCTCTTCTACCTTTTATATTAAAAGGTCATTTGGTCATTTTACCTCCCAAACAAGATTCACAAACTAGAAAGTCATCAAAGTCTAATGGCTCTAAGAGACCATCTTTAATCAGTTTTTGAATCCTATTTGAATTAATATAACCCAAACGCAAGTGCCAAAGATATGCATCACTAGTAGAAAGAAACTTTCTCTTTAATGATATTACATGAAAGTCATTATCTAATTCAGAATTATATAATTCATGCTTATCAGGAGTTAAAATATAAAGACCATCCACAATATTGTCAGAATAGATAAACACTTTACCCTTCTTTATTACAACATTGTCTTTAAGGATAACACAATATCCATGTTTACCTAAATAAGTTGCAGAAATTAAATTCCTACGAACATTAGGTACATATAGACAGTCTTCCAGTATCAAAACCCTAGATTCAAAACATAAATTAAATACACCAACAACTACAACCGGAATCCTGCTCCCATCAGCCAAAGTAAGAAACAATTCTCATTCATTAAGCTTTTTGGTCTCTTGGAACCCCTACAAAGAATTGCAGATATGATTAGTATAGCCTGAATCCACACACTAAGAATCTGTGGGATTTTGTAATAAACATATTTCAAGAAGGAACAAACTATTCATACCCTTATTATTGGCAGCTCTGAATTTTGGATAATTCTTCTTCCAATGTCCTTTCTCACCACAATGGAAACATTTTCCTTTGATCTTCTTTCCTTTATCGGCAACCCCTAAGGCAATTTGCTTACCCTCTTGCTTGGTGAAGTCCTTCTTCTTTTTCTTACCCTTGCCTTTCGAATTAGGTTGAGAAGTAGAAACTTCAGCCATATTGGCATCAACACTAGAAGTACCAAGAATGCCTTCCGCTGCTACCAACTCATTCATTAATTCAGACAAAGAATAAATCTTTTTGTTCATATAATAATTGAGTCTGAATTCCTTGAATGATTCCGGTAGTGACTGGAGTATCATATCCACTTTGGATTCTCCATCAATATCGGCACCTAAAACTTCCAGTGTATTCAGATTAGAGATCATTGTAAGACAATGCTCCCTCACTGAACCGCCTTCAGCCATTTTGGTATTGTAAATTTGCCTCATGGTTTCTTGCCTTGCAGAACGGCCTTGCTCACCAAACATCTCCTTCACACTTAGCATAATGTCTGAAGCTAGTTCTACATCCTGCATTTGATGTTGTAGAACATTTGAGATAGATGCTAGGATGTAGCACTTGGCCTTCTCATTAGATTTCTGCCAACGATCATATCGCTGTTTTTTCTTAGGAGGAGCATTTAATGAAGGAAAGCTAGGACATGGTTTAGTAAGCACATATTTGTGCTCTTCAACTGTAAGAACAATGTCCAAATTTCTTTTCCAGTTAACATAGTTGGATCAAATCAGTTTGTTTTGATTAAGAATTGTAACAAGTGGGCTAAATGATGCCATGTTCAAATCTGAAAACAATAAACATGAATATAATAAGTAAACTGGACATTATCAATTTAGCATATAAACATATAGTATGGAACCTTAATAAAACCATAATATAATATATGCATCGACAACCCAATCCCATATTCAATATCCCTCAGCATAGAGTGAATATAAAATACTATGATTGATTGAGAATTATTCTCATTATTAGTGCTATCATGATAACTCTTATCAAACACTAATAATATGCCGTTATACATTTGGTCTCTAAATAATAATAGTAAGAACTCAGTATAGAAGATATTAAAATATTTAGTCTAGTGTATACCATTGTCTAGAATCATGTGTAGCCACATTTCATCCCCTTAACAGGCCTATTTTGTAGTACCATGATTCAAATCACCCTCCGCATGGAATGCAAAACTCGAAACTAAGACAAGGTGTTTGATCAAACCACTATAAACCAAGAAATTCAATCTTGTAGGACCATGAAATAAATACTCTCCGCATGGAATGCTAAGCTCAAAGTAAAGACAAAGTATATATTTCACACTACTATGAACCAACAATGGAGGCCGTGAGATCCAACCCTTGTATCTCCCTCCCACTAGATATTTTAGAATAAAGGTTTTTTAATTATAAAACATGCATAATCTAATTACACATAGCCTTGCACTTTAAACATTTGAAAACACAGAAAAAATTCAAAATTTCCGGTTCTCGATCGATCCTCGATAGCTTCTCGATCGATCGAGCATCTGAATTTCCAGTCTCGATCGATCGAACTTATTTCTCGATCAATCGAGAAAAATTTTGGATGCTCGATCGATTCTTGATCGCTGCTCGATCAATCAAGCCTCGTGAATTTTGAATTTCCAGAAATTTTCAAAAGCAGTTTTTGACCGTTTTTCATGAAGAAACAAACATCATATGAACATGATAGATGAAATTTGATATATAAACTGAATTTCATTGATGCTATAGCCTTGAAGTTCAATTTAACATACTTAAATTCAAATTTAAACAACATCATAACATCAATATCAGTTTTCATCAAATCATAGTTTCAACAACAATGCAGAAAATTAAATATGTATAATCTTCTAACATCATGAAACTATTATCCATAAATCTAAAACTCACAAAACCTGTGATACAGATTTGAAATTGAAGACCGCTCTAATACCATTTGATGAAAAAATACATGTTTGTATCGCATACAAAACATACGCAACGGAAAATTAACGGATCTACTTCATTTGCAATTGATAACATGCATTATGTAAGTTTCAGAATATAGAATAAGAGAGTGTACCTTGATGCAGTGAAATTCAAAACCAAAGATTAGAAGAACTTGGGAACACTTTTAATCTTCACTCCAATTCCACTTGATGCCCAACAAGTGTGGTCTCTCAATCAGTTTCTATGAATGTATTCAAGAGAGAATGAAAGCGTGTCTAACACTCACATACATACCATTTTCATGTAATAATTGAAAATCTATATGTTTCTCTCCTTATAACTGATTATCTAATTGGGCTAGCCTTTTGGGCCTTTCCAATTGGGCTTTAGGATGTGGCTTGGAGTGGGACAAAAAATGAACAAATAAGACACTAGCTCCAATGGGCTTTGGGCTTTTCTGTCAATTCTTGACAAGTCCAAAGTTACCATTAATTATATTTAATACCACTATATAAATATAATTGCACTCTAGCCCTTATTAATAAATTATATCCCAAGACTTTATTGTACATGCAACCACTTCATAAAATATTCGTAGTAACACAAAGTCACGAATGTAGACTGCCACTTTGTAGAATACTACATCTTAATCCTTGAGTACCCGGTTTAATTCTTTAAGTTATTCATCATATATTTATGAAATCTAATTTCATAAATATATACTTTAGTAACTATTTAATAAAGTAGTTAGGCCTAACATTCTGAATAACAAACCCATTAAACTTATCTCAAGGGAATATTTTGTATCTGCGTTAAGAGACTATGAATTCTATCTTGAGAATATATGTTCCATCAACACTAAATGTGGCTGCCCAACATACTGAAATTTTGACCGTTACTTTAGATCTCACTCCTGATATATCAAAGCAACCTAGACTTTATGATCAGGTCCATTATTCTCTCAGGATTAAGAGTTCATGTGAATAGAAGTCGTGAGATTTATTATTCATTTGACAGTCGTTAGAAGAATAATAAATCTCACAGCGGTCCAATTCAATATGTCTTAACTCTTAAAACATATCAACTAGAAGTCTCCACTTCCATAATCAAGACAAATCATCTTAGTTAATATGTGGTGTGCTGTCGCAGGCAACCAAAAGTAAAACCTATACTCCTAAAAATATATGTAGTAGTGCGAGTAAGGATCGTTCCAACGGAGAGTATCTAGCCTAGTTTTTTTTTATGCTATGTGAACAAGGAGGGGGGGGTGTTTTGAGTATAAGGCAAAGAATTTTAAGAAAAACAACTAAGGAACAATTTAAATCAAATTATCAAAATCAATCAAGAGAACAAACCTTGGTCTAAGTCAACATCCACCATCGGAATTTTACAACTGATCATCGATGCAAGTATATATCAATTCACACTTTGAATATTCACCGTTGGAACTATTTTCCTATCTCTCCTTAGTCGTAGTTAATTAGAAAACAAGCGATCTAATTAACCCCAACTACTAAACAACCTAAGACAAGCGCTAAAGGTTTAATCTAGTAGCAGCCTTAAGAATTAGAGAGATCGACGAAACTAAACAACACAAACACAAGCGGTTGCATTTAATTTAGTCGAGTGTTCTTCCTAAGATCTAATAATTTCTAATGCAGCAAATCATTAAATCTTGGTTGCTTCACAAGTTAGAGAGATCAAACAATTACGGATTTGATATCTAACCTAGCAGTAGATTGCAACGAATAATAAACTAGTAGGCCTCCTAGTAATTAAACGAGACAATCATGAAAATAGGCACAGAAGAACATCCGATATTCAAAGCATAAATTGAACAATAAAAACAAATTAGATCTCACAGTTTTATTGATTCCGAGGCTTCAGTTTCCTTTGACCAAGTATAAAAGTTTTAGCCACGCAAGGCCATGATGAAAACTCCAAGGAGAAAATCAGAGAAGAAGGGAGAGAGAGGCATGTCTCTCCAATTCTGATTTCTCCTCCCCCTTTTACACGTTAATTCCCCCTTTCCCAAGCCTACAAAATCTCCTAAAAATATTCTAAATAATAATATTCAAATCTGACTAATTAAGGAAAAATATTAAAAAATAAAACAAAGTCCTAATATAACTAGGAAAGAGGTGTTTTCCAGCTGGAATTTTCGTGCATCAGATCTGGAAGCTTCTGAAAATAAACCGCATCAGATCCACGTATTAAAATTTCAAGCAAAGGAACATTCCAGAACGTCAGCAGTGCATGTGCAGCAACTTCAAGCCCGATTTCGACCCTGATGCGGCCCGTATCTCTCAAAACTCAAAACATGAAAGTTGTAGAGCTTTGTCTTGGCGTTCCATATCATCTTGAATCATCTCAATCGGAGCTTGGATGAGAAAGTTATGCCCAGATTACGAAGCGATGTCAAAGCTGTCCAGAATCGCCCAATTAGCTACGTTTTGCACTTAATGCCTCCATTTGCATCCTAAATCAAAATATAAGAATAATGAGTACATTTAGGCACCAAATAAATATAAAATACTAAACATTAATAGAGAAATATATGACATTTTGCATTCTCATCAATATGTTATAGTCTTCGCAGATGAAATGCCCAATTTCATCACCAACTACGAACTACAATTCTGAGTTTACAAAGAACTTGTGATTTATATCTTCTGTAACTTTTCACATAAATCACATACTATGCATCTCATGAACTATATAATAATGTCCGAATATTCATGTTACCATTATTTTAGGTAATAATAAAACAACTTTATTAAACACAATATTAAGTCATACATAATATCATACATAATATCATACATAGCATCATACAATAGGATTTAAGGGCACTAATCCTAAGACCAACCAGTATCTATTTTTATACTATTTGGATATAAATCAACGGGGCTTTCTAGAAAAAAATGATATAAGGTACTCATCACAGTGTAAAACAGGTTGACAAGGCCTTTTTGTAAATAATATCTTCTTATTTCATCATGATGATTAGGGTGATAAGATGATATCTTTTCTCGTAGCCAAGGATCTAAAGGAAGATTTTCTAAGTTAAAGTCAACACGAATTCGCTTAGAAACTGAAGATGAATCTTGCACAGGAGATGAATCTTGGGTATGTGGTTTTCTTATCAAATATTTGTCCATAATTCTAGCAAAAGAATAAACAATAAACTATAAGTTCATTTGAAATATTAATAAAATTATTAATTATTGTTGTTTAGTTGTTTCATTAATTTTTTTGTCTTTTATAAACTATAATTTGTTATATTGTTGTTTCATTAATTATAAAATTATTAATTGTTATTTAGCCTAACATAATTTAATTTATTTGTCTTTTATAATGTATTGGTTAATTATACTGCTTTAATTATTGTTGTTTAGCGTAACAATAATCTATATTGCTTTAATTTGTTTGTCATTAATTATACTGCTTTAATTTGTTATATTGTTTAGCCCTTTATGCACATTACACTAAAAGAGCTAGACATTACACATCTCATGTGCAACACAATAATTAAAGGAGTGTAATGTGCAGCACATTACATTGCTTTAATTATTGTTTACCCAGCCCCATGTTCCCATCAGCCCATCTACCCCCACCCCACTCAACAGACAAGCACAAGCCTTATGATGCCCCCAATCACAATAGCCAACTGCCAATCAGAAAATTTCACAATCACAGATCACAATACACATTACACTAAAAGACAATCAATATCTCACCAACACAAACACCAACACCAATACCAACACACACAGACCAACACCAACGGATAAGATAAAGCCAAATTCAAAAAGACAAAAAACAGGCAAAGCTCATGGAGATGTGGTGGTAGCAAAGATTGAAAGTGCAAATAATCTAGTAGATCCGTTTACTAAAGCTTTGCCTCAAAGGACTTTCGAGTCACATTTAGAGGGAATGGGAGTTAGATTAGTGCACAATAGTCTTTAGGGCAAGTGGGAGATTGTTAGGATAAGTGCCCTTAAATCCTATTGTATGATGCTATGGATAATATTAAGTATGACATTATGTATGACTTAATATTGTGTTTAATAAAATTGTTTTATTATTATTTGAAATAATGATAACATGAATATTTGGACATTATCATATAGTCCATGAGATGCATAGTATGTGATTTATGTGATTTAGTCACAGAAGATATAAGTCACAAGTTTTTTGTAAACTCAGAATTGTAGTTCGTAGTCGGTGATGAAATTGGGCGTTTCATCTGCGAAGACTATAACATATCAATTACGATGATTTGTCTTGATTATGGAAGTGGAGACTTCTAGTTGATATTTTGATATGTTTTAAGAGTTAAGACATATTGAACTGGACCGCTGTGAGATTTATTATTCTCCTAACGACTGTCAAATGAATAATAAATCTCACAACTCATATTTGCATGAACTCTTAATCCTGAAAGAATAATGGACCTGATCATGAGGTGTAGGTTGTTTTGATATATCAGGAGTGAGATCTAAAGTAACGGTCAAAACCTCAGTATGTTGGGTAGCCACATTTAGTGTTGATGGAACATATATTCTCAAGATGGAATTCATAGTCTCTTAACGGAGATACTAAATATTCCCTTGAGATAAGTTTAATGGGTTTGTTATTTAGAGAGTTAGGCCTAACCACTTTAGTAAGACTAAAGTATATATTTATGAAATTGGATTTCATAAATATATGGTGAATAACATAAAATGATTAAACTGAGTACTCAAGAATTAAGATTTAGTAATTTACAAAGTGGCAGTCTACATTCATGACTTTGTATTACTATGAATATTTTATAAAGGGGTTGCATGCACAATAAAATCTTGGGATATAATTTATAGATAAGACCTAGAGTGCAACTATATTTATATAGTGGTATTAAATATAGTTAATGATAACTTTGGACTTGTCAAGAGTTGACAGAAAAGCCCAAGGCCCATTGGAGCTAGTGTCTTATTGGCCCCTTTTGGTCCCACTCCAAGCCACACACTTAAGCTCAATTGGAAAAGCCCAAAAGGCCAGCCTAATTAGATAATTTGTTAGATACAAAGGGAAAAACGTTCAGAATATTATGCAATAATAACAACATTGTAAAAGGCGTATATGAGTGTATGTCACTCTCTAATTCTCCCTTTGTAACCGATTAAGAGTCCACACTTCTTGGGCATTAGTGGAATTGGAGTGAAGATTAAAAGTATTCCCAAGTGCTTCGATCTTTGTTTTGAAATTCACCGCTTCAAGATACGCTCTCTTATACTTGAATTCTGAAATTTACATAGTGTATGTTATAGATTGTGAATGGAGTAGATCCGTTAATTTTTCCGCTGCGCACTTTGATTGTATTTTTCCTACAATTGGTATCAGAGCGATCTTCAATTTCCAATCTGCTTAACATGATTTGTGAGTTTTAGAATTAGAGATGATAGTTTCATATTGTTAGAAGATTATGTTTTTAATTTTCTGCATGATGTTGAAACTATGAATTGATGAAAACTGATATTGATGTTATGATGTTGTTTAAATTTAAATTTAAGTACATTAAATTGAGTCTTAAGGCTATAGCATCACTAGAATTCAGTTTTAACGTCAATCTTTGTCTGTAATGTTCATATGTTGAATGTTTGTTCATGAAAAACGAAGAAAACTGCCTTAGGAAAATTCTGGAAATTCAAGTTTCACAATTTTTGATCGATCCAAAATCACTTTTGATTGATCGAACAAGTCAGAAGTTTGAGTTCGAATTTTTTAATTTTTTCGATCGATTGAGGGGCACATTCGATCAATCAAAATCTGGGAAATCAGAATTTTTTCTAAGTGTTTTCACATGTAAAAAGAGTAAGACTATGTGTAATTAGACTGTGCATGTTTTAAAACTAAAAACCTTTCTTTTAAAACATCTAGTGGGAGAGAGATACAAGAGTTGGATCTCACGGCCTCCATTGTCGGTTCATAGTAGTGTGAAATAAATACTTTGTCTTTGCTTCGAGCTTAGCATTCCATGCGGAGAGTATTTGTTTCATGGTCCTACAAGTATGAATTTCTTGGTTTATAGTGGCTTGATTAAACACCTTGTCTTAGCCTTGAGCTTTGCATTCCATGCGGAGGGTGTTTTGTATCATGGTACTACAAAATAAGCCTGTTAAGGGGATGAAATGTGGCTACATATGATTCTAGATAATGGTATACACTAGACTAAATATTGTAGTATCCTCTATGCTGAGTTCTTACTATCATTATTTAAAGGCCAAATGTATAACGGCATATTATTAGTGTTTGATAAGAGTTATCATGATAGCACTAATAATAAGAATGGTTCTCAATCAATCATAGTATTTTATATTCACTCTATGCTGAGGGATATTGAATATGGGATTGGGTTGTCGTAGCATATATTATATTATGGTTTTGTTAAGGTTCCATACTATATGTTTATATGCTAAATTGATAATGTCTAGTTTACTTATTATATTCATGTTTATTATTTCAGATTTGAACATGGCATCATTTAGCCCACTTGTAACCATTCTTAATCAAAACAAACTGACTGGATTCAACTATGTTAACTGGAAAAGAAATTTGGACATAGTTCTCACTATTGAAGAGCACAAGTATGTGCTTAATAAACCATGTCCTAGCTTTCCTTCATCAGATGCTCCTCCTGAGGAAAAACAACGATATGATCGTTGGCAGAAATGTAATGAGATGGCCAAGTGCTACATCCTAGCATCTATCTCAAATGTTCTACAGCATCAAATGCAGGATGTAGAACTAGCTTCAGACATTATGCTAAGTCTGAAGGAGATGTTTGGTGAGCAAGGCCGTTCTGCAAGGCAAGAGACCATAAGGCAAATTTATAATACCAAAATGGCTGAAGGGAGTTCAGTAAGAGAGCATTTTCTTACAATGATCTCTAATTTGAATACATTGGAAGTTTTAGGTGCCGATATTAATGGAGAATCCCAAGTGGATATGATACTCCAGTCACTACCAGAATCATTCAAGGAATTCAAACTTAATTATAATATGAACAAAAAGATTTATACATTATCTGAATTAATGAATGAGTTGGTAGCGGCGGAAGGCATCCTTGGTACTTCTAATGTTGAAACCAATATTGGTGAAGCTTCTACTTCTCAACCTAAGTCGAAAGGCAAGGGTAAGAAGAAGAAGAAGAAGAAGGACTTCAATAAGCAAGAGGGTAAACAAATTGCCTTAGGGGTTGCTGACAAAGGAAAGAAGATCAAAGGAAAATGTTTCCATTGTGGTGAGAAAGGACATTGGAAGAGGAATTGTCCAAAATTCAAGGTAGCCAATAAAGGTATGAAAAGTTCATTCCTTCTTGAAATATGTTTGGTACAGAATCCCACGGATTCCTGGTGTGTGGATTCAGGTTGTACTAATCATATCTGCAATTCCTTGTAGGGGTTTCAGGAGACCAGAAAGCTTAAAGAAGGGGAGTTGTTTCTAACTTTGGCTGATGGGAGCAGGATTCCGGTTGTAGCTGTTGGTGTTTATAATTTATGTTTTGTATCTAAATTTTTAATATTGGAAGACTGTTTATATGTACCTAATGTTCGTATGAGTTTAATTTCTACTACTTACTTAGGCAAAAATGGATATTGTGTTATCCTTAAAGACAATGTTGTAATAAAGAAGGGTAAAATGTTTATCTGTTCTAGCAATATTGTAGATGGTCTTTATATTTTAACTCCTGATAAGCATGAATTTTATAATTCTGAATTAGATAATAACTTTCATGTAAAATCATTAAAGAGAAAGTTTCCTTCTACTAGTGATACATATCTTTGGCACTTGCGTTTAGGTCATATTAATTCAAACAGAATTCAAAGACTGATCAAAGATGGACTCTTAGAGCCCATGGACTTTGGTGAATTTCCAGTTTGTGAATCTTGTTTGGAAGGTAAAATGACAAAACGACCTTTTAATGCAAAAGGTAGGAGAGCACAAGATTTGCTAGAACTAGTGCATTCAGATGTATGTGGTCCTATGACAATCTAGGCAAGAGGTGGCTATGAGTATTTCATTACTTTCACTGATGATTACTCAAGATATGGTTATGTGTACCTAATGAGACGGAAGTTCGAAGCATTTGAAAAGTTCAAAGAGTTTAGGGCTGAAGTTGAGAATCAATTGGGTAAACGCATAAAGGCCATTCGATCTGATCGAGGTGACGAATACCTTCTTGGGAATTTTAAGGATTACTTAACTGAAAATGGGATTGTATCCCAATTGACTGCACCTGGAACTCCACAACAAAATGGTGTAGCGGAAAGAAGGAATAGGACTCTTTTAGATATGGTTAGGTCCATGATGAGTTATTCGACTCTACCTATTTCTTTTTGGGGATATGCCTTAAACACTGCAATGTATCTTCTGAATTTAGTACCTTCGAAGTTTGTTCCTAAAACACTTGTGGAGTTGTGGAATGGGCGTAAGCCTAGTATGAGACATCTCCATATTTGGGGTTGTCTAGCACATGTGTTAAAAGGAAAGTCTGACAAGTTACAGCCTAAAACAGAAGTGGTTTTATTTGTAGGGTATCCAAAAGGAACTGTTGGAAGTTTATTCTATAGTCATAAAGATAATAAAGTATTTGTTAGCACAAATGCCAAATTCTTGGAAAATGACTATATGAATGATTATACTCCTAGAAGTAGAGTTGTGTTGGCTGAAATGAATGAACCTGTAAATGAACAACCAATGAATGAAACTAGGGATGATGTGGCTGTATTAGATACACCGCAAGATATTACTCAAGAGATGTCTAGTACAAAGGTGCCTCATCGTAGTGGGAGAATTGTTCGGCCTCCTATAAGATTCATAGGTTTGGGAGAAACTTATGAAGCTATCTTAGAAGAGGCTGAATCGGATCCTTACACTTATGATGAAGCAATGAATGATATAGATGCACATCATTGGGTCCAAGCTATAAAATCTGAATTAGATTCCATGTATTCCAATCAAGTTTGGGATCTTGTAGAGGCGCCCAACGGCATTAAACATGTTGGTTCCAAATGGGTTTACAAGAGGAAGAGAGGGATAGATGGAAAGGTTGAAACCTTTAAAGTAAGGCTAGTGGCGAAAAGGTATACTCAAAAAGAAGGTATTGATTATGATGAAACCTTTTCTCCAGTAGCAATGCTTAAATCTATCAGAATTCTCTTATCCATTGCTGCTCATTTTGATTATGAGATTTGGCAAATGGATGTCAAGACTGCATTTCTCAATGGCAATCTTGAAGAGGAAATCTATATGATGCAACCGGAAGGTTTCATAGCAAAGAACCAAAAGCATATGGTATGCAAGTTGAAAAGGTCCATTTATGGACTTAAGCAAGCATCTAGGTCATGGAACATCAGATTTGATCAAGCAATCAAGTCATTTGGTTTTGAACAAAATCTTGATGAACCATGTGTGTACAAAAGACATCAAGATAAAGTAGTAATGTTCCTAGTGCTTTATGTTGATGATATTCTACTCATAGAAAATGATGTAGGAGTTATGTCATCGGTAAAAGTTTGGTTGTCAAGCCAATTTGATATGAAGGACTTGGGTGTGGCTAACTTTATTCTAGGGATCAAGCTTTGGCGAGATCGCAAGAATAAGATGTTAGGCTTATCACAAGCTGGATATATAGATAAGGTTCTAGAACGGTTTAGCATGCAAGACTCCAAGAAAGGAATACTTCCTTTTAGACATGGAGTTCCTCTGTCTGACGACCAAAGGCCTAAGACTCAAGAGGAAGAAAATATGATGAGACAAGTTCCTTATGCTTCTGCAGTAGGAAGTCTCATGTATGCCATGCTTTGTACTAGACCAGATATCTGCTATTCAGTAGGCATGGTCAGCCGATATCAATCAAATCCAAGACCACAACATTGGAAAGCTGTAAAGCATATTCTCAAGTATCTACGGAGAACGAGAAATTATATGCTTGTTTACCGTAGTGAGGATTTGATTCCCTTTGGCTATACAGATTCAGACTTTCAATCGGATCTAGATTTCAGAAAATCCACATCAGGATGTGTTTTCACCTTGGGAGGTGGAGCCATAACATGGAGGAGTGTCAAGCAATCCTGTATTGCGGACTCTACCATGGACGCAGAATATGTTACTGCTTGTGAAGCAGCAAAAGAAGCTGTATGGCTCAAGAAATTCCTTTCTGACCTTGGTGTAGTAAGAATGGAGCAAGCTCCCATTACTTTGTTTTGCGACAATAGTGGAGCAGTTGCACAATCAAAAGATCCAAGGAATCACAAGAAAGGAAAGCACATTGAGAGGAAGTACCATATCATTCGAGATATCGTTACTCGTGGAGATGTGGTGGTAGCAAAGATTGAAAATGCAAATAATCTAGCAGATTCGTTTACCAAAGCTTTGCCTCAAAGGACTTTCGAGTCACATTTAGAGGGAATGGGAGTTAGATTAGTGCACAATAGTCTTTAGGGCAAGTGGAGATTGTTAGGATAAGTGCCCTTAAATCCTATTGTATGATGCTATGTATAATATTAAGTATGACATTATGTATGACATTACGTATGACTTAATATTGTGTTTAATAAAATTGTTTTATTATTATTTGAAATAATGATAACATGAATATTTGGACATTATCATATAGTCCATGAAATGCATAGTATGTGATTTAGTCACAGAAGATATAAGTCACAAGTTCTTTGTAAACTCAGAATTGTAGTTCGTAGTCGGTGATAAAATTGGGCGTTTCATCTGCGAATACTATAACATATCAAGTACGATGATTTATCTTGATAATGGAAGTGGAGACTTCTAGTTGATATGTTGATATGTTTTAAGAGTTAAGACATATTGAAATGGACCGCTGTGAGATTTATTATTCTCCTAATGACTGTCAAATGAATAATAAATCTCACGACTCATATTTGCATGAACTCTTAATCCTGAGAGAATAATGGACCTGATCATGAGGTGTAGGTTGCTTTGATATATCGGGAGTGAGATCTAAAGTAATGGTCAAAACCTCAGTATGTTGGGCAGCCACATTTAGTGTTGATGGAACATATATTCTCAAGATGGAATTCATAGTCTCTTAATGGAGATACAAAATATTCCCTTAAGATAAGTTTAATGGGTTTGTTATTCAGAGAGTTAGGCCTAACCACTTTAGTAAGACTAAAGTATATATATATGAAATTGGATTTCATAAATATATGGTGAATAACATAAAAGGATTAAACCGGGTACTCAAGGATTAAGATGTAGTAATTTACAAAGTGGCAGTCTACATTCATGACTTTGTATTACTACGAATATTTTATGAAGGGATTGCATGCACAATAAAGTCTTGGGATATAATTTATAGATAAGGCCTAGAGTGAAACTATGTTTATATAGTGGTATTAAATATAGTTAATGGTAATTTTGGACTTGTCAAGAGTTGACAGAAAAGCCCAAGGCCCATTAGAGTTAGTGTCTTATTGGTCCTTTTTGATCCCACTCCAAGCCACACACTTAAGCCAAATTGGAAAGGCCCAAAAGGCCAGCCTAATTAGATAATTTGTTAGATACAAAGGGAAAAACGTTCAGAATATTATGCAATAATAACAACATTGTAAAAGGCGTATATGAGTGTATGTCACTCTCTAATTCTCCCTTTGTAACCGATTGAGAGTCCATACTTCTTGGGCGTTAGTGGAATTGGAGTGAAGATTAAAAGTATTCCCAAGTGCTTCAATCTTTGTTTTGAAATTCACCGCTTCAAGGTACGCTCTCTTATACTTGAATTCTGAAATTTACATAGTGCATGTTATAGATTGTGAATGAAATAGATCCGCTAATTTTTCCGCTGCGCACTTTGATTGCATTTTTCCTACAATTTCCCCTTTATTTTTTTCTTGAAAGATAGCTCTTAGGTTTTTTATAATAAAAAATATATATATTGTTTAAATAAAATTTCACCTTCACTTTCTTTGTTTTTGTCCACGTCAACACTTCTATATAATAAAAACAAAATTATTTTTTGTACAAACAAATTAAATAGGGTAAATTACAACAACCTACCCTGAGGTTTGGGGTAATACCGAGCACATCCAAATGTTTTTAAAAATGACCAATTT
Source organism: Notholithocarpus densiflorus (assembly GCA_030021035.2). Classification (NCBI taxonomy): domain Eukaryota; kingdom Viridiplantae; phylum Streptophyta; class Magnoliopsida; order Fagales; family Fagaceae; genus Notholithocarpus; species Notholithocarpus densiflorus. The sequence continues at coordinate 1,274,956 of JARYZH020000109.1, forward strand.
GGTCCTTAAACACTAACGCCGTGTAATTCCGTTTGTACACTCTCTCCCAAACAAATCTTCAGCTCATTTTATTCACTCCATTTCTTCACTCTCCCTTCTTCACCCAGAACATAAACCCTCTCTCTCACTCATTCTCAAGCTCAAACCAATATCCAAAGGATATACATGGCCATGTATTTAAGAAACATTCAAAAAAATCTCACTAAACCAGTGTATCCATTTTTCAAAACCATATACAATTTCATTTGGAAATTTTTTTTATAGAACATTCAAAAAAGAAAAAAACACAAAAATCTCACTACATCAAATAATCAAACCAAGATCAACCCAATTAATTCCAACATCACACACAAACATGATCATCTCAAACAGCCAATCATCAAACATCACACCTCAAACATACCCAAATCAAAAGAATTTCAAAACAAAACTCAGACCCACAAAGGCGAGCATCGTGTGACCCAACAACCACCATCCACCACAACACCACCTATGACTACCCACTCATCCTCCTCAAACCCAAACAGTTCCAACCATCCAACATCACATGATTCACACCTCAAACCCAAACAAACCCAAATCAATTTTTTTAAAGAAAAAAACTCATACCCACGATGGAAAGTTACATTGGATAGTGACCTTATAACCGCCGACCACCACGCATCGCGCCCAGAAATAGACATCCACCATCTTCCTAGATCGCGACCCAACCATCATCCTCTTAGATCCAGATCTAGCCTCTTAGATTTAAACAGCGGCGTATGACGTGAGTTTTGAAGGTAAGCCAACTCCGAAACCGTTTCGGTGGTAGTGTTTTGTTGGTCCTTTGTTGAGTCTGAAACCTTATGGCTTGAGATTGGGCTTGATGGAGAGATGGAGATTTTTCTGGCTTGAAGGCAAGAGAGAATGCAGAGAAAGAGAGAGAGAGAGAGAGAGAGCTAAGAACAGGGTAATCTAAAAAATGAAACAAATTAGTTTAACAGACAGCACAAACAGCATTAGTGTTTAAGGACCAAATTGGTCATTTTAAAAAACCTTTGGATGTGTTTGGTATTACCCCAAACCTCAGGGTAGGTTATTGTAATTTACCCAATTAAATAAATGTATAACTAATTAATGGTAACTATATTTATACTCATATTTTATTTAGAGATATTAAATATATGATTTTATTAAAATTTTCAATCATAATTTTTTAGTATATGGACGTTTCACTTAATAGATAGTGTTTATTTTAGTTGAATAGTCATTGAGTAATATTATGAATTAGTTTTGATTCATTATTTTGCAACTAACAAATGATTTTAAATGAAAAAACAATACCCAAAGTTAAATAAATTTTTTATTACTATTTAAAATTTAAGAATTAATTATATTTAAAATAGTCACTTTAGGCCCCAGAATATCCTAAGTCAGCCCTGTTTTTCTTTCTCTTTTAGGAATACAAATATTTTATACTACTTTTTTGTGTTTCACTTTGTGTTCTACCAATTACAAATTGTCATGTAATTTTTTTTTTTTTTCATTTTAAATACTAGTTATTTTATAAGAAAAGTTAATCAAATACATAGTAAATTGTGATTGGTTAAATACAAAACGTGATACAAAATATTTGTATTCCTCTTGTAGTAGTCTATTATTATATTTCACTTTTATCATGTATCGTTGTTGACTGTTTGACTATATCATGTCTTTATAAGGTTTTTCTAATTTATAATTTGTAGATGGTCGGCCCAGCTACTAGCTCTGCCTCTTTTTTTAATCTTCTGTCACACAAAGCGATTCAAGCTAGCCCATACAAAAACTCAATTGGCAAGAGTATGTACAAGGTTATGTTTCTTAGGGGCCCAACCCAATTCTAAACAGTGTTAGGGGTTCAATTGAAGAAGTTATCGATTAATCATCTCTGTTGCTACTCAATTATGGTTGTTGTTCAAAGAAACTCTTACCGCGAAGTATATCGCCATCGCTTCCGCACCCTCAATTGACGTTGCCCCAAAATTTGAGAGCCAATTAATATATATCGGTTAACCGTAATGGTTTCTCTCAATAAAAGAAACACAAGCTTTGCCATTCTTTCCAGCTGCATCAAAATTATATTTAACACAATTTAGGGCTATAAATGAGCCAACCTTTATTGAATAGTGAGCGTTCAAGTTTGACTCAATAACGAATGTAAAATGTTCAAATTTAGCTCAAACTCAATCCAAGCCTATAAATGATGCTTGAGCTCAATTACATCTAAAAATTTGAATTCAGCTTGATTCATTAATCAAGTCAAGCTCAAGCTAAATATCAAGTTCAAACTTGTGTACAATATCAAGCTTTTGAGCTTAAGATCTAAAACAAGTATATTATCAAGTCCGATCCATATCAAATTTATTGTCAAACCTATTTGATTTTTGTTAGATTCTAAATGTTTAGAACAATTGGCAAATCGTGAACACAAACTTGTCTAGATATAGATCTTAGAGTCTATAGGTTTTATTAGACAATGCTCAAGATAATTCAAGTCAAGATTCAAGAACATACAAGTTGCAGGAAGAAGACTTCATATTCTGCCTGGTTCGATCGATCGAAGAACAGGCTCGATCAATCGAAAATCGTACCTGCAGAATTTTAAGTCGGCCCAAACAGCAGCTTAAGCCCATTAAGGATTAGGGTTTTAGATCTACTTCTCCCACTATATAAAGGAAATCCTAAGCCACGTTTTTGGGACTGAAGAGAGAGAGATTAGAGTGCCTCTTGTGCCTCTTTTGGTTTTAGGGTTTTGTACCCAAACCTCTCTAAAGTCTTGGTTGCTTGAGAGTTGTATTGTTGCTCATATTTTCTATTTTGTGTAAATCTCTTGTGAGATCTAGAGGAGCTTTCCTTTACACAAAGCTTAGGGTTTTCAAGGATGAGATGTTATCTACACCTTGATGATCAACTCAGTTGCTACCATTGAAGCTTAAAGAAAAACAAGTGTGGGTGCTTGTATCTGGTGGTGAATCCAAGAAAGAAGGAGTCCGTGGTCTCGGAGCTTGCACGTGGTCGTGTCAGTAAGTTCTACTGGTGGGTAGCAATAAGAAGTCGAGCGTGGGGGCTTGTAAGTCTTATTGTATGAACTTCGATTCTTTCAAGATAGTGGATTCGGTTTACCTTGAGAATAGTTAGGTTAAATCCTCCTTAGGTTTTTACCGGTTTGGTTTCCTAGGTGATCATATCATTGTCTTATTTATATTTCCGCTGCCTTGCATGATATGATTGTTTGATTGTGATAACCTAGACTTGGAATTTGGACTAAGTAACAACTTGGCTAATTAACTAGGTTAATCCAGTTGTGTTTTAAGGGGTCTAAAAACCATCAATTTTAATGAGTAATCCCAACTCTTAATTACTTAAAGTCTTAGTAAGATGTGGCTTTTTAATTGTCAAGCTCATATTATGCTTATTACCAAGCCCATAAATGAATTTTAACTTAGCTTACAAACTTGTTTATGAACAATTTTTTTTTTTTTTTTTTTTTGCTTAGATTTGTCTCGTTTATTAAACAAGTTTAAAACTAAGACTCAAGCTTGGCTTATTCATAAACAAACAAACATGAATGAACTTTTTATTCGATTCAAGCCCAAGTTATTTATGAACGGCTTGATTCATTTATAGTCTTTCACTTTTGGTATCCAAGCAACACAAGACAAAAGTTTTCAACACCACCACCACCCCCCCCCCCCCCCCGCCCCGCAGGGCCTTTTAACTATCTTGTTCCTTAGCTCATAGGCAGAGCCCTTGCTGCTATTCTCCATAGAAATACCTTTAGTCTTTCATGAATGTCTCATTTAGTAGTAAACTTCCCTGACTTATTGCACACCCATGTAATCTGGTCTATAGTTAACCTACTTAAAAGATGATTTTTTCTAATCTTTGACACTGATTTTTTTTGTCAAAGAAAAAATGTAGCATCGTGATGTCCCACTAACATGTTTCTCAGTAGTCTATTAAGTCACTACAAGAGGATATTGTCTCATGTCCTCTATGTGTTGCTTTCTATTGGGTTGTAGATTGACCCAAGTTAGTTAATTCAATTACCCAAGTTGATTAATTATCTAAATTAAATGCAATATTATGGAGGCACAAACAATCTCAAATTTAAACTAGAGTGCAGTGGAAATTAAATTTGACACAGTGATTTGTTGACTAATGGGGAAAACCTTTATAAAGCAAAAACCCCCCACCGAGTGAATTTTAGGTTACCACTCTCAAGAATCCACTAATCAAGAATAAGCGATTAAAAGTATAAGAAATCTTACCACTACCTAAATTATCCCAAAATACCAACGTATAGTTGAACCTTTGCTTTAATCCCCAATTAAACTTGATCTTGTAGAAGACTTCTTTGCATAGATCTTCAATCCTTGACTAACTGCTTTGCATGAATCCCTGTACGTGACTAACTCTACAGCAACCCTTTTAATTGTTATAGTTGATTTGCAGCAGCTTCAAATAAAATATAAAATAAAAAAAGAATAAGATCTTCAATTATTGGTGCCAAAGACCTTGCTTGGTACAAAACCAAGAGGCACACAAGAGTTGCATGCAGCAAGATCTCTTTCTTCTGTTTTCTGATCTCACTGGTTCAACAGTTGGAGATTAGGGTTTCAATAAGAAAACCTTATGAAGCATTAGGATTAGGGTTTTCTTTCTCTACCACTTTATTTAAATAGGAGTTTAATGAGCCTTTTAAATAGACTCTCATATTCCTATTAGGTTTACACAAATCCATAAACAAATAGTCAATTAGAATAAAACATTGCAGGCTATATTCTGAAAACTGTCAGCTCGATAGATCGAGATAGGTATCGAGATTCATTAAATCTCGATAGATCGAAAGTGTCGATCCAGATATCGAGATCCTAGTTTTCAGCTTTTCACCACTTGTTTCTTTGAGTAGTCTTCATGTCTTCAATACTACCACTTGAAAAACTATATCAAAGTACTTCATGATGATCTTGAATCCACTTAAATCTACCTAAGTACAAGTAAAGTGCATTTTGTTATAGGATATGCCAATTACATAAACATATGACCCTAACAATCTTTCCCTTTGAAAATCTCTGACAAAACCACAAGAGTATATGAATGTCCTAGAATACATTCTACTCAAGATTACATAGAAAAATAAGTCTACTCTAATACTTGAACCCTTGAAAATTAATCTTAACATTGGGGAGATTTATCTCACCATATAGGAGTATGGAGCTCTCATGGGTCTTCGCAACTTTGATGGCATCATTCTTTTGTTATCTCAACCTGCCTTCATTAACACGCAGGCTAACATCCTAGGAATCTCTATGAGCCTTGCACAATCTTGGAAAAATATTTCTAATTGTACTTAGGCTTTGATACTATTGAAAAGAATCTATTTTGACCCCTACAAGATCTGAATGCTCTTATGTTAATTGAAAAATATAATTTAGGCCCCAAACAACTTATGCAAAAAATTAGTTACTCAAATTATGATTCAGTCAAAATAGACAACACACACTAGAATCTCAACCATAGTTATAAGTCACCAAATCTATGGAGAGGATTTTCTAACTATTTAGGCTCAAGAAGGTTTGCTCTCAACATATATAGTTTTGATATGACAACCTCTCTCCTCTCAATATCTGCAATATGGGTTGGTTTTATATTAGAAAAATAAAAGTTTCCTATTTTATTTTTATTTTAATATTTTCTAACGGTAATTAAAACTTTTGAGTTTTGAGCTCCTAATTATTTTTTCATATTTGAGTAGTCAATAATCTCACATTTGCCAATTAATTATAGGAAGAAATTCCTGCGATATGACCTGGAAATGCTAATTAAGGGTAATTTTTTTCCTAGATTTGCTATTGAAGTTACGTCACACTACGTTTCTCAAAAACAAAAACAAAAAAAAAAAAAAAGTTACGTCACACTAACACATTTGATGTATGTTTATATTAGGGGACAGCGTTATGTTCATCTTAGGGGTTCATTAAATGAACCCCTGACCTGGCCAATACATATATATATATATATATATATATTTATATAAACAAATATTTCTTTGACCCCCTAGAATAAAAATCTGAAAACCTCCACCTTAAATTATTTTTAAATACAGCTGAAATAAGCTTAAATATAATCATTTTAGTGCTACATTTACAATATTTTTACAGTAAATTCACAATAAAAGTTAAGTGTCAAGTTTTAACTGGTCTTTATTTACACAATTAACATCACTTTTTTATTTATCATTAATAACTTGCCACTTAGATTTTGTTGTGAAATTTTTATAATAGTGTTGTGTAAATATCACTACGCTTAAAATATTTAATTTGATAAGAAAGAAAAAACAAAAGTTTGAAATGTTGATTTTATTATTTAAACAGAGTTCGAAGACTAACGTTTGTAATTACGTCATTCTAACGCATGCAAGTACGTTTATGACAACTATTCGTAACTTAGTCAAACAATGGTACTAATTTGTTGATTTTCTCTCATTTCCACTCCATCGAATAATCATACACACGTATTTGACCAAAACGCCTATATAAACCATCCTACCTTTACAAGTCCCAACCATAAAAATCGTTCTATATTCTCTTTCAAAAGCCATCTATTCAAAGCATTATATTGTAGCCTTGTATATTGTCCATATGGAACAAAAACCCCACATAGCTCTTCTACCAAGTCCAGGGATGGGACATCTCATCCCTCTTGTAGAGCTTGCCAAGCTACTTCTTCTTCACCACGACTTCCACATCACATGTATCATTCCCGTACTTGGGTCTCCATCCAAAGCCATGAAAGCAGTCCTTCAAGCACTCCCTACTAGCATAGATCACGTCTTTCTTCCTCCAGTGATATTGGAGGAGGAGGAGATCAAAGGCCTAAAGTTTGAAGTCCAAGCTATGCTCACATTAACTCGTTCACTGCCACCTCTTCGTGATGTGTTAAAGTCTACTCGATTTTCTGCTTTTGTAGTCGATCCTTTTGGGATTGATGCACTAGATATTGCTAAGGAACTCAACATCTCACCCTACATTTTCTTCCCCTCAAATGCTTTCGCGTTGTCTTTGGTTCTTCATTTGCCAAAGCTGGACGAGACAGTTTCATGCGAGTATAGAGACCTACCAGAACCAGTAAAACTTCCAGGGTGCATACCTATTCACGGTCGAGATCTTTTAGAACCGGTGCAAGATCGAACAAGTGAGTTGTACAAAATGTTTCTTACCAGCACAAAACGGTACCGATTAGCCGAAGGTATTATCGTTAATACCTTCATGGAATTGGAAGGAAGTGCCATAAAAGCTTTGTTAGACGAAGAAGCTAAAAATCTCCCACTTTTTCCAGTTGGACCGATCCAAAGTGGTTCAAGCAATCAGGTTGACAAGTCAGAGTCAGACTGTTTAAGATGGTTGGACAATCAACCACATGGCTCTGTCTTGTTTGTTTGTTTTGGGAGTGGTGGAACCCTCTCATATGAACAAACCAATGAGCTAGCCTTAGGATTGGAATTGAGCGGCCAAAAGTTCATATGGGTTTTAAGAACCCCAAATAATGAATCAGCTGATGCCACATACCTTAGTGACCAAACTCTCGGCAACAACCCTCTTGCTTTCTTACCAAAAGGGTTCGTAGAGAGGACTAAAGGGCAGGGTCTAGTTGTGCCCTTTTGGGCTCCACAAGCCCAAGTGCTTAGCCATGGCTCCACGGGTGGATTCTTAACTCATTGTGGTTGGAATTCGACCCTAGAGAGTATCATGCAAGGCAAACCATTAATTGTATGGCCACTTTTTGCAGAACAAAAAATGAATGCAGCATTATTAGCTGAGGATCTAAAAGTGGCACTGAGGCCAAAAAGTAACAAAAATGGTCTAATTGATCGAGAGGAAATTGCAAAAGTTGTAAAGGGTCTCATGGTTGGAGAAGAAGGGGAGAAAGTTCGTAATCGTATGAAAGATATAAAGATCGCTGCTGAGAAAGCACTAAGTGCAGATGGCTCTTCCACAAAGGCACTCTCTAAATTAGCAACCCAATGGAAAAATCATCCTGACTTTTAGTACATGATACTTTTCTTGCTTTTCAACTCTATTCTTCAGTTGTTTTCTTTATGTTGTTTAGTCTTAATTTCTTGTTTTGTCACTTTATCGTGTATTGCATATTTATATATGCCTTTATAAGTATAGCGTTTGCTTTTTAGAGGTGGTATTAAATTTCTCTTTGGCTCTAATTTATATGTGAAATGACAAAATTTGACACTTATACGGGAATGTGGGACTTGTGACTTGTCTGGCTAGCTCTAGTGGAAAAGACGAACTCGTACTGTGGTACATAAGCATCAACCTAACGTTCTTCGAAATGACAAAATTTGACGTACTTACGGGAATGTGGGACTTGTGACTTGTCTGGCTAGCTCTAATAGAAAAGACGAACTCGTGCTGTGGTACATAAGCATCAACCTAACGTTCTTCTTTTTTCACCAAAAAAAAAAAAAAAAAAACGCACACACACAATTACGTAACATGATTAATCATTTAGGCAGTAGAAGATTGATGTGTTGATGTGTACCAAAACGAAATTCTTTGACCAAACGTATGTTAAGCATTAAAGCACATACAACATTCTTTCTTCAAAGGGAAATATGCTTGAAGGACAAGATGCCTGGGGATACAACCAAAACAAGGATATCTAAAAGCCGATTTGCCTAAGGTATGGTGTGGACTGCAACAATATTAGAATTTGGAAATACAATTTAACGTATATATTTGAAAAGATCTGCTATTCTGTACACTTAATTTTGTAGCTATTATTATGGGTTCTAGTTAGCTCAATTGGTACAATTTCAGGTTATTGAATAAGATATTTAAGGTTCAATTTCAGCCTACACCAAAAACTGATTGATGCATTAGTCTAATGATAAAGAGCTATCATTAAAAGCAGACGCTATAAGTTGAAACTATTTCAAAAAAAAAAATTGTAGCTACATTTAACCTAAAATTAATAACAAAGATATTGGAGACAGTCAGCCCATTATTCTTTTCTTAATTAAAAATGGTGGCTCAACTAAACTAGAGAGGCTTATTAGGGCATCTCCAACAGCTTCTCCATATTTTTGTACTGTTTGGATAATGAACAGTGACATTTAACTTTTACCCACCTATTTTTTCAAATACATCTTCCAACAGATTCTCTATCATTTCTCTATCTCATTTAAATATTATTTCTTCTTTCATTATTTATTCATTTTTTAACAACTATATTTTTCAATGAGAAGTGTTATGTCCACTACATTTTTCACAATACTTTCACAACAAAATTTATGTGGAAAGTTGTTACCAATTCTAATTTGAACCCACCACTGAAATTATTTTTTTACTCACCAATATTAACTAATAGCAATCTGTTACTTAAAATCTATTGTGAAAATATTGTTGTAGCATTTCTCAATTAGGATTTTTTATTTTTTATATTATTTTTCCTTTCTTTCATTTCATTCTCATCCATACGTTTCATTTCTTTTTTCTTGTTTTTCTTCTCCACACACGTGTCCAGTGTCCTATCTCTATCCCCCCCCCCTCTTTTATTTTCTTTTTCTCCCTCATTCAAGAACATTCCAGCGAATCCAGCTCTCATTCTCTCTTTCTTTCTCTAGCTCTCTCTCTCTCTCTCTCTCTCTCTCTCTTTTTACTTGATTCCAGGACATTCACTAGCTCTCTCTATGATAAGAAAAGATAGAAAAGAGGTATAGAGAGAAAGAACAAGAGAGATGGGTCACTATGCCGTCGCTCATATATCTTCGTCCCCAACGCAGTCCAAATGGGTCAGATGGCTTCTGTCTTCTGTCTTTTTCTTTTTCTTTTTGCTTTTACTGTTATTATTTGATTAATTTTAAAATTGTGTTTTTGAGTTTGTATTCTGATAATCTGATTATGCTTAACTTTAGAGATGTTTGAGAGAGATTGTTGTGTTTGTAGCCGTTATGTTTGTAGCTGTGAGAGGAGAGAAAGAATTGTTTTTTTATTGAGATATATGAATTTTTTAAGTATAAAAATTCATTTGGAGTTGCTACAGTGTTCTCTAGATCAAAAGAACAACTGTAGCAACTTCAAAAAAAAATTGAAAAAGTTTTGCATATAGAGAATCGGTTGGAGCTAGTTTTTTGGGCTTACTCTCCAAAACATAGATTTAGCTAATCTATTGGAGATGCTCTTAAGCCTTAACTACTCAAACAGAACAAAAACCCATGAGCCCAAAAACTAGGCCATTTGTCCAAACAAATGATAGTAATCTGAGCAAGTCCAATGCTCAGTTCATCAAGGTGGCCCATCTAAGGATTCCTAAGAAGAACCATGAAAACCTAAATTGAGCTCTCTTCCTAGCTTTGGTCAAGTCTGGTGTGAAAGCTTCCTGAATTCGGTTTAGTTTGTTAAAAGAGGCTAACAATAATGTTCAGTCTTTCGTGAATTTTGTTCCACCACAGGAACTTCCATAACTTCTCATGATTATCCTTCCGTTTGGTTCATCCAAATGTCTCATTTAGTAGTAAACTTCCCTAACTTGTTGCAGGCCCATATAATCTGGTCTATAGTTGACCTACTTGAAAGATGAATTTTTCTAATCTCTGACATAGATTTTTTGTCAAAGAAGAAATGTACCATCATGATGTCCCATTGACATGTTTCTTAGTAGTCTATTAGGTCACTACAAGTGGATATTGTCTCATGTCCTCTATGTGTTGGTTCCCACCCCCTTCCAAACCCATGAATCATTTTTATCACTTCACCCTCTCGCCCCAACAGATAATGTTCTGTTCGTTGTATTCTTTATACATGTGCAACATGCAATGCATATAGTTAGAGAATATTGTAGACAAGTGCTAGCATTTGCGTAGCTTTGAAAGTGTACATAGCGAAAAAGTAGATAAGCCTTTTATTAGACATTTGTCTCTTTATGAATGGTAAAATTTGCAGAAGACTATTTTGTAAGAAATGACACATATAGTCTTTTTAGAGTCCTTTTGATTGGAACAGTGGAAAAGTGGAAGGATAGAAAATGAGAAAAAAATAGAAAAAAATTTAGTTTTCCCTTGTAATGTTTAATTTGGGAGTGAAAAAGTGAAGAGATAGAAAATGTAGTTTATATAAATTTACTTTCATGTCCTATTGGATAAAATAAATAAAAAATAAAAAAAGTAACAAATTAGAAGAAAAAAATAGATAAAGAAAAACAAATTAAACAAACATAAGATAAATTAATCATTTAGACTCTAAAAGATTAATATGTGCCGAAAGCTTACCAGGTTTAGAACCTAGGCACAATCAAAGTTGGAACTAGAGCCTAACCATTTAGCTAAGCTTGCAAGTTAATGCTCAACAATAACAAAACAATAAATAAATAAATAAATACTTAAAGTAAACTTAATGAAATTTTTTTATTTTTTTATTTGTAAAAACAACTTAACACAATTCTATTCTACTTAATTAAATTATCCATCTCTTACAAGGAATATATATAATAAAAAAATTATAATTAAAATCCTTCAAAGATATTCAACTTTACTTCCAAAATAAATCATAAATTTTAATGTTTTCATGGTTATTATTTTATTTTATTAACTTTCTTATTTAATAAATATATACTTGAAAATCGTTAAATTTCCCTCACATATATAAATATATTAGTTAATTTTGCTAGTTTTATAAATTTAATATCTATATTTAGGGTTTAATTAATTATTAAAGTAATTATGACGTCATCGCGGTTCGACCTTGGTCGAACCTCGGTCCGACCTTAAAAACTTTAAACCTCTTCCTTTACCGATTCTTTGAAAGATCCGAGTCTGAAAACCATGATAATAAGCATTAAAACACATACACCCTTCTTTCTTCAAAGGCAACTAAGCTTGAAGGATAAGATGCCGATTTGCCTAAGGTGTGGATTGCAACAATATTAGAGCTGGAAATACAATTCAATCGTACGTGTTGGAAAAGATCTGCTAATTCTAGACACTTCATTTTGTAGTCATCCTTTAACCTAAAATTAATAACAAAGATATTGGAGAAGGTCAGCCCATTATTCTTTTCTTTATAAAAAAGGGTGGCCCAACTAAACTAGAGAGGCCTATTAAACCTTTACCACTCAAACAGAAGCCCATGAGCCCGAAAACTAGGGCATTTGTCCAAGATGTAAGCCCACAACCAAATAAATTATAGTAATCTGAGAAAGTCCAATGCTCAGGTCATCATGGTGGCCCATATAAGGATTCCTTAGAAGAACTATGAAAACCCAAATCAATGGTAAAATTAGAAACGAATGGTAAAATGTGCAGATGAATGGTAAAATTTGCAGATGACCATTTTGTAAGAAATGACACGTATAGTCTTTTTAGGGTCTGTTTAATTGGAGAGATGAAAAAGTGAGAGGATAAAAAATAAGTAGAGAATAGAAAAGTTTTTAGTTTTCTCTCATGGTGTATGGTTTTGGGGTGAAAAAGTAGAATGATAGAAAATGTAGTTTGTATGAATTTACTTTTATACCCCTATTAGATTTTTTAAAAAAAAAAATTAGAAGAAAATATAAAGGATAAAACAAAACAGATGAAACACAACCAAAAAATAATAAATAAATATAAAAAACCAACCGAATGAAAAGTATAGAATTGAAATGGACAAAACACTAAAGAATGAAATTTAAAATTATAAAAGAAAAAGAAAAAAAGGAACAGCTGAGTAACAAAAACGGACATAAAATAAAAAATATATAAAAAATAAAAAAATAAAAAAAAATAAAAATAAAAAAATAAAAAAAGAAAGAAAGAAAGAACTGCTAAGTATAGAAAAGCACAAAAAACTAAAGAATGTAATTTATATTAAAAAATTAAAAAAGAGCAGCCAAGTAAAAAAAGAAAGGCAAAAACACCATTTTGTTTCCTACATTTTAGAGTCACAGTCAATTTAGTCCCTACATTTTGATAGCAATCTATTTGGTTCTTATTATTTTCAACTTTTAACCAATTTGGTTCCTACCGTTAACTCACTAACGAAAAGTGCCTACATGGCAATCAGAGTGCTTAGTTGGCACAATTGAAGCTGACATGGCTACTAAAATACTTATAAAAAAATGTCATGTCAGCATCTGAATAAAAAATTTAATTTATCAATTTTATTGAAAAAAAAAAAACAAAACAAAACAAAACAAAAAAAAAAACAAAAAACAAATGATCTTGAATACAAACCCAGATCTAGGAACCCACATCTCTAGCTTTATCATTTTTCACTAATATCTTGCCTACACTTTTCACACATGTATCAAACTCACTTTTATTATTTCTGTATTATTTTTTTGTTTTATATTTTCTTATGATTCTCCAATAAAAATAGGGTATATAACTTATATACCCACGCTCTCTGTAACTTATATAATATAAGTAACTTTCTGTTGTTTATGATCTTATCTTCCCCATGCTCTTTGTCCAAGTTTTAATTTTGACTTTACTCTCTCTAATTGATGCTATTTTTAAGTGCTGAGTAATCAATCTGGGTCTCAAGCACAGCTTTTGGGATTTGAGGATTTGAGGATTTGGGAATTTTGAGATTTTGTGTTTTGTTCTTGCTCTGGAATTTCAGTCCAAGGCATTGGGATTTTCGCTGTGAGCTATATCTAGTTTTCCATTTTTAGTTTTTGATGTTGAATGCTATCAGCTGTCTCTAATGTTGAATGCTTATTTCTGTAATGCTATTTTGACTTTCTGCGGCGCTGTTGTGTATTTTGAATTTAAGCCTTCTCTTTCTGAGGTTTTGGCTCATCTAAATTATAGTTTTGCTTCAACCCCTTTGAGTTTGCTAAATTTTGATTTGAATTTATGGAGACTTGAGTTCCTAGATTCGTTCATGTTCAAGATCATCTGGATTTTATTTTTTTGGTTTTTAATTCTCCTATATTTTTTTCATTAAAATTGATAAATTATTATATTTTCATTCAGATGTTGACATGGCATTTTTTATTGGTATTTTTGAATCCATGTCAGCTTCAATTGTGCCAACTAAGCGCTCCGTTTGCCACATAGGCACTTTCCGTTAGTGAGTTAATGGTAGGGACCAAATTGATTACAAGTTGAAAATAACATGGACTAAATTGACTGTTATCAAAATGTAGGGACTAAAATTATTGTGACCCCAAAATTTAGAGATCAAAATGGTGTTTTCACCAAAAACAAAGAAAGAAAAGAAAAAAAAAGAGCCAAACCAAGAAAACCTAGCACGTTGTAGCATCTGTTTTCTCCTCAATTCGGAGAGAGAACATTTTGGTGAGTCAGGGAAGAAAATATCTAACCCTGCTGATTTTTTTTCCTCTCCTCTTTTCAGCCAAACACACACTAAAAATATTTTCTCTCTACTTTTCTCTCATTTCTTTTCTATCCTCCTTATTCCACCTCCAACCAAATGAACCCTTAGATTCTAGAAGATTACTATTCTTTTGTATTCATGCATCTTTGTTTTGTATATAAGGAGATGCATTTCATTTGTACATCTCAATGAGTAATAAGATATCGACTTCCTTTCCATTTCCCTTTTTATTTTTGTATGTGTTTGCTACTAGTATCAGAGGCTCAGAGCCCCTTCCAACTTGTATATATGCTAAAATAGTATTACTCTTGTGAATTTTGTAAATAAGTTTGAAGTATCTAGCATCATATCTACTACTAAAGAGTTCGTAAGGTAAGCCTGTGCTTTATGTGTCTATATATATGTGTGTGTTTTTACAAAGTCTTTTATATTCTTGAATATCATTATTGTGTGTTGTTACATTTATATCTATTGTAAACAGTGGCAGAGTCAGGATTTTAGATTAGGGGTGGCAAGATCAGAAAAGAGTAAAATTAATCCAAAAAAGTATTAATTGATATTAATAACAAAATAAATGGACAACTATATGCAAATGTAATTGTTATACACATTTAAAATCTGGGTTTGTTAAAAAAACCTTAGGTTTGAAACTGAAAAATGCTGGTGAGGAAAGAAAAAATTGTTATACATAACAGAGGTGCTATGAGTAGTTCTAAACCATAAATTATTTCACAATTTTTTTGCTAAAATTCTGATATGGCAGACTATGAGTGATTAACAAATACTAACACATAAACTGACAAATTTTTTTTCAACAATCACACTATACCATGCAATAGTTGTGACAAAAAGTTATGAAAAATTTTATGGTCGTCAACTTTTGAGGTGCTATAATGACTAGTGAGTGAAAGAAGGTTTTTTTTTTTTTTTTTTCATAATTCTATTCAGCAAAATAGTGGTGGAGAAGCAGGCTGTACAAGTGATTTTATTTTATTATAATATTATTATAAAGTGGGACCCATTATTTTTAAAAAAAGAGTTGCAGTGGCCCCGAATGTGAAATGGTGTTCCTGTGATGAACTAATACACAGTACAAGTACAATATACATGTAAAAAAGCTAATTATCCTTGTGTATGCAAATAAGAACCTTGTATTACATTATTACATGCAGTAATATTACTTGAGAACACAAATATTTGTGTGAAGCATAAAGGTGGTCTTCTACTTTCCCATATATGTCCTAAGTGTTGGGCCCTAAATAATTTTATCACCAATATTAACAATCTAAAATAACAATCACATGCAAGAACACAAATATTTATTTGAAAACCTTTTTCTCTTTGCAGAAAAAAGCCACGAGACAAATTTTGAATAATTTCACTTTTCTCAAATCAATTACAATAACTCTTGTTTATGTCTCATGACTAAAGAAAAATCTCTCTTTTTTTTTTTTTTTTTTTTTTGCTCTCACACACTTCTTTCTCAAATGCAGCAACATTTTGCTCCCTTCTCTTTATTTTTTTCTCCACACAGCTCTTTCTTGGCTATCTTCTTTTCTCTATGCGGCTCCTTCTTAGCTACTCTCTCCTTTCTCTTGTGTAGCTTTCTCTTTCTATGTCTCTTTTATATGTGGCGCACACAAAACCACATATAAACCTTTTTTTTAATAACAGTAGCCGAAAACCCCTAGTATCACACCAATTCTAATTCTTGAATTAGGATTACTTATACCTACTGGCCACGTGAATAAAAAATACAAGCCCATGTGTGGGCTTAACTTTATGTGGGTTGGACATGTGCACGTGGTGCACCCAACATTAAGAACTAGCAAACAGAGCTTCTTTTCACCATAAAAGAATCGTGATAGCCTTAAAATTTTCTGAACCATAGTCCCCTCACATTTTAACACGTAAACATGAATATGAAGAAAAAAGATATGAAAGAGTGATCTATTTGAGAGAATCAAAACCCCATTTTTATTCTTGCCTCTCTAATTCCTTTCTTCTCACAATTGCATCTATTTTTTCAAAGTATTGTATTGGCTGCTTAAAGGTGGACAATAGTGGTTGAGTCACTAATTTAATTAAGCACATAGTGGTTGAGCCACTAGTTTAATTAAAGTTGCGTACTATAGTCCAAGATATAAATTTGTTCCTCCACCCATTTAATTTAGATTACATATTCTCTTCTAAAATGCTAAAGTATTTTGTTTTCTTGACTTTCAAGTTTTTTTAGAGATAGTTTAGGCTTGGCTTTTAAACATATTAGGATTCTTCTTTTGATAGTGTTCTTCTATAATCTAAAATTCCAGCTGATTAATTAAAATAAATGCTTTATTTAACTGGAAAATTTTATTATTTAAAAAATAAATGCATAGTATAAATGATTAGTTAACTGATTAATTAAAATAAATGTATTATTTAATCTTAATATTTTCTATAATATTGACTATCTCAAATTAACTCAATTTTCCTAGAATTCCTATGTATTCTCATACAATTCTCATCTATCTCCATTAAAAACCTAGGTTCCTACATAAATGCATTATTTAAATGATTAATTATGCACGTCTCCCATAATCAGAATTAAAAAACCAAAAGAAATTAATTTTCCAATAAAATTTTACTTAATCTTCTTTTATGGAGCAACTAAATTAATTTAAGATATTCCTATGCATGCATGCCTATGATAAGATCATGAAATAGCCAATTAAATTTGATTATTAATAAAATAATGATCTAGACAACATGCATTTAGATAACAAAAAGAGACTAGTTTTATTGAAATTGCACTATGACTACTCAAAATATGGAATTCATGATCAAGGTCGATCTTGAAATTTTCAAATGTAAATCTATTATTTTTAAGAAGAAGAAGAAATAAAGGGGTAGAAAATGGGGTGTCTATAGCCTATAGGTTCCGATTTTCTTTCTTTCCTTCTTTCTTCTTCTTCTTTTTTTTTTTTTTTTTAGAGGAACAAATTAAGATGGAATCTGAAACCGAATTTCTACTAAAACTAAAACCCACCAAATCCTACTCTTACAAGGGCCTATAGTGGCGTTTGCGAAATGCCATTATAGCCTATCACCCAAAAAAACAACGTTAAGAAGAATTCGGCCCAAAAAAAATTAAATAAGGGACCTATTGTGGCGTTTACCAAACGCCACTATAGGTCCAAAAAGTGCATGTTGTACCATATTCTGTTAAAAATAATAATAATAATAATAATAAAAAAAAAAAAAAACTTGAATTAGTTTCAGCGTAAACAAAAACTATGGAATATGCCATAGAATATTCCTAGAATATTCTATGGCATATTTCAAAATATTTAGTTGTTTATATATATATATATATATATATATATATATTATATGAGAGATGTTATATTTACAATATTTTCACAACAAATCATAGGTGATTAGTTGTTATCGATTCAAATTTAAACATAACATTAAGATTACTTTTTTGCCTTAATAATAACAACCAGTAACAACCTGCCACTTAAAATTTGTTGTAAAAATATTATGAAAATGTTGTTGACATATCATTTTTCTTTATATATATAAATATATAAATATATATATTTTATGTATGAGAGATGCTACGTCCACAACATTTTCACAATATTTTCACAACAAATCATAGGTGGTTAGTTGTTATTAGTTTAAATTTGAACCTAACACTAAGATTACTTTTTTGCCTTAACAATAACAACCAGTAACAACCTGCCACTTAAAATTTGTTGTAAAAATGTTGTGAAAATGTTGTTGACATATCATTTCTCTTTATATAAATATATATATATTTATATATATTATGTATGAGAGATGCTACGTCCACAACATTTTCACAATATTTTCATAACAAATCATAGGTGATTAGTTGTTATTGGTTCAAATTTAAACCTAACACTAAGATTACTTTTTTGCCCTAATAATAACAACCAGTAACAACCTGCCACTTAAAATTTGTTATAAAAATATTGTGAAAATGTTGTGAATATATCATTTATATATATATAAATATATATATATTTATATAAATTTAAAAAAACATTAAAACCCCCACCTACCCCCACTCTCCCATATCTCTCCCTTATCTCCACGCCAAGCCTCTGACTTCCTTTTTTTTTTTTTTTTTTTTTTTCCCTTATCTCCACTCCTCCATCTTTCTTCTTTTCTTTTTCTTTCACTCTTCTTTTACTTCACACCTGAATTGATTATTTTCTCTTCCTCTCCATTTTGATTTTATTTCTTTTGTTTTATTTGTGGTTGTGTTAATGTTTGTGGGTTTTGGATTTGCAGATGGTGTTGCAGCTTACTGATTTTGTTCAAATTTGTAGATGGTGTTTGAAGCCATTGGTTGTATAGTTGCAAGTAAGCATTTAAAAAACAAACAAAACAAAAATTATGATTGTTTTGGTCTATTTATTTTTTGATAATAGTTTTGGTCTATTCCTTGTTTACTGTCAACTTTGCTTCGTGGGTCTCTGAGATTTCTGATTAATTTTTGTTAATTCTTTGGTTTTTTTTTTTTTTTTTTTTATTATTGATAGGTCTATCTCAAGTGTGATAATATCTTTGTTAATAGAAAAAATAAAGTAGTGAAAAATTCAAAATCAATTTGATGATTTCATTTTGCAGGTTGGTCTGTGGCGGCTAAATGTGTTGGGGTGGAGTTGCTATTTTTTTTTTTTAATTTTTGAATGTGAGCATGTTGTGTTTGATTTTGAATTTTTTTAGGTGGGTTAGTGTTTCATTTTGAATTTGCTGGGATAGCTATAGTGTTTGTATTTTGTTTTATTTATGTATTTTGTTTTGTTTTGTATCTTTTAATTTAATTAAAATTGTAATATTAATTTAATTCCAATCTTAATTCAATTAAAAAAAAAACTTTTTCACGTCAAAAAAAAAAATCTTTTAATTACCAAAAATTAATTTTTGGTAATCAAATATTTTTTTGGTGGTTTTTTTGGCTATAGTGGCGTTTGTAGAGTCTATAGTGGCGTTTCACAAATGCCACTATTGTACTGTCACTATAGACCTATAGTGGCGTTTGATCTTTTTTTTTTTGAAAAAGGCTATAGTGGCGTTTGTCAAACACCACTATAGGTCTGCCCTATAGTGGCATTTGGCAAACGCCACTATAGCCTTTTTCAAAAATTAAAAAAAAAAATTGGTCTATAGTGGCGTTTGTAAACGCCACTATAGGTCTATAGTTTCGGTACAATAAACGCCACTATAGCAAACGCTACTATAGCAAAAATGGGCTTATAGTGGCGTTTTTAGTACCTATAGTGGTGTTTCACAAACGCCACTATAGATCTAGTTTTTTGTAGTGTTGACATATTAAGCTTACAGTAATATGGTTTGTGTTGCAAAGCCCTTTTTGTTCCCAGGGCTATCTTAGGTACAATATGCAGCACGGCTAAGTTTGCAACTAGAGTCTCTAGTCCCCGTAATTGGATTCACCCAGCAATTGTGTAGTCTTTGTTATCTTTCTCTTTTATTGGTAAAAAAAAAAAAAAAAAAAAAGGGAGAAGCTTGCAAGTGAAGCTCCATGAGCCTTTGATCCAAGTGGCTGCAAAGTTTTGGGTTTCTTCTAAGCATGCGTTTCAATTTTGTTGGGTTAAAATAGATTGAGCCCGGTTAATTAATTCAGTTACTCAAGTTTATTAATTATGTCAAATTACATGCAAATCATGGAGGCACTAACAAATCACCAAATAACTAATATACAACAGAAAATAAATAACTTGATGATTTGTTGACAAATAGGGAAAATCTCTCACAAGGCAAATATCTCATTGGGTGAATTTAAGGTTACCACTCCCAAGAATCCACTAATCAATAATCAAGCGGTTACAAGTATGATGAATCTTACCACTACCCTGACATATCTCAAAATACCAACTTACAGTTGAATCTTCGCTTCAATACCCAATTGCACAAATCTCCAATCACTACAACAAAAGTGAGTTATGGTAACGAAACATTTCGTCACAATATGTCCTTATTTCGTCACCGAATACATATGGTGACGAAACATCATTCGTCACCAAAGCTATGTCACAGAATGTATTGGTGACGAAAATGTTTCATCACCAATAAAGAAAGGATAGGTGATGAAATTTTTTCATCACCAATAAAAAATAAATTTCGTAACCAATAAAAAATGATAGGTGACAAGAGTTTTTCATCACCTAATATTTTCATCACTAAACCTTATTTTCAGTGACGAAATATTTCGTCTCCAAATATTTTTTTTTTTTAACTTCAATAGATTAGGTGACGAAGTTTTGCATTACCGATTGTTTTTTGTTTTTTTTTTTAATTTCAATAGATTAGGTGACGAATTATTTCGTCACCAATTTTTGCTTATAGTCAGATATGGTGACGAAAATTATCATCACCAATTTTATTTTTTATTTTAATTAATATTCTTTACATTTACTTGCCATTACATTAACCTATTCATTTCCAATCACATACATAAACAAATCATCCATTCATTTCTAACCACATTCATAAAAAAAGCATCCATACAATCTAAAAATGCAATAAAGATGTTCACAAAGTAATTACAACCATTTATACACAGATGATGTCTTCCAAACTTTACAGAAAATTATTTGAGTTCAAGTAGTACCACAAAAAATGTCTTTTTGCCACCAATCCCATCTGCACAAAAACTGCCTTTTTGCCACAAAAACTGCCTTTTTACCACAAAAACTGCCTTTTTGCCACAAAAACTGCCTTTTTGCCACAAAAACTATCTTTTTGCTTTTTCTTGTTGTTTGGATCATTTCCTAAAATTATGTTTGGCATTCGGTCTAATTGCCCATTTCTCTTTTCCACTGGTAACTCCAAAGATCTCATACATTTCTCAGCTTTACCATTGAATGAAAAACTCCTTCGCCAAGGGTGGTCCATAGGCAAGTAGGCTCGATGGTTAGTGTATCTAATTTTACTTTCCAATGTCTCCGAATATGGTTCATCGTTGCAAGTGTAACAAGCATGATAACCCTTTGTCCTCCACCCAGAAACTTTACCAAATCTAGGATAGTCATGTATTGTTTACAACAAAGCAGCACACATTTAAAAATGCATACCACAAGATGCATCGTAAGTGCGTGTGCACCATCTTCCTACAACTCCTTCAACTCATCAACCAATAGCCTCAAAAAAACATCAAGCTCATTTCTTAGTTGATTGGATCCAAGAATAAGTAAGGACATCATAAAATAAGGCTCTTTCATAACTAACCAAGGCGGTAGGTTATAGGAAATGAGTATGACAGGCCACATATTGTAGTTGTTGTTCATATTCCCAAAAGGGTTAAAACCATCTGTAACCAAACCTAACTTCACATTGTGAGGTTTTAGGCAAACTCATGATGTTTCAAATCAAACTCCTTCCACTCCTGACTATCGGTTGGATGCCTTAATATCCCATCATTCACACGTTTTTCTATGTATCATCTCATGTCCTCAGCTCTTTTTTTAGACATGTACAATCTCTGCAACCTCGGAGTCAACAAAAAGTAGCACAATACTTTTTAAGCAATCTTCTTACCACCTGCTCCATTATCCTTGTATCTAGGCGCCTGACATACCAGACATTTATCAAGGTTTTCATTTTCTTTCCAAAAGAGAGCACAATTGTTTTTACACGCATGAATGTGCTTGTATAATAAGCCCAAGTCACGTAACATTTTCTTTGCTTCATAAGTTGACCTTGGAACCAAGTTATCTTTCGATAAAAGCTTACTCAACAAGTCTAGTATCATGTCAAGTCCCTTATTACTCAAGTTGGTTGTTACCTTCACATTTAGCAACTCAATGACAAACATCAAAAGAGTGTAATCTGTGCAACCAAGATACAGCTCATGCTTTGAATCACTAAACATTTTATCAAAATTGCACACTTCCTCATCTTGCTGGGTTGTATCTCTTGGTTCCCCTCTAATTCGATCCTCCACCAAGGCATCAATACCATCCAGATGATCATTGTCTGACATTCCTTCATCATCAATATGCTCATTTAATTCTCGGGGTTCTCCATGATAGTACCACTTAGTATAATCTTGCATAATCCCACGATGAAGCAAATGGATTTGCATAGTGTGAGCATATTGTTGATAGCAGTTCAAACAGTCAATACATGAGAACGAAATGTTTCCACTTTGGTCCTTAACAGTCATTGCAAAAGTAAGAAATGAATTCACCCCATCAATATATTGTTGACTTAGTCTATCTCTAGGTGTCTTACCCAATGTCATCCAACTATTATCCATATCTGATCACACATACAAGGTGAATGTTAAGTCATCAAGATAATGAAATGTCATACATAATGTTTTCTAACTTCTAAACCCCCAATATACTTTGGAGTGACACATTATATCAAGAGTCACTATTTCATTCTTACAATCCTTTATTTTTAGTCCAAAAAGTTTAAAAATTGATAAATACTTTATGTATTCAATTCTAGATATACTTCAAAACTTTAAAAAAAAAAATATATATATATATATATATATATATATACACACACACAAAGAAATCAATATTTCCAATATCAACTTAACTGTCATGTAACACCATATAAGCCACCCCGCTTGCTCCAAATCAACAACTCACAAATATATCAAGCATCACCAATTTCATTAAACAAGTTTAAACAATATTCCAGTTCAGATCAACGTGTAAACTTCAATATAAGTTTTAGAAGACAAAATCCTAGAGCAAAAGAATCTGAGACTAGTCTTAAAAGACACAAAATCCTTACCTCAGCTTATACTCGTAGAAAGCCAAGGAAACTCAACCCTGCACAAATGAAAGTTCAACACAAAGTTTAATGGTCATAAATAATTATAAGAAGTCACAAGGCTTAGTTGGCCAGTGCAAGAAATCTGTTCACTTCTGAAAGAAAACTTAGTATTTTATTGTGGGAAAAAACATTCAAGTGGGTAAACTTTGGTTAAAAAAAAAGGAATTGTACCATTTCACTAATAATTATACCATTTTTTTCTCAAAAAAATAAAATAAAATAATTAAACCATTCAAATTAAAATGTATAAATTAGGATGGAAACAATATATGATAATGAAAAATAAGGATTTTAACTTTATTTATAATAATTATAGAAAAAATCAAAAAGTTTTTACAAAATAATATTAAATATGCCAATTCTGACAATATCAACTTTGGTTTTTTTTTTAAGTGATGGACCACCCTAGTCAAACTACTATGAGCACTAATATTTCCTAAGAAACTCGACAATGCAAAATCCAGCTTGGCGCTAATAATTGTGCTACTTATGTCAGAAACTAAGCCATCTATTCTCCAAGTTTATCAAGAAGTCATCTGTCCCCAAAATGAAAAAACAAACAAGAGTCTCTGTAGATAAACTTTAAATTACATGTAACAACAAAGAGTTCGCTAGCGACAACGACAATGCAGAATCCAAATTTCAACCAGTATCACTTGACAATGAAAAATCCAAATTTGAACTAGTATCACTTGACAATGCAAAATCCAGATTTCAATTTCTTTCTACAGAAGTAGAAAATTTAAGAATTAATTATTCCAAATTACTTGGCAAGGAATAATGGAGATTTGTAATTCACTTTTTTATTTTTATTAAATGTTACAATATAATTGGCACCTTATACTTCAAACATTAAAACTAGTAGTCTATTCAATGAGAAGCACATGCAAGCCGACAACTGTTAGTATTTATAGCCCATCCACAGTAGATTTTTGCTCTAATTTGATTTTAAATTACTAATTCTTTCAATACCTGTCAATCCTCCAAAAAGCTTAAACTATTAAGAAATAGTAATTTAACATCTATATTCAAGGACATCATCAATAAGGCATCACTTTAGGGCCATAAAGTTTTCAGCTTCATAATAGAGGACCATACAAAGTTAATAATTGTAAGGACCGCATCTATGATTACTCATGTATAACAATGAAAATTATCCACCATTTATCAATATGATAAATTATACTCATGAGTTTATCAAAAAAAAAAAAAAGATTTAACTATTTTCATGAATAACAATGAAAATTGTTTGACAGTATTAGTTAGGTGGTTCTCCACTTCATCAGTTATAAAACATGAGGTTAAGGTAGCTGGGGCTTATCTTTTTCTGAAGATTTGAAATGGTTTCGTGCATGAGCTGGTTCTGCAAGTGAAAGATGATTTTATTAACCATAAAATTAATTTATGGCTCACGCCACAACACCAAAAACTCAAAAACATTTCTATTGCAATGATTTTTAACTTTCTTGTCTTTATATGCTTGAGAGTAGAATCAAGCTGTTGCTCCAAACCCTGAAGCTCTTTAAGACTCAAGGAATCAAGATCTTCATTATAACAAAGAAAGTAAACTTTTCTGCCGTTTCTTTCATTATAACAAAGTACATAACTGCCTGTATTTAGATAGGGAAGATATGCTCATTTGGCCTTTTATAATAGGTGAGTCTGTAAAATTAAAAAGCGGATATCAGCTTCTAGCAGAAGGCAATCAACATAATTTTCACACAAGTACTAATAGTGAATGGATTTGGAAGAATTTATGGAGGTTGAACCATTCAAACTTATTAGTCTTCTGCAGAAAATTCTGAATAATGCTCTTCCAATTAAAACTTATAGTCTGGATGCTTGTAGAATAAATCAGGTATTGGTTACGACTCTTGCTAAGCATTTTTATAATTGCAAGATGCTAGACATGCTAGTCTTTAATGCCAAATGAATGAATTTTTTTTAGGAAAAAACAGATCTTCACAGTGAATCTAGAAACATTATATATATAGCTAAATAACAATTTGTTTAGGTGACTATCCTCAAAAGCAGATCCTCAAGGTTTACATGTGTGAGTTTTTATTAATAAAATTATTTACTTATAAAAAAAACATGTGTGAGTGTTTTTTTTGTTGGTTACTATACTATAATAGTGCTGAACAATTAAAAAAAAGGTTAGGGGTTTAGTATTTTTGTTCTTTTATTGCGAAGCTATATGGTTGCCTTGGTTCTACATAGGATAATTCCTTGTGGAATAACAGATCTTGTTTGGGATTTGTGATGGGGAGATTATACTAGGATGGGATTGTTATTGCTATATGTAGGGGATGTCTTCATGGGCAACTTGATGAGAAAAGAAGCCTTAGAAATCCATCGCTATAACTCTATGGGCCATCTGGAACAACAGGAACCAAGCTACTTTTGAAGTTTTCCTAACCCCCAAGACTTACTACTAATGTGTAACAATTTGATTGATAGATACTACAGAGCTATGACATTACAAACATCTTCTAAAGTGAGCATATCCAAAAAATTTAATTAATGCCAAGAACATCAAACTAAAACTATAAACCGTTTAGGATCATTTCTCGAGGACATTATTCATTATTCCCATTTATGATCATTTCACAGGGGCCTTATTTCCATCTCCCTTATCCTAATATTCAAAGTCATATAGATACCTAAACACTCCTAGTAGAGTCAATTTTAGAAGAAAAAAAAAAAAAATACCTTAGCATCAAAAGCATTGGTTCCTCAAAATACGCAAACTGGTTTCATGTATATCATTTTACTCCACAATTCATAATCCCCATTTACTTACATTTCCTACACCACATGATACATCACACCTAAATAAAAATCTAATAAAAAATTCAGTATTATATTTTTATACCGAATTTCATTATTCACCTTGCACCATTTTTATACCCAATTTCTTGGCCAAAGAAACTACAAATGAGAGAACCCAAAACACAAATAGCATCCAGCCATCAGAAACATGAAGCAAATCACATATACCCCAGCTATCACCTTGCGCCACTTTTCAGGGTGGCTGTTAGACAAAGAAACTACACACCAGAGAACCCAAAACACAAAACATTTCAAGCATCAGATTAAACAAGCAAACAACATATTGGTAGTAGCTAAACCACATATTGGCAGAACTCATGTGTTTTTAATGGTCACAACTTCTTCTAATTGCTTCCCCTTGACCCACTCAAAAGCTGAAAATTATGACAGAGAGCAATTAGAACAATCCCTTGCAATAACAAAGGCCATAATGCCATGAAAAAAGGACAATAAGCTAAAGCAGAACACAAACTGCAACTTCCAAAAAATTGATAAATCAATTAAAGAGACAAATATTTAATAGCAATTTCTAACTCTAGACCAAGTTTCAAATATTTTCTATGGCCACTTATCCTAAATAAAACGGAAGTGTGGAAGTATATAAGGGGCAGTCTCATTAGTGAGCCCTTGATGATGCAGTTATATAAAATGGTAAAGATTTTGGCATTCTATTGCGAGGGCAACTGTGGTTGTTGAACAAAGAAGCCAGACATGTTGCCCCTAAAAGCTAAATAATTTAAAAACACAAATATATGTGTGTGTGGGGTAGCCCACATCAGTACAAGGTGCTCCTCAACATCTTTAGACAGGCAATATCCTTTGTACACACTTATGAAAGGATTCCACACCTATAAAGGAAGAGAAACTTTATTTCTGTTCATTTTTAGTTTTTTATGAATGAATTCGTTAATAATTTAGCCTGTGACAAGAAGGAAAGATCATACTAGGTACCAACAAACTAGGTAAAACCATGATATTTAACACAGACTGAACTCAAATCATTCTTCAGGCTATGGGTACAGTACAACTCAAAAGTCTCAAAGCTCAGAAGTGAGAATTATCTTATACTAATACAACATAGCCCGGAGTTCAATAAGTTTTATTGAAGACATAAATTTAGAGAGATTACATTACATTCTAACACAAAGGCATGCTTGAACTTGAAAGCATAAAGAGCAATAGATGGACTCTAAAACCATCCAATGCAAATTCACCCCAATTCAACCCCTTTGGACAAGAAACCTAGGTTACACACTGCCAACAGAACAATGTAACAAACACATGCAAGAAAACCTCAGTCTTAAAAACACAATGTCGACAAAATTTAAAAAAAAAAAAAAAAAGGATTCTATTTCACTTCCCTAATAAATTTTAGGGAATCCATAGAAACACACACTAAATATATCCAAATAAAGAAGACCCAAAAGAGAAAATCCAACTGGGTATGTAAAAACTTGACTAAAAGATTAGACAAGCCCACAAAGGAATTAACTTCTACATGTAAGCTTCAAACAAAGACAAAGTCAAAAACTTTAATTTGTATTATTTTTTCTTGCACATAACCATGAAACAAAAGGGAAAGACTCTGTTACCTTCTACAATCACAAAATCTATGTCCTAAAATCAACACCCTCTCTAATCCCAAAATCAATATCCTGCTAATCCTGAAAGAAGAAAAAAGAATAAAATATACCAGACCCCGAATGGACAGTACATAAAAAAAACCTTAACAAAGCTTTATAACTATTGAAAGAAAGCATTACATTTATATAAATACCATAAGCGACGAATCGTACCTGAGAGAGAGGCATGACTGGGAGAGAGAGAGAGGCGTGAGATTGGGGATTTAGGGTTAAAGGGGGAAAATAATAATAATAATAAATAATCCACAAAGTCACCAAGTTTAACATGAGAGAGAGAGAGAGAGAGAGAGAGAGAAGAGGATCGATGAGAGAGAGAAAGCTTATCGGTCTTTTTGGGAGGCTGAAAGGCATGTGTCTATCTGTGGGATGAGAAAGAGAGAGTAACAGTGTTTTGTTTACACAAATAAAAAATAATGGAAAAAAAAATCAAAAAAATTTAGAACGCACCTGAAAATTCGGCACTGTGCAAAAAGAAATCAAAATAATTCAATAGGCACTATTATTTGTAGGGATGGCCATACCTAGACATGGTAAAACGGGCCAAAAATTATTGATCCGACCCGAATCTGCCGGTTTTGATTTGGCCCAAACTCGCTCGTTTTATCCTAAATTAAAAATGTGTCAACCCGTAGCCTGCCCGTTTTTTTGCAGGCCAACCCAACTCAACCCGATTAACTTGCTGACTCGTTTTTAAACTTGTATTTTCCTAAAAAATGTTTAGATTACATACCAAGGTGCTAATTGTATAGATATAAATGCATAAAGCACTGCACAAACACTATTTAGCCATTTAGTAGCCACCAATGGTAGTGGTCATGCCCACATTTATTAAAAAAAATAATTAAAAGGAAATAAATACAAAGGCAAAGGCAAAAGCCTCTACAACTACATATTTACACTACTAAACGTCTAATACAAAGTTAAATACCAAGTAGTAGAGGAAAAAAATACAAAAGGCAAAAGCATTTATAACTACACGTCTACACTACTAAACATCTAACATTAAGTTAAATACTAAGTAACTAAGACTAAGTTACTAACACTTAGTCTAACTAGCACAATACAAAACTGAAGTAAAAGAAAAAGTCCAAAAATTCATATCATTAGTGAACTTTGAATTAGAATTGTGTAAACTTAATATACACTTTTGTGCTCCTTAAAATCTATCTCTTTCTCAAGTTGTAAAATTTTAATTATAAGCATTATGCCTGTGAGTTATTAATATGAAAGATTTTGTTATTATGAGTGTAAAGAATTTTAGTTATGCATAAAACTATCAGAATTGAAATATATGGAAAGTTTTATGTTTTTTTGTTTGTTTGTTTCTTTTCATTTATATGTATACTAATAACAAAT
Organism: Notholithocarpus densiflorus; assembly: GCA_030021035.2. Classification (NCBI taxonomy): domain Eukaryota; kingdom Viridiplantae; phylum Streptophyta; class Magnoliopsida; order Fagales; family Fagaceae; genus Notholithocarpus; species Notholithocarpus densiflorus. The sequence goes on from JARYZH020000109.1 coordinate 1,303,973, forward strand.
ATAGTTTACTAATAGTAGGTGCACCACTTAACGAAAAAAATAAATAAATAAATAAATGGTATTATGTACAATTCATTTCTTTGATTGATTTGATCCATTATTCCTAAAATTTTGACAGGTCGGCCCATTTAGCCCGCAACCAAATTAACCCGACTCGACCGTTTGCCATGTCTAGCCATACCCATTGGGTAATGGATATCCAACCCTACCTAATCCAAATATTCTGGGTAATACCTAGTTCTTAATAGGTAGAAGGTAATTGGGTAGGGTTTGGATATTATCCAAATTTGTCGGATATGGTTTGGATATTATCTATTTACCCATTATTAACCATCGAACTAATTAAATCTAATCCATACCTAACTCAACCAAATTATTATGGGTAAACTCCAACCCACCCAATTACCCAATAATCAAAATTACTAAATTGCCCCTGAAACTTGCAAATAACCAAAGTACTCCTAAAATCCTCTAAAATTTCCAAAATGCACCCTAAACCTAAAAATTGACCGAAATACCACTAAAACCTTAAAATTAGCCAAATACCCCTAAAACTTAAAAAATTACCAAAATATCCACAGAAACTAAAAAAAATACCAAAATACCCCCTAAACGTAAAAAATAACCGAAATACCCTTGAAACCTTTAAAATGACCAAAATACCCATCGAAACCTAAAAAAGACAAAAATACACCCTAAACCTAAAAAATGACCGAAATACCCCCCTAAAACCTAAAAATTACCAAAATACCCCTAAAACCTAAAATGACCTAAATACCCTCGAAATATGAAAAGTTACCAAAATACCCCCCTTAACCTAAAAAATAACCGAAAATGCCCCTGATATTTTTAAAAATGACCAAAATACCCCCAAAACTTATAAAATAACCAAAATATCTCCTAAACCTTAAAAATGACCGAAATTCCCTGAAATTATAAAAATGAGTATTTTGATCATTTAGGGGTATTTTGGTCATTTTTTAGGTTTGAGGGTATTTCGGTCATCTTTTAGGTTAAGGGTGTATTTTTATCATCATATAGGTTTTAGGGCCATTTTTGTCATTTTATAGTTTCGGTGGTATTTTGGTCATTTTTTAGGTTTTGGGGGTATTTTGGTCATTTTCTTAGGTTTTGGGTTATTTTGGTAGTTTTCAAGTGTCAAGGCTATTTTGGTCAGTTTTTAGGTTTCGGAGGTATTTCGGTCATTTTTTAGGTTTAGGGGTTATTTTGGTAATTTTCTTTTTGTTTTAGGAGTATTTTGGCCAAATTTTAGGTTTCGGGGGTATTTTCGACATTTTTAGGTTTTGTGTGTACTTTGGTCATTTTTTAGGATTTGGGGGTATTTCAGTCATTTTTTTAGATTTAGGGGTTATTTTAGTAATTTTTAATAGTTTTTGAGCATATTTGGTGATTTCGGGGGTATTTTGGTCATTTTAGAGGTTTCATGGGTATTTTGCTCATTTTAGAGATTTTGGGATATTTTGGTCATTTTAGTGGTTTTTAGCATAATTGGTGATTTTAGATATTGTATGGGTATTTTGATCATTTTAGAGGTTTCATGGGCATTTTGCTTATTTTAAAGATTTTAAGGATATATTGGTCATTTTAGTGGTTTTTGAGCATATTTGGTGATTTTATAAAAATCGGGTTTGGGTAGGGTATGGATTTTCATAGATAGAAAAACTGGGTAACAATTGGGTATGGATACTAATTGGGTAAGGTAATCAGATATCCATTGATAAATTAATTAGATCGGGTATATATGGGTATACCTTACCCATGGTTATCCTTAATTATTTGTAAACAATAGGTGACAAACACTTATTTCGTCACCCAAAAACACCTCCATCTTAATTTATTTCGTCACCAAAAACACTTACATCCTGGTAAGTCTTTGGTGACGCGAATATTTCATCACTCTAAGTTTGCCTTTTTTTCATGACCTATAGTGACAAAAAAAATATTTCGTCACCAATTTGTACATCTTTGGTGGCGAAGTATTGATTTCGTCACCAACTGGTACATTTTTGGTGATGAAATATTGATTTCGTCACCAATTTGTACATCTTTGGTGATGCAATATTGATTTCATCATCAATTTTAAATTTTTTATAATATTTGGTGACTAATTCTTCTTTTCCTCACTAAATGTTCTCATTTGGTGATGAAATTGTTTATCCTCACTATATTTTGTCACTATAGCCCACATTTGTTGTAGTGAATCTATGATTATCTCCTTTGCACGGATCCCAATACATAACTGACTCCAATAACTTGATTGATTGTTGTTGACTGCAAAGTTCTTCACTTTATAAACGATGAAAATCAGCAAGCATTTGGTTACAAAACCCTAAGGCATACAAATGCAATAGCTTTACACATAGCATATGAGTTCTAGGTCTTTGTTTCTATACTTGATGACTTTTAAAATAAGCCTTATATATGACTAAGGTTGTAGAGAGAGAAACCCTAATCATTCAAGTCATCATAGGTTGAAATTCAAATCTGAGAATTCTGAATTTGTAGTTTTCGACAGATCGAGCTTGTGTTGAGCTTCTCCATTAATCCTCGATAGCAGCTAGTGTCGAGCTTTAATGAAATAGCTTTTTTTCACTTGTTTCTTGGATCAAACTTCATGTCTTTAATAATACCACATGATATGTTTGAACAACATACTTCTTGACACATTAAACCCAACTTAGATCTATCCAATTATAAGTAAACTGCGTTTTGTCAAAGAATTAACCAATTACATAGAAAATATGACCCTAACAACTTTAACTATAAGGGTTTGAAGCTATCTTGGGTCTTCGCAACTTTTGTCATACCAATCATTCTTTTGTTATCTCAACTTGCCTTCATTAACACGCAGGCTAACATACTAGGAACCTCTATGAACCTTTCACAATCTTGGAAAAAGATTTCTAAGTTTACATAGGCTCTGATACTATTGTCATAATTCTATTTTGACTGCTACAGGATCAAAATGCTCTTACATTAGTTGAAAAATACGATTTAGACTTATGCTAAAGATTAGTTGCTCAAATTACGATTCAGTCAAAACAAATGGCACACACAAGAATCTCAACCATAGTTATAACTTATAAGTTACCAAGTCTAGGGAGAGGATTTTCCCACTATTTCAGCTCAAGAAAGTAGATAGCTTTGATATGATAGCTATAATTGTCAATATCATACGATATGCAATATATATTGTATACAAAAAGTTTCTTATCATTAAGATATATTGGAGGTGCTCATGAATTGTACGATATATAAATGGGTATTTATGATTTGTATCACATCATAAAATCGTACAATACATAAACATATGGGTTTAAAATAGGATTTTTTTTTTGGTTGTTAAAATTTGTACTGTTCAACAAGTTGTTAGACTTGTTTTAACACAAAATTAATTGGCTACTTGATTGAGCGCAATAACATGTTTAGGAGTTTTTAAAACAAAATTTGTACTGCGCACTTGACACTTCAATTTTATATTTGCAAATTTCTTTATATAATACGATTAAGGTATTAAATGACAATATAATTTTTTTATATAATATTGTTATAAGTCTAATGAGCTAGAATGCCAAGAAAAAATATAAAGATAAAAATTATTAAAATAAAACGAACGATAAGAGGTACTTAATGTTGATCACAACAAAGAACATGTTAATGAAGAAATTATTTTGCAAGATGATAAACATTTTGATAACATTAATTTAGATGGAGTTAATTAGGCAAGATGGTAAATATATGATGAAAATAAATTATTATTTTGCCTCATATGTTATATATTATCACTTTTAAATTTAATTAATTTGAATGTGTATGTTATAAACATATGTTATTTTGATTTATTTATTAATCTTGTTATATATTATTAAATAAATTGATAATTATATATATATAATTTCTATTAGGTATTTATGTATCTTACAATACATGTTACGATATGTACATGATACAAATAATCAAAAATCAATTCATGATATGATTGAAGATTTAACAACTATGGTGACAACCTCTCTCCTCTCAATATCAGCAATATGGGTTAATTTTATATTAGAAAATATAAGCTTTTGTTTTATTTTTTTCTAACGTTATCCAAAAATTTTCGAGGACTTAATTATTTTTTTAGATGCGACTAGCCACTAATCTCAAATGCACGAAATAATTACATGATGCAACCCCATGAGAACGATGACCCCAAAGTGTTGATTAAGATTAATTTTTTCCCTAGACTTACTATTTTTTTTTTTTTTTTATGCGACCTAGACTTACTATTGAAGTTACATCACACTTATAAAACATTGGTGTACGATTATATGCCATTATTTAAACAATTTTTTGGAGTTTTACGTTCGTAGTTACCTCACACTAGCATATGCAAGTATGTTAAGGCCATTATTTAATTTAAAAAAATTTTATAATAATAATAATAAGAAAAAAAGCAAAGACTTGTTGATTTTATTATAACACTAGTTAGGCTGCACGTGCAATGCCTTGCCCTTTGAGTGAGAAAATTTTAGACAATCTTTCTTTCTTTTTCTTTTTTTCTTTTTTTTTTTTTGAAGTAGTATGAAATTATGTAATTAAATTTAGAATAGTTATTTAACATATGACTCTCTCTTTACTATGATAATTTCTTAAAACCTATTTATTAAAAGTAGTATTTACTCACGAAAAAAATTCTACTATGAATGATAACAAATGTTGTCATCTTCCAACAATAAACAACTAAGTTTTGTTATAATATTTAAATTTTCGCAATAAATGATGAAAAATATACTACAATTGAAACTCTTCATCAAATTAAATACTTACAACCATTTGCAATAAATATTTTTTTTATTCATATTTCTTTCTTTATCATCTTATTTTATGAGCCTAACTACGATATTTAGCTTACTTAATTTTTAATTAACACATTTTTAAGAAAGAAAACAAATAAAAAAAGAACAAGATTACAAGAAAAAAATGTCATTGAAGTTTCTATTAGATAAAATTATAAATCTAGAAGATTTAAACTTCTAATAAATTATTGTTCTCTAGGTAGTAAATAGAACACCATACATCACCATTTTTACTTTCTAAGTATGATTGACACATAAAACTCAAAATACATGAAGAAAATTTTTGGGGCATTAAAATTTAGTGAGGCATTTTAGATATTGCATAATGAAATATTCTAGGAATCATAAGATTTTGTTAGGGTTTAACTAAGAGAGTAACATCATGGACTATTTTCTTGTTTATAAAATATAAATGAGGAAATTATTCAACTTAATTTTTTTTTTTCGGTGGGGGGGGGGGGGGGGAATGAAACTACCCCAAACATAAAGGGGGAAAGTACTTTTTTTTTTTTTTTTTTTTGTAAAACTATGTGTTTTTTACTTTAAACAATGTGTTAGACAAGAGAAAAAAAAAAAAAAAGTCAGCCCAAGAAAATTGTCTGTAAAACTATGAATTTTGGCTCAACAAATTGACTAAACAAAAAACAAAAGTTAGGAACACAATAAATGTCATGATACTTTCACAACACCTCTATTTTAGATATCGTGGGCCCTGGTATGATATTTTATTATTTTATTTTAAAGTAATGCTATGTTCACAATATTTTACAACAAATTATTTTTTTGAGAAATAATTACAACATGCTGCTAACACCGCAACTCGAACCCTTTCTCCCCTAGACCCTCAAGCACTTTGTGCATGGAGAGGTGCTAATTTAGCTATAAGACCTTTGGCAATTCAGCTACAACGCAGCCACGCGGTGAGCACAGAGTGAACTATTCTTTTGCCTTTTACAACAAATTATAGGTGATATATTGTTATTATTTTTTAATTGGGACAACCACTTTAAACTATGTATTAAAAAAAATAACAAAAAAAAAAAAAGCAAAAGAATATTGTGCATGAAACAGTGAATTTTGGCTCACCAAATTTGATTAAACCAAAAAAAAAAAAAAAAAAAGTCTAGGAACACAACAAAATGTCAAAATATTTTTACAATACCTTTATTTTCAGCCAAGGTAAGTTTTGGTTTGAAATTTTATTATTTATTTTATAGAATTGTTATCTCCATAATATTATTATAAAAAATTCTATATGACAAGATGTTAATGGTTTTAAAATGGACACACGACTGATATCACTTTTTTATCCATCAATAGTAGTTTACTACATATAATTTGTTGTGAAATTAAGGTGAAAATGTTGTAGACTTGGCATTTTTTTTATTTGATATATAAGAAACTAAGATCTCAACAATTGTAAAAATATTATGATAACAACAAGTGTTACAATATTTTCACAAAGTATTTATTTTCAGTTGTGGTTGGTCACAATCTCATATTTTATTATTTTATTTCAACCTATAAAAAATTGACACCTTAATAATTATGAAATTATTGTGAAATTTGTTCTGTCAATACAACAATACCATGCCAACTCATATAAATATTTAAAAAAAAAAAAAAGCACAAACTAAAATGGTGTGACTGGAACAAAGAAAAGGGTAAAATACAAAACGGTGAGTTTTGCTCACCAATTTACTAAACCAAATTTTTTCTTCTATTGGGTTGGTTTTAAATGTGCATTTGGTAGTTAAAGTTATTAATTCCACATTATTAAATATTTTTATAATATTTTTACAACAAATTTTTGGCATCAAATTATTAATGATTCTAATTTGAACCCATAATTGAAATTATTTTTTTCACTAATATTAACAATAATAACACTTAAGATTATTGTAAAAATATTATGGATGTAACATTTTTTTACTTTTAACATTAAAATTTTTTTTCTCACCCAAACTCACCTTTTAGCTTGTTATACAAAAGACAAAAGTTTGAATAAGCCAAAAGTAGTGTAGTTAGAGTCATTGGCTCTTTTTATATAGAGAATTGACTAAACCAAATTTTTTCTTCTACTGGGTTGGTTTTAAAGGTGCATTTGGTGGTTAAAGTTATCAATTTCACAGTATTAAACCTTTCATTAATATTTTTACAATAAATTTTTCACGTTAAATTATTAATGATTCTAACTTGAACCTACTATTAAAATTATTTTTTTCTACTAATATTAGCAATAATAACTTATTACTTCATATTTATTGTATATATGTTGTAGACAGGGGCGGAGCCAGGGGGGGGCGAGGGGGGCACCTGCCCCCTGACTCCTCCTAAAATTTTCTAGCATATGTAGTCTAAAGTAATTACATACTGACATGGAGGGAAAAAAATTAAAAAAAGGACTTCTACTTGGTTGAAAGTGACACTGACACAGGAAAAAAAAAGAAAAAAAAGTTCTCAAATGCCAAACTATGTAAGCTTTTCACCAATTTCACTATTCTTACAAGTAGCTTTTGTCTTGCCCTAAGTGTTGCACCTATTTCACTATTTTTTATTTTTTATTTTATATCATTATTTACACCATTTTCACTATTTATGATACTTTTTACAGCATTTTATCTTTAAATGATTCTAGAAATACTACAAATTTTACTACTTATGTCTTACAAATTGGCATGTCACTAATCACAGAAAATAATTTCAAACATTTATTCATTATATTTTTTTAAGTAACACTAATCACATTTTTACTCCATCAATTTGTAATTTTTTTAGTAGCTATGAATTGGTTTTTTTTTTTTTTTTTAATAATATGAAATATATTCATATTTGCTTACAATTGTTTATTTATTTTGTTATTATTGTTGATTAATATTTTTTAGATTAATTTTATTTTTAATATTATCTTTTAATTTTGCTCATTCTAGACTAAAATTCTGACTCCGCTGCTGGTTGTAGACATAACATTTTTTAATATTTAACATTAAAAAATTTTCCTTCTCACCCAAAATCACCTTTTGATTTGTTATACAAAAGACAAAAGATTGAATATACCAAAAGCAGTATCTTTTGGCTTGTTATACAAAAAAACAAAAGTTTGAATAAACCAAAAGCAGTGTAGCTAGAGTCGGTGCCTCTTTTTATAGAAAGAGATGGTAGATAAAAATAGAAGGTTAACGTTTGTAGTTACGTTACGTCTCACACTAACCCATGCAAGAACGCGTACGCCAATTATTCCTCCTCCCCAGTTATTTCATCGTCATAGTCAAGTCAAACAATGGTATATAAATGTCCACTACATCCACTACAGTGGTATATAAATTTAATTTATTGATTTTCTCACATTTCCACTACATCCAAAAATCACACACATATATTTAACCGAACCCCTATTAACAAATGAGTTTTAATAAACAATAAATAAATGTCCAAAATTTCAAATTAGAAAGAAAAAGAACCTATAATCAGTTTGGTTTAGCAGGTGCACGTGGGTAGGGGTGTGTATAGATCTAGTTGGGTTGGTTTGAGAGGATTTTTTGACTAAATCTATCATAGTAGGTTTAAAAAATTCAACCCAACTAAACCCATTACAGGGGATCAACCCAATTCACATGAATCGGGTTGGGTTGGATTGAACCCATGGATTGTACAATTTTTTTATATTACTATTATTATTAAATTGAGCAGAAAAAAAATATATCTTACTTGCCGGCTAAGTTGATAAGCAAAATATACATGAACTTATAATTCAACTCAGTTATAAACAAAATATATCTAACTGAGTTAATAAACAAAATATGCATGAATTAGTATCTCAACTTAGTTATAAACAAGTAGGAGTGGAGTGGGAGAGTGGCAGTGGGAAACGGCAAAAAGAGTAATAAGATTGTTAGGGTTTATGAGGTAATTAGGTTCTATAAAGGAAGAACCAAATAGGGGAAAAATTTAAATATAAAATTATTAATCATATAATATATTTTTAAATAAATAAATATATTAAATATATATAATTTAAATTTTAAATATATAGGTGAGTCGGGTCGGATTAGGTGAGTTTGTGATTGTTATGACTCGAACTCAACCCGACCCACTATTAGAAAAATTTACATAACCCAACTCAACTCACCAACTCCTAAAAACCGTCCCAACCTGGCAGGTAATTAGGTTGATTCAGGTTAGTTTTTGCGGGTTAGTGGGTTAGCTACACACCCCGATATGTGGAGTTTTCACAATTAAACTCGAAATAATCTAATACTAATCATAAGTTCTAACAGTATATAAACCATCTAACCTTTCAAGTCTCACCATAAAAACCATTGAATTCTCTTTCAAAAGCCATCTCTTCAAAACATTGTTGACTTGTACACTGTCCAAATGGAACAAAAACCCCACATAGCTATTCTAGCAAGTCCAGGGATGGGACATCTCATCCCTCTTGTTGAGTTTGCGAAGCTACTTGTTCATCACCACGACTTACACATCACTTGTATCATTCCAGTACTTGGGTCTCCATCCAAAGCCATGAAAGCAGTTCTTCAAGCCCTTCCCACCACCATAGATCACGTCTTTCTTCCTCCTATGATATTGGAGGAGGAGGAGATCAAAGGCCTAAAGTTTGAAGTCCAAACTATTCTCACCTTAACTCGCTCACTGCCACCTCTCCGAGACGTGTTAAAGTCTACTCGATTTTCTGCTTTTGTAGTCGATCCTTTTGGAATTGATGCACTAGATATTGCTAAAGAACTCAACATCTCACCCTACATTTTCTTCCATGCAAATGCTTTCACTTTGTCTTTGGTTTTTCATTTGACAAAGCTGGACGAGACAGTTTCATGCGAGTATAGAGACCTACCAGAACCATTGAAACTTCCGGGGTGCATACCTATTCACGGTCGAGATCTTATGGAACCGGTTCAAGATCGAACCAGTGAGTCGCACAAAATGATTCTTCAAAGCGCAAAACAGTTCCGATTAGCTGAAGGTATTATCATTAATACCTTCATGGAATTGGAAGGAAGTGCCATAAAAGCTTTGTTAGATGAAGAAGCTAAAAATCTTCCACTTTATCCAGTTGGACCAATCCAAAGTGGTTCAAGCAATCAGGTTGAAGAGTCAGACTGTTTAAGATGGTTTGGCAATCAGCCACATGGTTCTGTCTTGTTTGTTTGTTTTGGGAGTGGTGGGACTCTCTCATATGAACAAACAAATGAGCTAGCCTTGGGATTGGAATTGAGTGGCCAAAAGTTCTTATGGGTTGTAAGAACCCCAAATAATGAATCAGCTGATGCCACATACCATAGTGACCAAACTCTCGACAACAACCCTCTTGCTTTCTTACCAAAAGGGTTCGTAGAGAGGACTAAATGGCAGGGTCTAGTGGTTCCCTCTTGGGCACCACAAGCCCAAGTGCTTAGCCATGGCTCCACGGGTGGGTTCTTAACTCATTGTGGTTGGAATTCGACCCTAGAGAGTATCATGCAAGGTATACCATTGATTGCTTGGCCGCTTTACGCAGAACAAAAATGAATGCAGTATTATTAGCTGAGGATGTAAAAGTGGCACTTAGACCAAAAACTAACAAAAATGGTCTAATTGATCGAGAGGAAATTGCAAAAGTTGTAAAGGGTCTCATGGTTGGAGAAGAAGGGAAGAAAGTTCGTAATCGTATGAAAGATATAAAGATCGCTGCTGAGAAAGCATTAAGTGCAGATGGATCTTCTACAAAGGCACTCTCTGAATTAGCATCCCAATGGACAAACCATCCGGGCTTTTAGTACATGATACTTTTCTTGCATTTCAACCTTATTCTTCAATTGTTTTTCTTTTAAGTTGTTTGTTCTTAATTTCTTATTTTGTAACTTTATCATGTTTTGCATATTTGACTGTATCATGCCTTTATTATCGTTTGTTTTTTTAGAGGTGGTATTAAATTTCTCTTTGGTTCTTAATTTATATATGAAATGACAAAATTTGACCGGAAGGTGAGACTTATAATGACTTGTCTAACTAGCTCCAATCCAATAGAAATGATGAAATCGTACACTGGTACTTAGGGTGCGTTTGTTTTGACTTCAAATCATTTCAGAAAATCATTTTACACATCACCGTGTTTTTGGTTGCGCATGGAAAATAGAATTTTCCGGAAAAGCATTTCATTTAACCGTAAAATAAAGGTTTTGACTCGAAAATTGTTTTACGTTTCTATTTTCACTTCAAACCATTTCCAAACTCAGACGCACAAAGAGAGAGAGAGAGAGAGAGAGAGAGAGAGAGAGAGAAAGAAGAGAGAGTAGAAGCCTTCGCGCAACCAAAGATAAAGAAGAGAAAGCAGATCAACTTCGCACAACCAAACACGCCGGCGAGATCGAGCCCCAACCCCAGACGCGCCGGCGAGATCGCGCTGTCGACTTCGCGCCACCGAGATCGTCCCGCCAAGATCGCACCACATGAAGCCTGCCGCCGCTTGACCGATCTTGTCCTCCTCTGGGTCAGATCATCTCCTCCTCTAGGTCGATCTCGTTGACCGCCACTCGCCGATCTATCTCCTCCTCTAGGTCGATCTCGTCGTCGATTTGCTTTCTCTCTTTAATCTCTTTTTTTTTTTTTTTGTGGTGGTGTGGGTGGTGACGTTTTGGTGGTTTCTGTGTTGTGTGGTGGTGGGTTTTGTGTGGATAGTGGTGGATTTTCTGTGGGTGCTGGTGTGTAGGTGCTGGTGGATTTTCTATGGGTGCTGATGTGTGGGTGGTGGTGGATTTTGTGATATAAAATTTGTTTAGAAGCTGAGAAAATGTGAAAAATTTATAGGAAAATAGCATTTTCAGAATGTTACCAAACACTAAAAATTGTTTTCTAATATAATTTTTAAAATGCAACCAAACACTAGAAAATATTTTTCTTTCCCGAAAATATTTTCACTTGAAAATATTTTACACCCAAAAAATATTTTACACTGAAACAAACGCAGCCTTAAGCTGCTAAACATCAAGCACCTCCTCTCTCTCTCTCTCTCTCTCTATAAATTTCTAGAATTTCTCACCCAATCTCTCTCTCCAGAATTCTCTAGAGCTTCCTTGCCTAAGTTAATTTCAGCCACAACTTTACAAGATGTCTAGAAAGTTGGTGAAAGAGATATTTTTACAATCAGTCAAAGACAATAAAAGAATGTGCTAGAGAATTCAAAGTCTGTGAGTTAACCGACTTTAAGCATGTATAAATATGTAGAATTGGTGCTCAGTTTTTGGTGTGTGTCATAAAGCACCAAGTGAGACGTGTAAGGTGAAGTGTGTGACGTGAAGTGAAGCAGGTGAAGTGAAGAAAATAAAGTCAACAGCTAGTGTGTAAGTGTGTATAGTGAAAAGTGAAGTAAAGTAAAAATCCAGTGTAAGTGTGTGTTTTTAAGTCAATATTAACAATTTATTTTGAAATTTTTTTATGAAGGATTGAAAAACTTGTCAAAATAGTTAATTAATTTTTTTTTTTTATAAATTTTTTTTTAAATGGTTTATTAATGTATCTTTTAAGAGCACATGTTAATAAATTTCATATATATATATATATAAAAATATATTACTTTAAACCAAGGTTTAGAAAAAATTCAATTAGAATTAAAATTAAAATTTTCTTTTGTTAGCTTAGATTAAATTGTTTAGATTTTTATTATTATTATTATTTCTTTGAACTAATGAGCATATTTTTTATACTGTTTTTATTTAGATATTTTGTATGTGAAAATATTGAACGTAACAAACTGTGATTGTGAATTGATATCGTATATGTATAATATTCAATAGTGAATTTCAAAATTATATATGTAATAGCAATGTAATGAAAAATTTGGTGTAACTAACATCATATAAATTACAAAGAAAAATTATTTTAATACTTCAAAATGTCCTGGTCTAACTATGTCTTATATGTTTACATACTAGTGACAATTAATTACTGAAGCTTATAAGAAAGCGAAAGTCTCCAACCCCTGCCCTCAATCCCTTAGTAAGGGGATAAATTGGTGTTAGGTTGCCAACCCTACCATTTTCGGGCAGTTGCACTTGAACTCACCACTCTTATAAATAGTTAAATACCCACACATATACAGTAATAAAGCACTAACATGGCAAAATGGTTGGGTTGGGTTCGGGTCGGGTTAATCGGGTTGTCAGTAAAACAGGTTGCAGGTCAAAACGGGTCATTTTAAGCAGGTTAAAAATGGGTTCGGGTCAATCGAGTTGTGAGTTGGGTCGGGTTGACTCGTATTTTTCACATAATTTTTTTATTATTTTTTTAATAAAGAAAATAACATGTATTTGCCATTTAGAAAGTCATGCAACAAATTATTTGATGTAAAATGCATTACTTTGAATTCATCACTTATATCAAGAATGAACTACACTTATTAATACTTAAGCGTAAATGCACTTTTAGTCCCTACATTTTGGCTTTTTTCCATTTTTGTCTCTACATTTTAATTTTACCACTTTTAGTCTCTAAACCAATTAATGCATGTTATTTTCGTCCTTTCTGTCAGTCAACCGACGGAAATATCTGAGGTGGCTGACGGAGGAATTAAAATATTATAAAAAATGCCACATCAACATCTAAATTTTTTTTTTATAATTTGTCAATTTTAACTAAAGAAAAAAAGAAAAAACAAAATTTAAAACAATAAAATACATAAATTTAGATCTAATTCATTTTGAACAAGAACACACAAGAACATGATCACAGATTTAAACATCAACACAAGAACATAAGAGCACAAACCCAGAACCAAACACAAACTCAAATTTAAAAACACAAAGAACACAATAACAAACATCAGGTTATTCAAGTCATTTTTGTATTTTATCAAGTTACACATAGCTAAGCAAAGAAAAATTGATCTCCTGCAAAATGTTTCAAACCCAGTGAGTTGGCGGTTACAGTTACAGCTACAACTCTCAAACCCAGATCTCCTGCAAAATCAATCTCCTAGAACCAAATCCGAATCTCCAGCAAAACAACCAAACCTAGAAGACCCATAAGCCCAACAACCAAACCAATCTCCAAAAAAGCAAACCTTAACCTTCAAACCCATAAATTTTCTTGAGAAACAAACACAAAAAAATCTAGATTGGTTGAATTGTGAGAGAGAAAATGAATTGTCAATGAAGATTGGATCAGATGCCCACAGGAAACACAAACCAAAACCCCCAATTTTCTCAAACCCAAACAAAATAATCAAATCCAAAAATTATCAAATCAACCAAAAAGTCCAAAAACCCAAATGTTGCCCATCGTTTTCTTCAAATCAAGACCCACTTGTCGTTGAAGTTTACCCCTTGATATTATGCTAGTCGTTGGTGTAGAGAGAAGCCGAAGAAGGAGATTCCTTCGCCTTGATCTGCTCCAAATCACCGCCGCTCTCAGCCCCTCTCTCTCTAAACCCAAATCCAAACAACCGCTGATCTCAGCCCCTTTCTCTACCCAAATCCCAAACACTGCATCTCAGCCTCTCTTTCTCTAAACCTAGACCAAATCCATATCCCAAAAGCTATAACCTGAACTTAAAGAGAAAAAGAAATAAGAATAAGCCGAGAGGGTGAGAGAGATTTTTGACCTGAGAGGAAGAGAGAGATAGGAAAATGAATAAAGAGCTTAGCACTATGTCTGGGTTTTGTGTTTAGTGATGATGTTGTATTTGGTTGACAAGAAAATTTAAGAAAAATTAAAAAAGTTACTATAAGTTTTTTTCTTAATCTTTAAAACTAAATAAATAAATCTTCCTTATTTTTATTTAAATTTGAGTTTGTGTTTGGTTCTGGGTTTGTGCTCTTATGTTTTTGTGTTGATGTTTAAATCTGTGATCATGTTCTTGTGTGTTCTTGTTCAAAATGAATTAGATCTAATTTATGTATTTTATTGTTTTTAATTCTGTTTTTTCTTTTTTTATTTAGTTAAAATTGATAATTTTTTTTATTTTTTAAATTAGATGTTGATGTGGCATTTTTTATAATATTTTAATTCCTCCGTCAGCTACCTTAGATATTTCCGTCGGTTGACTAATGGAAATGATGAAAATAACATACGTTAATTGGTTTAGGGACTAAAAGTGGTAAAATTAAAATGTAGAGACCAAAATGAAAAAAAAAAAAAAATAAAAAAAATAAGAAGCCAAAATGTAGGGATTAAAAGTGCATTTACGCCTAATACTTATTCAATAATTTTAAAATTATACAAATCCCAACATTACTATCTAAAACAAAATAATACAAAGATAAGTAAAACAAATACACAAGTTTTATTTCTACACAATATTAACATCTCAAAATATAAAACAAAATTACAAATAACTTATTAGATAATTCATTTGACAAACAATAAAAACATATAAGAAATTTATAATCTTAAAAATTACTTTTATAATCTATTGTTAATTGTGGTTGTCACTCAATTTCAATTTGAGATATACATTAAAGTTTGATTGTTTACTTATTTATACATTATCTCTTTTATGACTATCATATCATTGTTAAGCAACACACTCTAGGAAATATAATAATTTATTTTGAAAAGCCGTTTATTTTGGACATAAATTGTTAAAAAATAGATCTAAGCATTCATAATTTATATTAATTTGATACTTTGGTTTCACTAATTTTACATTTGTAAATATTTCTCACACATGTCTACAATTTTAAATCTACTGTAACCAAATTATCTTGGCATATACTTTGCTATTTGATATCTAAAAATATTTACCTATTACAAAATGCTCAACCATTCATCTTTCAATTAAATTACATGTAGTTATGTAAATGTCTCAATTGTTTCCTTAAAGCTCATAATAAATAATTAAACCAATATTGTCTTAATTTTATTTTTTTTTTTACCAAAAAAAAAAAGTTTTAAAAAATGGTTTGAGTTCGGTTTGGGTCGCGAGTTGGGTCAGGTTGGCCTGCAAAAAACATGGGTCAGGTCACAGATTAACCCATTTTTGCTTCGGGTAAAAAAAATCGAGTTCGGGTCAAGTATTTTTTGTGTCGGGTCAGAAAATTCTAACATATTTTACCATGTCTAACTTCTACCCACTTCAAGTGAAAAGACCATTTGACCGTTGGATGAATGAAAACATGATTCCCAAAAGAATTGAAACTTTGAACGATATCTAAATGATGCCTTGAGCATGAAAAATGAATCTCGACATCAAGATTCAATTCACAAAATGCATGCATTCTTAAACTTTGAGTTATTAATTATGATTGGTTCTTAAAATTAATTAATTACATATCAAAATCTCATTGATTTAAGTTTAATGACAATAATGCACAATGTACAAGATAATTCTACTAGATAATTATTTTTTTAGATAATTAGTTAATTATTTCCGAAGGATAGATGATTATTAAAATTTAAAAATCCTTATAATTTTTTGGCATACTTTGTTCATTTAATTGCTGAAAATTAGGTTAAAACTCATATTTATCCTAAAACTTATTGGAGAATTGATTAAAATCAGGAAAAAAATGAGGGGGGGGGGGGGGGGGCATAGAAGTTTAAGAGATGATCAGCACTTTAACCTGAAAACAAAGTGCCGATTGGCACACAATTTTGTCATATTGGCACTTCACCCCTCTAGCATGAATTTTTAACTTCTAATTCAATTTTTCTACTATGCACTCTTATCCTATAACTTTTTGAGATAAATTTTAGATCAAATAGCCTTGAAAATGACGAAAGTCTAATACATTGATCGAGCTCCAACCTCTATAAATAGAAGGGGATAACCAAAAAAAGGATTTTGTAGCTTCATTTGGTACTTAACAACACTAGTAGAGAACTATAACAAAGTAGGGCTGTAACTTCAACTTTGGAGTCCTATTTTCTGAATAGCTATCTAAACCCATGGGATTCCGAGGTCTAACCGTTTAAGATCCCTTTTGACTCACCCAAAATGATACAAAATCTTTTTTCATTCATCAAGTTTATAAGATTTCAACATGTCAACAAAACAAACAACATTGTCAAAACATCTTGTTTATCATGTATTGCTTGTTTGATTGTATCATATCACACTACAAGAAAAAAGGCTATTGTGGTGCTTTGGAGCGCCGCTAAAACCAAAAAGAAGCGACGATAAAGGAACTTCTGACCTTAGCGGCAGCTACTATTGCGGCGGTTAGCAGCGCCACTGTTTAAGTGCCGTAGTAGACCTATTACGGCGGTAATAAAAAGCACCACTGTATAGATAGCTTTTAGCGGTGGATTTGGTTTACTATGGCGAGCTTTCTACCGCCATCATATAAGGTTAGGAATTAGGTGAATCAACCTTTAGTGGTGGTTCTTACCCGCTGGGCCGCCGCTATAGGTGTGCTCATTTAGTGGCGGGCAAAAAGCGCCACTATAAGGTTTTATTTAAAATGTTCCTAGTACACTTTTAGCGGTGCTTTTGACCGCCGCTATAGGTAAATTTTTTGTTTTTTATTTATTTATTTATTTATTTATTTTTATTTTTTGTTTTAAAACCAAATAACCTGTTTACAAAGATCCTGTAATACTGTAACCTGTTTACAAAGAAACTATAATAGTTTACTTCAAAAGAATATTTCTCTAACACAATACCTTAAACAAAATAATATTTCTCTAACACAATACCTTTCTCTAACACAATACAATAATCTGCTCCTCTTGATTGATATCCTTAAACTCTTCCTGGAACTCCTCTAAATTTCCAAACTACAATATATTAAAAATCATACATTTAGAAAATTGGTCATAACGTTCATAATCAATTACCGTAACATACTCTTAATGAATCAAATGACTAGGAAGCATGCAACAAGCTATTGAAGTGAAAAATAAGCATGTGAATGCAAACATAAAAGCTACTATTTAGAAACCAACTCATAATTATATTATATGCCCAATAAATGACACCACACAATTATTTTATGTTCAAGCATTCAAGCTAAGTTAAAACACTTACAACATTGACTTAAAACCTATTTTTGGGAGGTTGAAATTAAGAGAGCATAAGAGAAGCAAGCTCAAGATCTAAATCATAGAGCATCTTACATAATGGATAAATTTGTTTGATATTAGCATGGACAAAGTCTTCCTTACTAATATTAATTCCTATCTAATATGCAATATGTGGCATTCCTATCTAAAAAAATACAAAGTGGAATGAAAGATTAAGATCTCTAGCAAATAGTATATTCAAAATCAGCTATTTTTAGGAGATGAAAATTAAGGTGTTTCTTTATCCTTCTCCTCTTCTATCACCAATCCCTGCCTCCCACCTTAAAACTACATGTGATGTGACATGGAAGGCAGGAAATGCTTGTAAAGGGAGAAAAAAATTTAATGGCAACAGTTAGCAATGCAAAATACACAGGAAAACATTGAAGCTCATGTCCTAAGGCCTTACAGGTTCTCTAGCTTTGTTAGAGCACCAAAGCTACGTCACAGTCACTTTGAAATTAATGGAAAGTATCATCAAAGTTTGCATTCTAGAGCAAGGAATTCTTTATCATTATGGCTTTACCAAATTGTGATTTACAAACCAGCAAAAGTACTCCCATACTGCCTCCATCACACTAGTAAAACTTTTTATCCACCCAATTTAGTTACTTTTTAATTTATTATATCATTACTCAATGCAGCTATAGAAAAAAAAAAAAAAAAATGCTCAACGCTCATAGAAACTCCTCTTGACCCAAAGTTGGGAATTGGCACTCTAATACCCAAGAGTGGACATCCTAGGAACAAATGGAGCTTTTGGCTTCCTAGAGAAGTGAGGTCTGATTAACTAGTGACCTATTTTCCCATGCAAATCCACCTTGCAATTAGTTCATAACCTACAGTCCTACACCCCTAGGAATAAATACCACAAGATCCCATTGACAACCTAAACAAAGCCCTTGTTTGATTAAACTAGGAAATTAATCCACAAACACAAACTTCATTTTCGAAATTAGCAAAGATTTTTCACTACACCATCAAAATATTCACTCTAATCCTGCCATAGCTTGAGCTTGGTACCTTCATGTTCTGACCCAAATTATAAAACCTTGTAACATCAGAGAATCTACAGCAGATTAAATCACACAAACCATAAAAACAAAGAAGCCATTATAACAATGCATTCCAAGGCCAGCTAAAAGTTCTTGAATCATAATCTAAAAAGGGTTTTTTTTACATAAAGAGGAAAAAGTTTTCTGTAAAACAAGGCAAACTTCAATGTGAAAGATCAACAAGGTAGGCTTACATATACAAGAATCCTAAAATATAACAAACGCATTTGGCTATAGCTCATGGCAATATTAGTTAATTAAAGCGAAAGTAAAATTTTATATTCATGTTAAAAGCGGAAAATACAGATCCATCCATAATTGACTCTGGGCCAGGCTTTTTATTTGGAGGGCACATAAAGAAGCTCCACATAGATTTATTGAGAATTCTGGAGAGAATTTTTTTCAATTAAGATAAACCCAACAAAAGAAAGAAATAGCATGTAAGTGGGAAAATATTAAAGATGAGCAGAAATTAATAAGCTTCCAAAAGGCAGAAGCTAATCCTACTATAGTAATTACATACCTGTTGCTCCTATCCGGCACTACATCAAGGCAAGAATATTAAACTTGATAATAATTAGAGCTAGTAAAACCGGTTTCATGTGGAGTACATGATAATAATTAATGATGTATAAAAGCATTAAGCAACACATAAATTCTTTGGTCCATGTTATCACACCATATTATCAAGTCTTGGCAAACAAAAAAAATGATACTGATATTACTGTTATATGTAATATTCAAAGCATTACAAGACATAGAATGAAGATCACAAGACATAGAATGAAGATCGAAGATATGGAAAGAAAATATGCGCACGAAATTATCCAATAAGGCCTGTCATGAAGCCCATGCATTTTCATCATAGTCCGGAGATTCTGGTCTTTCTCAGAAACCAGCAATGTCAACATAATCTACCAAAAGGCAATACTCTAAATAAGTAAATATTAGTACTCATCCTAATTACAATATATATCAAACTTAGAAACACAAAAATAATTCAAATATGAGTAGATGCAAATCTACAAGTAGAAGAACTTAAAATGGAGGACAAGATCAGGATATAAAAATAAAATTTATATAATGAATCGGAGCAATTACAAGAAAAGTTTACCTCATGGGATCAAGCTAATGTCAACTCATAAATCTACTTGTAAAGGGAGAAAAAGAAAGAGGCAGGAAACCAAAGATTTAACAAGTTTGAAATAAGTTTTAACAAGAAACCAAAGATTTTTACTCCCATCCATCATATCTGGACACAAGTCCAATAATGATGAATATAGGAACAGGAAAGGTAAAGCTGCATACTGCACTTCTATACTAAGGACTTTGAAAGAAATACAAGGAAGCTTGTTCCTTTTCTTTCAGGCTTCAATAACAATGAATGAAAACAAAGAGCAGCTGCTTCTCTGCTCTTGCTTTAACATTCTGCCATTTATTATGTTGAATCAGTACTACAACTTCCCAAAGTCAGCATAAACAGAAAAGCAGAGAACAATAAGTTATTCAAATTATCAAATTACCCCAACTTTAGTAAAGACTAATTAAAATTAAACAAGAAACAACATTACTTACATAAACAATAGACTGTTCAATTTAGGCTAGCTAAGCAAGATCCCAAAAGTCCAAAACACTCCAAATTTTATGGCTTGAACATTAGAACTTGCAACCTACTTTTGGTGGAAGGCACTTGCTATCACACCAAGGCAAGCTTTAAAGAGATTAATTATATATCAATTGATACTAATAAATTACCAACTCCACTTTAAAATTTCTCATACTATACACATTTTCTACTTGTGTTTTAAAGCACTATTTAAACTATCTACCCCCACCCCTGCCCAAATCTCTCTGTCTTCCATTAGAGAAAAAGCAGTAAAAAAGTTAAAAGAGTAATCAATATTGTTAACAAGATTTAGAAAAGGCAATGTAAAGGAGCTATCAAATAAGGAAAAAGAAAACCTTAGAAATAACTGCATAATACCTTCTCCCTTTGCCTTTCCAATTTCTTTTCTTCTTCTTTCTTCTTATGTGTTTTATTCCTGAAACTCAGCAACATAAGTAGTCATGGAAGGGAACCAGTTAGCCAGAAATAGTAAGATCAATCTGAAATTTTTTTTCAAATATTCAACTAGATTAAAGAATTATATATAAAAGGTCAAAAGAGGAGAAAGAATCTGAGGGGGAGTTCTAGATAAACAGAAAAGGAAACCTTAGTTCCTGAGGGCCCAGGCTACAACTGTTCTTTTTATTCCCACATTATAGTATTACAAATAAGGGCATCATTTAAGATTAAAGTCAAATGAGTCAATATGACTCTATTACAATGCTGTTACAGTGAACACTTTTTCAAAGGGAACAATATTTGTTGGGTAGAAAGTTAACAAAGCTACCAGCCAGAAGGTTGATGCAAAAAATGATAAAAAAAAAAAAACTATGGAGACCTTTTATACCACTTCATATAATAAAGGCCATTTCCTAGTGCTAGTTCCTATAAGTGGGATTCTAGCACTACACCATCCTTGGAGATCACTTCACACATATTTCCTTTCTAATTTAGTTGCTTTATTATTTATTTACTTTGGCAACACCACTACGATCCCATCTTAGAAACATCTGGTCTTCAAATGATCCATCCAAAAATACAGTCCAATGTTTAAAATTGTTTAAAGTAGTAAAAATAACCAGAAAAAACCTAATTGCTATTAAAAATGTATACTTAAGAAAACTTTGCTGATTCATATGACACTCAATGAACCAGGATTTCACCTCAAAGGTAATGAAGAAATCCAAAGCTTCACATGTATATGTTTAGGTCATTACTGCACAACCTTTAGATGACCGTCAAGTGATCCAAAGGACCATAATACAACTAAAGAATTTTAGTACACCACCGCAAACAATGTGCATTTATTAGATAACATAAAATACATAACTTCAAAATAGAGGTAGCATATCCCATGAGTTTCCTTTGGGTACCAAGTGATTAAACCAAACCATTATTAAAATTAACTAAGTAAAACACACGTTGAAGAAAACACATGAGCTATATGTGTAGAAATTCCAATCCACTCCACTCCTAAAAGCTTTGAAGTAAATTCCACAGATCCCAACATATCTCGTACTTTTAGATTCACAATTCACAACAGAGCAGGTCAGCCCTTTTGTAAAAAAATTTTGGTCCATGAAAAGTTGTCCAATTAACTTGAAATTAAATAGGGATAAACTCTTATATGTTTAGCATGTACCATAAAAAAAAATTTCTATAATTTATTAAAAATCACGTGTTGCAGCTGACTCAAATCTGTCCCTGACAGCTTTAGAATCCAAAAGAAAATTGCTTTATTTTTAATATTAGCCCAAATGCTTTGAGACTTTATTCAAATTAAAACCACATGTCTTAAAGCATATTAAAAACAAGAAATGAAACCCATAATCTCATATAAGCAATTTATCAAACACTACACTCACACCCACATAAACAAAGTCATTTCAAAGTGCAAGGAAACATCTTTCATAAATTAACCCCAATCTCCCATATAAATCAACAACCCAAATGATTTCTCACTAAACCCAACTCACATGGTTGCCAAACAATACATCCATTTCACCTCATTGACTTAAAAACCTCCAATCAAGTCTCTAATGTCCCAACAAACTCAATAAAATAACCCCCAAGAACAAAACCCACACACTCAAAGAGCAATCTCAACAAGATAGGATAAAAACCCAAGAGGTTTAGGAAATGGGTCAAGGAAACTTACGTTGGATTTATGTTGGGAGAATGCACAAACCATGGGGAGTGATTTGATGGCCAAAAATCTAGTGATAGTTAACCAAGAGAGCAAGAGGTGAAGGAGGATGAAGTGAGAAAGAGGGGGAGGGGATTGGCGGCACATGGCAAAGAGAGAGGGAGATGTGTACGTGAAAGAGAGAAAGAAGGGGAGGGGTGTGTAAGTGGGGAAAAAATTTTGGGGAAATTTTTTGCGAGAAGGGAAAAAACATTTGAGGGGGAAAGAGTGAAAAAAAATAGTTAGGCGAGGGAAATTTTGTGTGGGAAGAATATAAAAAAAAAAAAGGTATAAATAGACTTTTTGTCCTTATATTTTAAGGTCATTTCTATTTTGGTCTCTGCTTTTTTATTTTACTGCTTTTAGTCCCTAAAATGAAAAATGCGTTCCATTTTGGTTCTTACCGTCATCTCACTAACGGAAATTGCTTACATGGCAAACGGAGTGCACTGTTTGCAAACTATATGCTGACATGGCTATTAAAAAAATATTAAAAAAACGTATTTAGCTTATTAAAAATTCGAAGTCAGAATTTAAATAAATAATAAATCACATAATTTTTTTTTTTGAATTTCTAAATTTTTTTTAAAATAAAATAAGATAATTAAATTAATTTTTTTATTCCTTTCATTATTATTAATTTTTTGGAAGAACATGTTTATATTCTTTTTGTTCTTCCCAAAATATAACTCATATTCTTAGATCAATAACAATTAATCAAAATAACATTTTATCGAGCATTTTCTCACACAATCACACACTCAAAAGAAAAACTTGAGCCCTAAAACCTCCTTCTCAAACCGGTTCTTCAACTCTTCTAAGACATTTTCAATCCTTCCTCTCTCTCTCTCTCTCTCTCTCTCTTTTCCAAAACTATCAAATCTCTCTCTAACTCCATGACCTAGCACTGCCATCTTTGCTCATCACACTGCCACCACCAGAACTCTCTCTAACTCCATGACTGAGCACTGTCATCTTTGCCCATCGCTCATCACTCATCGCTCATCAATCCGCTCTCTCTATCTCTCAATTTTGCTCAAAATCAGACCCAAATGTCTCAAACTCCTCATCTCTCATACCGGTTTCTCTCTCTCTCTCTCTCTCAAACTAGTGGGTCTCTCTTTCTCGCTCAGATCGATGTCTCTCTCTCAAAGAAAGGTGCTTCACTCTCTCTTTCACTCAAATCAATGTCTCTCTTTAAGTGGGTCTCTCTCTCGATGGGTCTCTCTCTTTCTGCCTCGCCCCTCTATGGTGGTGATGGTTAGTGGTTGTGGAAATGGTGTTCAGTTAGGTCCGGTGGTGAGTCGTGGTTGTGGAAGTGGTGGTCAATTAGGTGGTGAGTCGTGGGGTGGGTTTGTTGATTGCTTGGTTTTGGTTTCAATGGGTTTTGGTGTTTTGGATTTGAGATGTTTTGGTATTTGGGCTATCAAAAGGTCTATTGTGGCAGTCACTAAAACTGCTGCTATAACTAAGAAAACATGCTGCAAAAAGGCATATATTGTGGCGGTTCTGTATACCGCAGCTATAAGTAAAAGAAATTCCGCTAAAACACATATATTGCGGCGGTATTTTATAGGCAATACCCCTCACCAGGTAGTAATAAAAATCATAGGCAATAAGGAAAAAGAAATTACTATCTGCCTAGCCAATGGTACACCTCCAAGTCAGTAAATGGACAGCAAGTGGATAGGTTGCCATGTGTCAAAAGCCATACGTTTGCATGAGAAATCTAGAGGACTAGTTTCACATGGATACCATAGAGACAATGGGGAGGGAAAACAATTGAGTGTCTGTCTAGTATGGCAAAGTTGATTTTGCAGGTCCTAGGCTATCTTTATATTATTATTATTTTTTTAATTTATAAGTCAAAGGTCCTGTGGCTATCTTTAATAGCCAATGACCAAGTTGATGGGGGTGTATTTGTGATGAAGTCATCAACACCACACTGGCAGTTCAACTTCAGATGTAAAACAAAACTTTCCATAAATGAATGCTAAATGATTAACAAACTAACCTGATTGGTAAAGTTAGGAAGAACTATCAGATTGAGCTAGCTCAAATGGAGCCATGTTTTTGAGTACTTGTGCTAGCAAACTCTCAACCCGATTAACTTGTGCCTTCAAGAGTTGTACATTAGTGTCACTCTCCTTGCGGTGTTCCTCAGATTCTTTCAATTTCCTTAGAAGGTTAGCATCATTCTCCTTGCTTCTTTCCTCAAATTCTTTCAATTGCCTCAAAAGGTTAGCATCATTCTCCTTGCGTCTTTCCTCAGATTCTTTCAATTGCCTTTGGAGGTCACGAATGGTAGATGAAGAGGAACCCCATAATTCTGTTGGACTAATACCATCTCCATAACCACGAACACGACCATGATGTTCAGGTCCAAATACCTCTACAAACATTCCATCACCAGACATTTGCAAAGACCCTTCTGCCACTTCAGCAGTAAGTCTCTTAAATGTCATCTGCATTAAAAGAGCATTTATACCACATTTGCTAAATGCACATAAAAAATATATATATATATATATAAAATAAAAAATAAAATAAAAACATTTTCTAACAGCATATAAAAATAAATATTAACAAGTTATACAAGTATTTCTAGGAATTTTCATACCAATACTTCCTGTGTAGTTTCATTTGCAGCTTGTCCATTAGATCTTGTATGTGTGATCTCAAATAATTGAAGTCGACTAGGATCTTCTCTAGTTTTCTCCCTCTATCATTTAAACAACACAAAGCATAGACATTCCATAAAATGTCTATCATTTAAATAACACAAAGTATAGACATTCCATAAAATGTCAAGCACCATAAATAACTATGCAACAATATTTTATCTTGAAAAAAAATTGAGTTTCAAAGATTGAGAAAATGATATGTACAAACCTCTTCTTCACTTCGTTGTTGGAAACATTTTGATCCAGTAATGTGAACGATAAGATTTTTGGAACGACTATACTTGTTTTTATCACACATTTTCTACATTCAAGAACATACATTTACAATAAAGATACATGATTAAAAAAATTTAATTCTCTATGAAATTTCACAAGATAGTAATTTTCATATGTAGTAGTAAGTACCTTCCAGTCCTTGTTGCTTCATAAATTCACAAGATAGTTCCAATCATCATCCGCCATGTTAGGTGGCAAAATTTCTAGTGCCTCCTCAGGATCCTCCTCGAATGGCTTAAACCATTTTTTCTTCAAGGAGCTTCGGTAACTTTTGTATGACCTATTCATTTGCTGCCAAACAAGAGTCTCTTGACCCTCAACAATAAAGTGTTCCTAAAAAATGAAAACTAATAAGGATTACATTTGTTCATTATAAAGTAAACTTTTATTTCAGAATACTTTTACACTACGCACCAATATATAATCAAATAGCTTTCTTTTGTTTTGATAAGGCACCTCTCTCCAATCTTTGACTTGTAAAGGTACCATGCTAATCCGCCTAACAAGGGCCGTATACTCTGATTTGAACACTTTAGAGTATTTCCCTACTGGTCTTCCCTTTTTCCATATGATTGGGAATCTTTCCTTTGTAAAAAGTTTTGCAAGATTTAGATTCCATGTAGCCCCTTGCCCTTTCTTATTTCCTGTGTAGTCAAAAAAATTGGGGCACATGTCAACTATAAATGGTTGCAAATATTAGAATGGGAATTATAGTAATTCAAAATAGATATAGAATTTTTTTAATTTAATTTTTTTTTTTAAATGTATTGTTTTAGTTACCAACTCGTGAGCCACCACTTTCACTTGTTCCAAACTCTTCTCTTGCAATAGCTCCATTGTGTCTAGCACTTCTAGCTAACTCTTCTCTTGGAATAGCTCCATAATCTAGCACTTCTAGCCGACTCTCCTCTTGGAATAGCTCCATAATTTCTAGCACTTCCAGCCGACTCTTCTCTTGGAATAGCTCCATAATTTCTAGCACTTCCAGCCGACTCTTCTCTTGGAATAGCTCCATAATTTCTAGCACTTCCAACCGACTCTTCTCTTGCAATAGCTCCATTGTTTTTAGCACTTCCAGATGACTCTTCTCTTGGAATAACTCCATGATTTCTAGCACTTCTAGCCGACTCTTCTCTTGGAATAGCTCCATAATTTCTAGCACTTCCAGCCAACTCTTCTTTTGTAATAGCTCCATTGTTTCTAACTCTAGCCATAGGTAGATTTTGACCTCTTCTCATTGAATATGCTTCCACAGCTATCTAACAAGAACGAAGCATGACAGCCCTGCAATATAAACAACTTGTGTCAACCACACTAAGCCATCATGATACAAAATAGAGTTCTTCTTATGAAAGTAAATGCACCGGTAATGTGAACAGTGCCTGCAATAACTACTCATTAAAGGCTTCATTTTCTTGCTAATTGAACTGCTAAAATAAATATCTAGCTCCTGTCCATTCATGAAACTACTAATATTTTAACACATGAGGCCCACTGATTTAAATCTAATCAAATTGCAATAAATTGAATATCCCTGACCAAATTTATATGTACAGAATTTTCCATTAGGCATCCTTCATCAAAAATAAATAAATAAATAAATGAGGCATTGAGTTACTGTTACAGGTATGGCAATGAGCCAATGAGTACAAGTAATTAACAAACAAGAAAATGTTTAACTGAACATAATATAATATTGACCAACTCTTACAACCGGGTGTGTGCAAGTCCAACGCATGGGCACAACTAACAACTACTACAAGGCCAAGACACACATGCAAAATGGCTGCAATAGATCCCTTTTTTATTCCTTCCCTCTCTAAAAGTGCCATGATAGCAGCCTAAAGCAAACTCAGGCTCTTCACAGTTTGCAATGCCCACTATTTTATCCATGCTTTTTCTTTAATATTTATTCAATAATTATGAATCGTTCAAACTAGAGGCTGTATTGGACACATGAACTTCCACTATTTTTTAGCTTATTTTATTCTAATATTCTAAAATATGACCACATTATCAGCCTCATTCACAATCCACATTTTATAAAATTATTGCAGACCAATCCAAACCAAAATTAGATGAGCTTTCTTTTCAAAACAATTAGATGATTTTTTATTTTTTTACAAAAATATATAGTGTTAAAACAAAATCATTACATATGGATCATGCTTACTTTGTTTTCAGAGAAACCTATTACTATAAGCCTCAAAGCTATATACCCTTTACATATGGATCGTGATTTTTTATGTCTAGACTGGTACAAACCAGGTTGAAGGATAGTAAATGTTTTCCACTTCCAGTCAAGGAGTCTAGCAATGAGAAATACATCAACTTAACGCAGCAGCTAGGAAATATCAATTTAAAAAAAATATGGCTTTATCAAAAGTTATTCTATAGTTGAGGAAGTGTTATCATTGACTTCATCATCACATCATGATGGGTAAGTTAACTAAATTAGAGTTGCCTAATGCCTAACACTACTCCTCCTATGAGTAGTCTGCAATTAAAGGAGATATTTGAAGCCAAAATAGACAAATTGAAAAACAAACCTAAACTCAAAAGCATTTTGCATTTACATGAAGGAACATCAATGTTTACCTCAAGGAGTAAAAGTCCTATGACACCAAGTACAAGCCCTGCACCTCCAACAAACCCAATGGACTCACCAAATAACAAAGATGCAAGTATAGCCACTGTTAAAGATTGAGAGTCAATTATCTGATCATCAAGACTCAATTTCATGTTTAAACTAGCATTTCCATTGGTCAAGAAAGTCAACTTCAATGGCAGTAAATAACAATTCAACTATTTTTGTAATAAGTAAGAGTAATTATATTAATAAACAAATTAGGTTCCTATACTCAAACAATACAAACAATGCACTAATATATTAGGTTCCTATACTCAGACAATACAAACAAGAAACCATGACCATAATAACCAAAATGCACTAATATATTATCACATCCACCACAACACAAGTTACAGATCCACAAATAGCAAAATTACAATCACAAATTATAACTACAAAACAAAGAAAGAAGTCAGACACCAACCCTTAACCTGTTCTAGCACTCAAAACAGAGAAAGAAATGTTCCACTTACTACATAAGACCCTATAACAATGTGAATTGGTCACTGCTTTGCAACTACCTGCACACAACCTTACATAATCTTTGATCTGTTGCATTAGAGCCTCCTCTAACAAGATTCTTTCATTAAACACTGTAGCATTTCTCTGAATCCAAACGTGATACATTGATGCAGCCCAAACTAGTTTACAAAGGGAGGATTTGAACCCTCTTTTCTGCAGATAAGTTAAGGGGAATTATTAACAACTTCAGCCCAGGTGCATGTAACTTGGTTCACACCACACAAATGCAGTAGCTAAGTCCAAATTCTGCATGCAAATGAACATTCAAAAAACAAATGGTCACAGCATGCTTAGTGTATTTCTACCCTATTATTTATTTTATTTTGGGCCAGTGGTGAAAAGTTATCACTTGTCTTTCTACCCTATTATTTACCATGATATTTTACATTCTTTAAGGGGATTGAATCTGCTATTACATCAAAAAAGGTATGCTTAGTGTCCACTGCAAAAGAATTTATTCTAAAACCATACGCAAGACAATAATAATTCATAGTGGTGAGATCACAGCTACTCCAATTCATCACAAATTTGATCAAAAATAAAGAAACTGACAAATTAAAAATTAGAACCACATTAAGCATGAAGCTCAGCTAAAGAACTTACCAAGCACTTGTAATTTGAACTCACAAACGCTCTAGCTTTCAATCCCACAAATAGTGAAATTTGAACTCTCCTTGACCATCTATTGAGCTGAGCTCCCAATGCACCTGCAATCACATTGAAAGCACGCAATACACAAAACCACAAATTCAATTTTGCCATAGCATTTCAAATTCAAGAACAAAAACCACAAAAGTTCAAAATCTTCCCATTGAATAACAGAGTATGGCCAAAATTCGAGTCTAAGCAAAAACAAACTGATCAGAAATAAGTTTTTAAAACAACAAAATCGAGTGAAATAGAAAAAAAATACCTAATCAGAGGGAGAATAATAGAAAATTTGAGTCGAGAATCTGTTTGGTTGCCTAGAAAATAATAGGAAAATCGAACGCCAAGACCTATGAGAGAGCGAGAGCAAGAGAGAGGGAGCGATTGTATTCTGTTTGGTTGCCTAGAAAATAACAGAAAAATCAACCGCCAAGACCTATGAGAGAACAAGAGCGAGAGCGAGATATAGTGCGAGTGAGAGGGAGCGATTGGATTCTGTTTGATTGCTAGAAAATAACAGGAAAATTAACCGCCAAGACTATGAGAGATTGAGAGAGTGATAGAGCGAGAGCTAGAGTGAGAGTGAAAGAGGGAACAATTGTAGGATAAAAATATTTAATAGTAAATAGGAATGGCAATTTATTTCCGACCTGAGGATACCCGGTCCTGGCTGACCTTAATGGGCTGGATTTTATCCGGTCCGATAAATTATAGGGTCGGGTATAGGTTTAAAAAAAAAAACCCGAAGCGGGTCCAGGTTTTATCCATACCTAGCCCAAACCTGGATCCGGACTCGACCCGTTTAAGGGGGTAAAATACCAAAATACCCCATCTATATATATATTTATATATATATATATAAGTTAAAAAAAAAACACCCTAATCCCATTTCACTTAGCCGCAACTAGGGGTGTGCAAACCTGTACCGGAGCCGACAAGATCGACCGGCACCGACGTAGCCGCATCGCTGGTGAGACCGACCGACTGAGCCGAGGCCAGCAAGCGGAGGGCTAAGGGAAGATCGACGCCGATGCGGTAGAGCAATCGGATTTTCAAATCCAAAACTGAAATCTACCGAAACCAAACCGACTGATATGCAACAACGCATTTTAGTGTTTTACTATAGCAACGACTCTTTTTTAAAAACAAACACATCAAACCACGTCGTTTCTCTTGGATTTGAAAAAAAAAAAAGAGCACCAAACATGGTCATTTTGTGCTAGGTCTAGGATACTATATATTCCTTTTTTTTTCCTCTCACCTTAACACTCTTCTCTCAAGTCTCACTAGACGGCCTCTCCTCTCAAGTCTCACCAGACGGCGGCAGACACCAGGTAACTATATATTATTTTTGTTAAAACTTGATCTGGGTATTTGTAGATATGGTTTAATTATAAAGAAATCCAAAGGATAAAGTAAGTATGATTGCTTTAAACATTTTGACTGTGTTAGTGTGTTTGGTTGCTAAGGATATAAAACCAAAAAGGGGATGATTTTGGGATTTGTTTCTATCTTTGTATTGAAGAAGAAAACAATGTAACATTATGTTTTACAGTTTCAGTTTCACAAGTGCCGTTGAATTTTATTTTTTTTTTCCTTAAAAAACATATTTAAATGTTTAACAGGTTCTTTAAAAAAAAAAAAAAATGTTTAACAGGTTTGTGTGAATAGGTAGATAAGTTGATGTGTGAACAGGTTTGTGAGAGAGGTTTGTCAAATAGACATTTTGCTTAACATGCTGTGTATTGACATTGGGCTTGAAAGCCCAAATTTTTTATAATAAAAAAATATTTTTTTAATGTTTTAAATCGACCCAAACCGATTAAACTAACCGAAAAAACCGCACTGCTATAGGTCGGCAAACCGACCTCAGGCAGTGTGCATCGGTTCTAATTATGAGAAAACCGATCTCTATCGGTTTGGTAATAAATTTGAGAAAAAACCGCCCCAACCTCTGATCTCTGTCACCACCGACCATCACGTGCACCTCTGCTCCAATCAGGTTGTTTTCTATCTTTCTCTCAATCTCAGCTCACACGGTCTCACACTCTCACTCACTCTCAATCTCACTCACTCTCAAGCACCGCCGCCTAAGCTCTCAGCCTCTCACCGCCGTTCCAAGCATTCACCACCGCCGGTCTAAGCTCTCACTCACTCTCAATCTCATCGTCGGCCCAAGCTCTCACTGCCGATCTATTCTCTACTTCTCTAGTTCTCTTCATTTTTTTTTTTTTTTTTAATATCGTATTCAGTCTGAGTCTGAGAATATGAGATGTTTGTTTCAATTTTTTTGTTTGGTATTTTCTACTTAAACTATGGACTTCCATAGATGGGTTGTGCTACTTCTAGTTATTGTAGTTTAAAGACTTGAAATTCTGAGACTTTGTGGTGTAACTGTAATATATTGTGGAAGAAATTGTGTATATTGTGTTTTGTGTTTGTTGTAAATGTAGTGCCTAAACGGAGATGGGAGACAAAAAAAATCTGGTTATATGGGCTTGAATTTGCACTATCATAGGGCTTGAATCTAGGTGCAAAAATGAATTTAGGCAATTGGGCTTCATTCAAAATATATATATTTTTTGGTTGGGCCACGATTTGGGCTGCGGATTGGGCCCAAATCTGGTAGGGCTAAACGGGCCGGGTCCCGGTAACAGGTCTAGGCCCAAGCCCACGGGGTGGGTTCAGATATGAAAAAACCCGACCCGAACTCAGGCCCATTGCCATTCCTAATAGTAAAATACTTATATAAGCTCTGTGTTTTTATTTTCAACATTTATAACCCGTTGATTAAAATATTTAATTTCTTTTTTCAACATTCATCCAGCTGTTGATATAAATTATCCCTATTTAATCAGTTGGCATGTGAATTTCTCACTACTTATTTACCACTTATTTCAATAGTTATGCTAGCTGTGGAAATACATATGTGAATTCTCACCCCTTATTTCAACAGTTATGACAACTGTGGAAATACATATGTGAATTTTCAACAATTGAGTGCAAATGTAGAAATTAAAGACTTTTATCAACATTTTTTAATGACTGTGGATACAAATATGTTGAAAAAGCTCATGTTTGTTGTAGTGATCCCAAGCTAACAGTACAAGAGAAGACACTAAGGCAACTGCAAAATAGCGAAATCAGCCAAAAAGAATAAAGTGTAAGTACCCATCTCAATCCGTCTGCATCCATGAATGTTCTTCTAACTGCATCCAAAGTTCCAAATACCATCATAATTCTACTAAGGTCTCAAAAACAAAGAAAAAAACCAAGAACTGTTCAAAGCTTGGCACTTGAATATGTTATACACATCAAGAATTAAACTTTCTACAAATCCATTTAAGGAAAAAAAGAAGAAGGGATAATTACACTTTACCCACCTGTGATTTGTCTCTAATTTGACTTGCCTACCCGTGGTTTCAATTTTGACACTTTGCCCACCTGCGGTAAGCTCTGTTAAGATTCCGTAACTCACCTCGTTACTTTTTCCGTTAAAACATAAAAAACATAACAAAATAAAAGAAAAGAAGATCAAAAAGTGACTTTTGTAAAAATATAGAAATTTGGCTCAAAAACTTCAATAGAACACAAAATTTGCTCAAAGATTAACTTGTACCGTCAAAGACTCGAAATAGCTACTTGAACAACGTTTTTGGTATTCAGCAAAGAAATAAAAAGAACATTAATCTAGACTAGAATCACTACTCTCTCTCTTTCTCATCCTAACTCTTTATCACCTCTCTCCAATCCTTCAATCTCTCTTTCTCTCTACGCTTTTCTCTCCTCCATCTTCCACGATCCAGACTCACAGCTGAGCTCCACCCAACATCGATTATCAAGATAAAATCACCAACCTAGGGCCGCTGTTACACCACCAAACCCACGGGCCACAGTTGATCTACCATGGGCAGGGGCGGTGAACTGACAGAGGAGGACAAGGGGTGTGTCTGGAGGCAGTGAAGAAACGGGGGCATTGGGAGTGGAAATTGGGGAGGGGCGTTTTAGGGTTTTGCAATTTGAGATATCTTTGAGAAGAGAAGAAGATGAAGATGAAGATGATGAGAGATGTGGTGACAGAATTAGAAACGGTGGTTCTCTGCAATTTGCTTCTCTTTGATTTCTTTTTTATTTTTAATTTTATTGTGGGTTTTAATTTTCTTGCAAAGAGTTTTGAATGGTTTGTCTGAATTTTGAAGAAGTCTGTGATAGAGTAACAGTAGAGATGGGTTTGCTGTTTTCCTTTGAATACTGGTGTTCTTAAAACTGGGTTTGTTTTCTTATTTTGCAGCTGCGTTTTCTTATCTTCTCACGGTGGGGTTGTGGGGCTTGATTTCTTGTCTTGTTTTTAATTTTGCTTGATCTAGCTATAGAGTTGTTGTATATATAGATGGTCTATTTTTTTTTGTTTTACTCTTAATTGTATTCGACTTATAATTTGTAGACTTTATCTGGTTCTATTAAAGTTTTTGAGCCAAATTTCTAAAATTTGGAGAATGCAGATCTTCGTGTTCTTTTTGATCTGGGTTTTTATTTTTATTTTTTTGGTATGTTCTTCATGTTCAAGCTTTGTGTGAATGAAGAGAGAGACAAATACCACCTTTTGATCTTCTTTCTCTTGTATTTTTGTGCTATTTTTTGTTTTGGGAAGAGAGAGACATAAAACTTGAGCAAAAATTTCTATTTACCCTTAATTTTAACAGAGGTGAGTTACAGATTAGTAACGGATGGAATCACAGGTGGGTAAAGTGTTAAAATTGAAACCACGGTAAGTAAGTCAAATTAGAAGCATCCCACAGGTGGTTAAAGTATAATTATCCAAAAAAAAAAAAAAAAAAAAAAACTGAAGCATACAAAGATCAAGAATGAACCAGTAAGTGATACAAAGCATAAAAATTGAACACTTGGCAAAATTGTATTTCTCCAAAAAAAAAAAAAAAAATCTTGAAAATCCAAATCAGAATTGAACAATATAACTTCATAGCCACTAAAAACTCCAAGAAATTCAAAACTAGAAACAAAAACATTTATGGGTCTCATCATTTGCAGTCAGATCTTCCTATGTTGATACGGTACTCTTTCTATATATATACAACCACAGGGAGAGAGACATTTATTCAGAAACCATAGAGAAGATAAATTTTTTAGAGAGAAAAAATACCTGAAGTGTGATTTGAGTAAAAACACCAAACCCACCCCACTCTCTATCTCTCAGATCAGTCCAAAGAAAAGGGTGAGATCACTCTTTCTGTATTTTCTAAAATGGTGGCCCAACTAAACTAGAGATGCTTATTAAGCCTTAAACGCTCAAACAGAAGCCCATGAGCCCAAAAACAAGGCCATTTGTCCAAAATGTAAGCCCACGACCAAACAAATGATAGTAATCAGAGCAAGTCCAATGCTCACGACATCAAGGTGGCCCATTTAAGGATTCCTAAGAAGAACCATGAAAACCCAAATCGACCCCTCTTCCTAGCTTTGATCAAGTCTGGTGTGAAAGCTTCCTGAATTCCGTTTAGCTTTTAATTCTCCAAATTAATCTTCTTACCATCTATCAACCACCTCACACTAAAAAAGCAATCTCTCTCTCTCTCTCTCTCTCTCTCTATATATATATATATATAAAGTTGAGAGAAAATCTAATTAGATTTCAAATTGAAATTCAATTAAAGTCTAATTTTGCACTACGTGTTCCATATAATATAAGTTTTTAAATTTTTGTGCTAAGTGAGTTATTTCAATGTAAAA
This sequence comes from Notholithocarpus densiflorus, assembly GCA_030021035.2. Taxonomy (NCBI): domain Eukaryota; kingdom Viridiplantae; phylum Streptophyta; class Magnoliopsida; order Fagales; family Fagaceae; genus Notholithocarpus; species Notholithocarpus densiflorus. Next base: position 1,339,187 of record JARYZH020000109.1, read on the forward strand.
ATTAGATTTCAAATAGGGTTTAATTTTACGCCACATGTTTCATCTAATCTAAATTTTTAAAATTTTATACCAAATGAATTAATTTAGTGTAGAAAATGAGTCCAATATAAATAAACCATAAAAAAAACATAATCATATATCTAACTCTATATAAAATTAGAGGAAGAGAGAGTTTGAATGATTTTATATTTATGAGTTTTTTTTTTTTTTTTTTTTTTTTGTATAACAAAAAATAATTCAAATTTATAAGTCATTTATGTAATATACCATGATTATGTACGGTCCACTATTAACTAAGTAATATATATATTACTTTAAACCAAAGTTTAGAGAAAATTCAATTAGAATCAAAATTGAAATTTTCTTTTGTTAGCTTTCCATATAAATTAAATTGTTTATATTTTTGCTATTATTTTTCCTTTGAACTAATGAGCAAAAATTTTATACTATTTTTATTTAGATATTTTATATGCAAAGATATTGAACCTAACAAATTATAATTGTGAATTGATATCATATATGTATAGTATTCAATAGTGATTTTTAAAATTATATACGTAATAATAATATAATGAAAAACTTGGCGTAACCAATATCATATAAATTACAAGGAAAACTATTTTAATACCTCCAAATGTCCTGGTCTAACTGTGTCCTATATGTTTACATACTAGTGACAATTAATTACTGAAGCTTACAAGAAAGCAAAAGTCTCCAACCCCTCCCCTCAGTTGCTTAGTAAGGGATAAATTGGTGTTAGGTTGCCAACCTACCATTTCCAGGCAGTAGCACTTGAACTCACCACCCTTACAAATACCCACACAAATACAGTAATAAAGCACCCACATATTTAGAGAACTTAGAGAGCCAGCATTTCAAGAAGCCCCCCATTGAAACCTTTGATCGCTTATATAACTGAAGAGAAAAGTAAATATTGTATTTTGCTAAATAACAAGTTAGTTTGATCTTTCTCTTTTGAGATTCATTGGACTTAATCTAGAGTCTCGCTAGCGGTCCTCTTATTTAGATAAATTGTACTTCCACCCACTTCAAGTGAAAAGACCACTTGACCGTTGGATGAATGAAAACATAATTCCTAAAAAAATTGAAACTTTGAATGATATCTAAATGATGCCTTGAGCGTGAAAAATGAATCTCGACATCAAGATTCAATTCACAAAAATGCATGCATTCTTAAACTTTGAGTTATTAATTATGATTGGTTCTTAAAATTAATTAATTACATATCAAAATCTCATTGATTTAAGTTTAATGACAATAATGCACAATGTACAAGATAATTCTACTAGATAATTTTTTTTTTAGATAATTAGTTAATTATTTCCGAAAGACAGATGATTAATTAAAATTTAAAAATCCTTATAATTTTTTGGCATACTTTGTTCATTTAGTTGCCGAAAATTAGGTTAAAACTCATATTTATCCTAAAACTTGTTGGAGAATTGATCAAAATCAGGAAAAAAAGTTGGAGGGGGGGCAACGAAGTTTAAGCGATGATCAGCACTCTAACCAGAAAACAAAGTGCCGATTGGCACACAATTTTGTCATATTGGCACTTCACCCCTCTAGCATGAATTTTTAACTTCTAATTGAATTTTTCTACTATGCACTCTTATCCTATCACTTTTTGAGATAAATTTTAGATCAAATAGCCTTGAAAATGACGAAAGTCTAATACATTGATCGAGCTCCAACCTCTATAAATAGAAGGGGATAACCAAAAAAAGAAAAAAAGGATTTCGTAGCTTCATTTGGTACTTAACAACACTCGTAGAGAACTATAACAACGTGGGGCTGTAACTTCAACTTTGGACTCGTATTTTCTGAATAGGCAGAATAGCTATCACAAAACCATGAGATTCCGAGGTCTAACCGTCTAAGTTCCTCAAGTTTATAAGATTTCAAATTGTCAACAAAACAAGCAACATAGTCAAAACATCCTCTTTATCATGTATTGCATGTTTGACTGTATCATATCATTATAATAAGATCGTATGTTTCATAGTGGTTGTTATGTGATTTCTAATTAAGTTGCTCTATTTCCTACGTACCCAAAAAAAAAAAATAGTGGCCTTAATTTATACTCCCTTTTCATATTGTTAGGCATGTTTAAAAAATCCAACTTTTTAAGTGAATATCATTTAATGTATTGACTTTTACATTAAAAAGATACAATTTTCCAAAATAACTCTCTTTATATTAAACTTAAATGAAATAGGGATATCGATTTTTTTAAATGAAGTATGTTGGGTTATAGATTGACCCTAATTAATTAATTCAATTATCCAAGTTGATAAATTAGGTCAAATTACATGCAAACTGTGGAGACACAAACAAATTACCAAATAAACTAAAGTACAGCAGAAAAAAATTTGACACATTGATTTGTTGACTAATGGGGAATAACTCTCATAAAGCAAAAACCTTAATGGGTGATTTTTAGGTTATCACTCCCAATAATTACTAATAAAAAATCAAGCAGTTACAAGTCTAAGAAATACTACCACTACCTTGGACCATCCCAAAATACCAACTTAAAGTTGAACCTTTACACCAATCCCCAATTAGACTTGATCTTGTAGAGACTTCTTCCTTTACACGGATCTCAGTACATGACTAACTCCCATTAACAGATGTTTGTTGATGGATGCAAAGTTCTTCACTTCAATACACCTTGAATATTTGGAAGCACTTGGTTACAAAACCCTAAGGCCCATAAGAATGTAGTAGCTACACCAATGATGTATGAGTTCTCTAATTGAGTCTTTGTATCTTGTGATGAATTTAAAATAAAGCTTTTATATCCCCTAGAGGTTTAGTGAACGAAACCCTAATAATGCAAGTCATTATGGGCTGAAAAACAGATCTGAAATTTTTTGATTTGCGAAACTCGATAGATCGAGAGGTGTCGAGACTAGTATTGAAATTCTTCATTTATTCTCAATAGATGCTAGCATCAAGCTAGTGTCGAGGCTAGTGTTGATGTTTACTTTTTATGCTTTCTTCACTTGTTTCTTGGTGTAGACTTCATGTCTTCAATAATACCACTTGTCTTATTTGTTTAACATACTTCATGATATCTAGATTCCACTTAGAACTACCCAATTATAAGTAAAGTGTGTTTTGTTAAAAGATATGACAACACATGAAAAATATGACCCTAACAAAATAAATAATAGAAAATTTATTGGTTAAAAAAGCCTCAAAAATAAAATTTTGATACAAAATACCCCAAAAAAAATAAAATAGCATTTGCATCTACCCCACTCCTTGGCCAATAGTTCCTCCAAATGCAAAAAAAAAAAAAAATCTAAAAAATTCCCAATATCACAAAAATAAAAAGTAATAAAACAAAAATGAATCTCTTCAAAATCATGACTCCCTAAAAAACCCAGCATCTTTAAATTTTTTTTTTTAAAATTGCCCTCGTGACATTGGCTTCAATTGTACAACTCTAATCCAACCTCATTGTTCCCAAATTTGTTTCTTGAAGACACTAGGGCTGTCCACAGAAAATCGATACCCGACCCACCCGCAAAAACCGTCCGATCCGGCCGACCCAACGATGGTGACGAGTCTCCACCTCCAGAACCCGTAAACGGCGGGTCGGTTGGTGGGTTTTCTCCCCCAAAATCCAAAGAACCCGAACCGACTGGCGAAACCCATAATCCGGAGAAAAAATTCCAGATTCCGGCAAGTAAAACCCAGATTCCGACGAGCAAAACCCAGATTCTGGCAATAAATTTCCAGATCTCGACGAAAAAACCCAGATTCAGGCGATATTTCATGTAGATCTAACGAGATTTTGACTGGATCTAGCGAAATCTCATCGAATCCGATGAGATTACTGCCGGATCTAGCGAAATCTCATAGATTTCGGTGAGATTTTCGCCAGATCTGGGTTTTTCTCGCAGTTTCCTCACCGTTTTCTCAGATGTAGGCGCCGACCGATCCGTCTGCTACCCATTGAAGTCTAACCCGGATCGACCCGTTTACTCCGGCGGTCGGCGGCGGGTGAGTTGTTTCAAAACTCGATTCCGTCGGGTCGGTTCCGGGTTGGGCACAAACCCGACTCGGACCGACCCGTGGACAACCCTAGAAGACACAATGAATTTCACTCCAGTGAAAAAGTGAAACCTACTTTCATTGAACCTAAATTCCCCCCTACAGTCCAACTTCCAATAAACAATCAGAACATGTAACGAACTCTACTCCCGACACCAACACCGACACCGACACTGTCACGCCAATTCATGATTCCAATCTTCATTGTTCTCTCTCTCTCTCTCTCTCATTTTAGTGAGTGAGTGTGATTAGATATTATTTTAGTGAGTGGGTGCGATTTGATATTATATTTACATTAGTAAACTATGTATTGAGCGAGTGGTTTCAAGCACTTACATTATTTTATTGGATTTGATAATAGGGGTTTGAGCAATTGAATTAATGACATTAGATAATAACAACTAATAATAAACTGTCATATAATAATTTCAAAATATGAAAATTTGTAAAAAAAATTGTAAAAACTTCATATATTTACGCATGTGCGTATTTTTTTTTTCTCAATAACTCAGTAGATTTGGGTTCTCTTTTTATTAAATTTTAGGCCAAAATGCAAAACTTACCCTCTAAGTTTCACAATTTTTCATTTCAGTCTTCTAAGTTTAGGTTTTGTTATTTCAGTCATCTAAGGTTTTGTTATTTCAGTCATCTAAGGTTTATTCATTCCTAATTAAGTTCTCTGTTAATATGCTGTTAGTTTCTACCATTAACTTACCAAAACGGCGTCGTTTTGGACCTTAATTAATATTTTTATTTATTTCTTAATCTTATGAAAAACGTTAATTTAAAATAAAATTAATAAAAAAAAACAGTTGATCAAGTGTTGCAACTTTTTGCCATAATCCATGACAAGAAAACCACCAGTCTGCCAAGACTAGAATTCCATATCAGAAAAAAGAAAAAAAAAAAAAAAAAAAAAAAAGACAATCTTACAACTTACAAGAGCATATATGATGTGTCCGTTTGGCAAAGATTATTTTTGTCAGCTTATTTTACTATTCAGCTTATTTTTTCTACTATTCATGGGTCCTACTGCACTTTTGGTACTATTCATGAATTCCACTGTACTATTTCAGCTAACTATTACCTTTATCTATAGTACTTTTAGCAAAAAGTTTTCAATTTCAGCAAAATAAGCAGATTCCAAACGGACCCGATATAGACTATTTAACAACTATCGAAACCTCAAAACATAAACAACCTTTATCGGAAGAAAAGTGGATTTCTGATAAAATAGTCGGTCACATGGGACTTGTTGTTCACTACCCTGATAACTTGACCCAAAACTTTCGATACAAACTTTTGTTGTTCACTTTTTATTTACATTTATTAGAAAAGAAATTTTTTTAATAATATTTAAATATACTTTTACCATGTGCTAAACACCCAACACATATCTCCATTTACAAATCTAATTACAAACACCATAGGCAGATACCAAAAACTAATTTAACCCAAATCTAATACAAATACTGAAAACAAAATTTATTTTAAACCCATTAAAACCAAATCTAACTCAAATATCTAAATCTAAAACAATCCAACCAAGTGCATTTGAAGATGCTGATTCAGCGTCTGCTAACTTTTTTTTTCTTTTGAATTCCAATGTGCCTCTAGATTGCTTTTTGTGTGGTTATGTGCTCAATGCTCATTTCATATCTCAATTGTTCTTTTTGTTCCTGCTCCCATCCAATTGGTCTAATATCGTTTCCGCTTTTTATTTTCCGCCTATCATGTCCCTTTTGTGAGGAATAAATATAGACCTTTGTAGATTCCATTCAACCCCAACATTTATATATTGCACAAAGTAAATGTATCTTAGAAGCTTGATAAGAAACTATTGAAAAAAAAAAAAAAAATCATAAATGCATATAAACCACAAAGTTTGATCATAATCTATATTTTGTTTAAGCTACCTGAGGACATAAATTTTCTCAACCTCATTAATTTTAGACACATATTCTCCATACTCTATCCATTCAATAGATGGTTAGTTCAATTTCACAACTCCCTACTAAGCCATACTAACTAACAAAGAAAAAAAAAATCCTAATGAAGTCTAAACTTATATGCATCTTTTTAATGCATAACATACATACCAACCAAAAAACTACACAAAACATATTGTTTATAAACCAAATTATTAGCTGTATGTTAATGGACAAAGAAAATGCTAATTTTGAGATTTTGCTGAGAAATTATATATGAGCACTTTTAGTTTCTATTCAAATGCAAGTTCAGTTACAAAAATGATTTCTTAATTCTTTACTATAAGTGGCTAAAGTAATATTCTACCAAAATTAAGCAGAGATATTGAAGAAAGAATTTGGTGCTCAATCTACTAACATCTATCTAATCTTTCTTTAAAACAAAAAAGAGGGTTGAGAAGGCAAAGCATGGAACTAAGCAACAGACTGAAGAGAGTATACATCTCAACCTTCCCACTGTGGTTAGGAAACTATTACCATGTCCAAATTTCTAGTGTTAAGGCTTAGAAATGTTTATATGGAATTTATATATGTATTACGGAGGTTAAGACTTAAGTTTACTATTAAAATATTTCATATTTTCAATCAAATTTTAAGAGTAGAGTTTCTTCTCTATAACAGATCTAATTCAATATTAAACAGCGAAAATAATTTTTTACAACAGAGAACATGTGTAAAGGAATTACATATAACATAAGCAAATTGAAGATGACATGGGAAATTGTACATATTTAAGATCTATATGTAGCATCTGCCATAAAGCAATTAATATATTCTATTGGCATCCTATATAACCCTTTAAGAGATCAAGATGACATATGAGAGTTTTCCAGTTACCCTTAATAGAACAAAAAAATCATGAGAAAGCTTTAAAACAAACAATAGTAACAATTACATAGCTTTGAAAACAAAACTATGTAAGCCTCCTTAACAATCACCTATTCTAGAAAAACGAACCTCAATTATCCAAATACTCAAAAGAACACCAAATCTAACACAAATATGCAAAACCAAACCAATTCTAAACCAAATACCTTAGTATATAAACCCAAATCTAAAATCAAACCTGAATTAAAGCCAATCCAGCCAAAATACTCAAGCCAAAAGGGGTTTTAAAAAGGGACCTTTCAGAAACAGCAAACCCAAAAAAATAAAATTTTAAAATAAAACTTTGGTGTGGTTTTGATTATTAAAGATTTGCCTTTTGAGTGACGGAGCAAATCTTCATCTTACTCTGACTGAGAAGGCAAATTCAAAATCATAGTGGCCCAAATATGCAAAATTGATTCTAGATACCTAAAACCAATTTATGCCAAGCCAGCTAACCTAAACAAAACTTCTAACCAAAATCCCTTAATCAAAACTAAATCTAATCCATCTATTTAAACTAATTAAACAAAACCATTCCTGACCGAAAAACCTAAATCATAAACAATCAACCAAAATACCCGAATCTAAATCATAAATAATGCCCAAATGATTCTAAAAGAAATTTCACTGAATATGACCCATACCCATTCTTTGAATTTATCATCCTATTCTTTCATTCTTCAACAGAATTAAAAAAATTAAAGAACTGAAAAGCCTTCCCTCCACAGAGATTCACATTACTACTAATATAGATTTAGGGAAAATTCCTAATTTACTTTTTCATTCCCACTTGATTTGTATTGCTTATAACTTTGTCTAGAATAATCTCCTGCTTTATTTCAATATTCGAAGTGCCCGAAAGAGACTAAGACTCACTTAAGTTCTTTAAATCTGCTCCTCAGTTTTAACCCAGCCACCATAGATAGATAAATACGAAAAAATTAACACAAATAACTAAACTAAAATCACTTTTACTCAAATACCTTAATCAAAACCAAATATAACCTAAAGACCTAAACTGAAACCAATCCAAACAAATATATAAAAAAAAACTTGATCATATTTAATGCACAAACTAAAAAGCTAAGAGAAAAACATAACTTAAAGACCTAAATCGAAACTACCCAAACAAATATCAAATTCTGATCTTATTTAATGGTCAAACTTAAAAGCGAAGAGAAAAAATTACTGGTAGTGGTTCTAGCATGATAGTGGCAAGAGGCTTGACGTTAGTGTGAAGACAGCCAAATACTGACTCTATTCTCTGTTTAATTGTTCAGTAATCAGGCAGTAACAAATGAAATAGAAATTCATTTAAAAATAAATGCAACATAAGATAAATGAAGCAATTTTGACCTTTCAAATTAATTCAGTAACTCATGTTGAAGTATAATAAATGGTCTTATCAGTGAGAGAGCCCCTTGTAGCATTAAATAGTTGGGAATGAGAAGTTAAAGACATTACATAAACTGAAAAAAGACTGTAATTTGTTTCTTCAATAGCAAACTACTAAGTGCATTTTTATATGCATATAATTTAGTAATTCGTAACAGTACTATAACATTTTAGTAAAGTTGATGCTCTTCTTCTTCATATAAATATTCATAACAGAAATAACCATGACAGGGCATGAAAGTTTCTTTTTTTAAAAGCCCTATAAAAAAAAAATTTCTTTGCTAACTGAATCACATTAAAAGTTTTTTTTTTTTAACGATCTTTCATCAATATCTATTAATGATTCTTTTTCACTTTTCATTACTAAATTTTGAATCAAATTGTAAAGTAATAGCATATTCCGAAAGAGGAGAAACAGAAGTTAGAGCGTTTTATGGGTTTGCGTTTTTTTTTTTTTGGATAAGTGGCTTGGTGTTTTTATAGATACACGTTTGATGAAAGTGAGTCTTCAAAATGCACTGTACGGTATTTTAAAGAATAAATTGTATACGTGGCAGCATTTTAAGTGGCATTTTTTCCTAACGTAGCAACGCCTCCTTAATTGCAGGAAAAGGCTTCTGCTTTTATATATAGTATTAGATTAGATTTGATTAGATTTCGTCATAGTAGTAGCATAAGTAATGCAACTATGTTTATGTATTATTTAAACATTAAATTTGTTGATTTAACAACTGTTAACGTGTATAGGCTATGGGCTTTAGACCTATCTTATTTACTTATATAGTATACATACTTGTACTGCACACTTTACCTCCTATACAAAGACACTCATGTATATTTTATTACTTGTGAAATACAATACTATTCATTCAGTATTTCTAACATGGTATCAGAGCCATTGCTCTAATCTTTTATAGTGTCTTGCAGTCTTGTATTTGTCGGTATTCTCCGTTGCCTCAATTTCTCCGGTTAGTTAGCCTTCTGCATCCTTTCCCGACTACTTTGCTGCCGTCAGAGGTCCTCAAGGTTGAATCTTCACCGCCAAAAGCTCTCTTTCTATAACCAAGAGCACTACCTTTGTTGAATCTATCACTTTTGATCTCCGATTACGACACCAGATATACCATTGTGTAGATCGTCAACCAATCTACTCAACGCCGCCAAAATCAACCTGATCCGACCATCCACGCATCGGTCAAAGCTTCAGCAAGAATGTTTCACGTGCCTCACGCGCTAGTAAGGATCCCGCTGATGTCATCTGTGATGTCATTACTGTCATGACAATCGCTTATGTTAGCCTTAGCTGACATCATCTGCCACGGTAGCCGCGTATGTCATCATGTCTATGTCAACTGCTTACATCATTAGGCCTACATTAGCTGCTTATGTTAGCCGCCAGTTGATCGTTGACTTTGACTGAGCGTTGACTGTTGACTTTTTCTAGCGTTGACTTTTTGCAGTCTAGGTTCTCGTTACCCTGTTTTTTGAGTAGATTTCATTTTTGCAGTCTATTTTTGCATATTGTGTCTCTATATGGATAAAAAAGATATTTTCCTTCCTTGTCCCATCAATGCTATATTGGAGGGGAATAAGAACTAATTATCTAGGTCTCAAGCTATGCGCAGTTTTCTTAAGGGTGGCATGATCTGACAATATTGTGCTGGTACAATCACTATTCCTATCAAGGGGGCAACTGAAGAAGATACAGCCTTCATCACTCGCATGGTTGAATGGGATAGTCACAACCACATGATTCTCACTTGGCTCCAAAACACTTCCAGTTCTTCCATCTCCAATATGTTAGGCAATTTTGATGATGCAAAATTTGCATGTGATATGTTGGCCAAGAGATACTCCACTTCTCACGGATCCATGAAATATTAGTTAATGATTGAGTTGAATCAACTCAGGCAAGAGCCAGGGTAATCTATCAATGACAACTATGATTAGCTTCGCTGCATATAGGACCAAATTGACCTTTCTGATCCAACTTAGGCACGCTCAAAGGATGCCTAGAAATATGCTATTGTTCGAGATGAATGTTGTCTCTATGAATTCTTGATGTCACTTCACGATGCCTATGAGCCCATCCGATGTCAGCTTCTTAATCGCAATCCTCGTCCCTCTCTTTAATCTGTTGTAAATGAGTTGGTTGGAGAAGAAGCTCATCTTACAACCCTTCAAGCCCTGAATAAGCTTAATGTTTTGGCTATTGCTCCTTCTGCTCCTCCTATAGAGCAACCACCACAATCAGGGTTTGATGCATCTAGCTCTAGTAATCGTCGCAAACAATCGAACAAAAAGTATGCATCTAGCTCTAGCAATCGTCGCAAACAGTCAAACAAAAAGTTCTGCAACTATTGCAAGCATTCTCATCTTAGTCATGCACCCTCTTCTCGGGTACAAGCAAGCATTTTCCACTTGTTGCTCCTGTTTCTATTGCTGCTGCTGCGGTTTCTTCTTTACCTTCTCTCGCACTTTGGCATTCTCATCTTAGTCATGTACCATCTTCTTGGGTACAACATTTAGCTTCTAAGGGTCTGTTAGGTTCTGTGTCCAAAGACAATTATTAGGAAAACAACTAGCTTTTCCTTTCAATAATAGTGAATTGATATCTACTGGTATTTTTGACTTAATTCATCCAGATGTTTGGGGACCTTCCCTTGTTACTAGTATTGGTGGATTTCGATATTTTGTTGTCTTTATTAATGATCACTCTCGTTATAGTTGGATTTTTCTTATAAAATCTCGTTCTGAATTACTACAAATCTATTGTAACTTTGCAAAAATGGTTGAAACACAATTTTCCAAAAGTATCAAGATTTTGCGATCTGATAATGCTCTTGAATACATTCAATATGCTTTTCAAGCAATTTTTCATTCCTTTGGCATTGTACATCACCTAACTTGTCCAGGTACCTCTCAGTAAAATGGTAGAGCCGAACGAAAACTTCATCATATTCTTGACACTATTCGTGATCTCCTTCTCTTTGCCAAAGTTCCTATCCCATTTTACGGTGAAGCCGCTCTTCATATTGTTCATGTTATTAATCGCAATCCAAGCACTGTCATCCATAATTAGACTCCTTATGAGCTCTTTTTTGGGTCACCTCTTGACTGTCATCACCTGTGTTCCTTCGGTTTTACCTGTTTCGTTCTTCTTTGGTCTTATGAGCACAACAAACTTGAGCCTCGATCCAGACTTTGTTGTTTGCATGGCTATGGCGAAACTTAAAAGGGGTATCGGTTGTTATGATCATGTCTCTCATCATCTTCGTGTTTCCTAAAATGTTGTCTTTTGGGAACATCACTTCTTTGTTGAGCTCTCTCACTTCCGTTCCTCCCTATCTACCTCCTCCGTTTTAGAAATCTTTCCAGACAAGTTACATATTCCTTCTATAATTGCTCCCAATCCTCCTTTAGACTTTTGTACCCAACCACCAGATATTTTTGATGCCTTTCCTAGATCACCCTCAAATGAACAGATGGAAGATGAACAGGTTGAATACGAGCTACCCAACTTTGAGCCTGAGTCCCCTACTCTTGTTCTGCTTGAAGATCTTGCACAAGAAATTCCACCTCGTCACTTAACTCAGGTAAGATCCATTCCTACACATTTACTTGACTATTATTGTTACACTGCCCTTACTACACCACACGAGCCTTACACATATCGTGAGGCCTCCACTGACTATTTATGGCATATTGCAATGAAAGAGGAACTTGATGCATTATCTAAAAACCATTGTGAGAGACCGCGCCCCTCGGCTCGTTTTTGGATGTTGGGCCAAACCCACATGAATGGGTAAAGTCGTGTTATTGCCTCTCAAAATGGAGGTTCGACTGATTATATTTTCTCCTTTAGATTAAGGGTTTTACAATGGAATCGCCACTTATTTAATTATTGGAATAAATAAGAAAACCAAAATTGAAAAATTCATCATTTTATTAATTTGAAATTGAATTTACATTGATCATAGGAAATTACATGGCTTTGGTCCTAGATACAATCTAAGATAAAGTACATGGCTTTGTTTCCTAATTACAATCTAGAAATCGAAAATTACATAAATAAGCATTTGATCTACTAACCCTTGATCTAAGCTCGAAGGCTATGTTACAAGGTGGGAAGTTGTTAGGCACCCACCTTGCCCGATGAAATCGGTCTTCTAGATTATGGTGGCCAACATTCATATCACATCATCCAATATGTTATCAATCAATTTGCATGTTGAATTTAATGTGTGTGCATGTGATAAATCCTAATTCAATTTATTAAGCATTTCATTTGTATTGAAAAATAAATTCTAGTGAATGTGTGTGAATGGTGATATTCTAGATTCAAGAATTTGAAAGAATTATTAAACAAACATCTTTTTCAAGTTTTTGATGTGAAATTAAGATCAAAACTAGTGTCATGCATGAACATGTGATGAATAACTAAGAACATGTGAAGAACAAATAGGAACATTTAAGAACATTCAAACATATTCAAGGGAATTTAAATAATTACTATCATACTTTAATCTTAAATTCTCATTATGGCAACATAACAAACAAGTTAAGGAAAAAAATTATACTTTCATGCAAGATCCATACGGTGGAGGAGGTCCTAAGGGTGGAGGAAAAGAAGAGCTAGGAGAGGGAGAGTGAGCCTCACTCAATACCTTGAGTCTCAAAAAGACCAAGATATGACAAGACTACTCTACTTCACTAGAATTCAAGAGATGAGAAGAGAGGGGGGTTTTGTGTGCTTTGGAATGGAGGAGAGGGAGGGTTTATATAGTAGTGGTTGAAAAAATATTAATGGAAGGTAATTTAATGAGGGTTGATAAAGAATCATAAACCTAGACCTTATTTTAGCCTTTGGGGAAATCGGGTGCGTTAAATTCAGAGATTGGTGGGAGTGAGGAGCAAGCAAAATTTGGTTTTCCCGTAGCTACTGTAACAGCCTGTAGAGCCAAATTAAAAAAAAAATCATATCTTCCTCAATTCTGATTGGAATTGTCTCGTTCTTGTGCTCAATTTGAAGCCCTGGGTGTCTAGTTTTTGGAAAGATTAACCTCATTCACAGATTCAAAATATTCTGAGATACATCAACGAAATGGTGAGCAGAAGTCATTTGTTAGAAAATAATTTTAGCACAATTAACATTAATAGGTTCCAAATTAGTTTCCAATTAACATTAATAGGCTCCAATCACTCCCATTTAAGACTTAATTAGTTCTAAATTTACTCTAATTAAAAGATAATTGCACAAATTACTCATTGAATGATTAATGTTTGACCATCTAATTAATTAAGTGTGTGCAACCTTACGATAAAATGTAGTCTTAGCCAATCAAATTATGACACGTCATTAATCTCAAATTGATTATAATTATAACCAATTAGAATCAATTGTTCATAATCACATATAGTCAGACTCAATTTGTGATAGTGCATTTCGGCCATTAAAACTTGATTTGATGATAACTTTCAATTTGATGGTCCGATTATGGCTTATGACCAGTCGATTTGATCGTTACAGCATTAAGATCATTTTGGTGATATGAGATTAATGATCTAATGATCAGAATCAAGATGCATATTTCCAAGGAGAAATTACCCTTTTACCCTCCATATGATGTTAAATATGAGTTTCAAAATGGGGTGTTAACAACCATACTTGGGATTTGATGGCTCTCCCCCCTAGGAAGTCTGTGGTTGGTTGTAAGTGGATCTACAGGATCAAGACTCGCTCTGATGGGTCCATTGAGCGCTATAATGCTCGCCTTGTTGCAAAAGGTTTTTACACAAGAGTATGGAATTGATAATGGAGAAACCTTTTCTTCAGTTGCTCGAATCTCATCTGTTCGTGCTCTTTTAGCTTTGAAATGAAAGATCTTGGACATCTCAACTACTTCTTGGGTCTTGAAATCACTCATTCCATTGATGGACTTTATATTACTCAAGCCAAGTCTGCTTTCGAACTTTTGTCATGAGTTGGACTCACTGATAGTAAGACTGTTGACACTTTAATTAAACTTAATGCACATCTGACTCCTTCAGCTGGGAAACCACTATCTAATCCCTCTCTTTACAGATGATTGGTTGGTGGCCCAGTTTATCTCACTGTCACTCGTCTAGACATTTCTTATGTTGTTCACCAGGTGAGCCAGTTTCTGTTTGTTCCACGATCGAATTACTATGTTGTTGTTCTATGCATTCTTCAATACCTAAAAGGAACTCTCTTTCGTGGCATTTTCTACTCTGCCCAGTCTCCTTTTGTTCTCTGTGCATTCTATGATGCTGATTGGGCAGGAGATCCCACTGATCAAAGGTCTACACTGGTTATTGTTTTCTTCTTGCTGATACCACATCTAAACTCCTCTGGCTTCAATGGCTTCTTAAGGATTTATGTGTGCCTACATCCTATGCTACTCCTCTTTATTGCGATAACCAGAATGCCATTCATATTTCTCACAATGATGTCTTCCATGAACGAACTAAACACATCGAGATTGATTGTCATTTTATCCACTATCATCTTGTCCATGGCACTCTCAAGCTGTTCTTAGTCTCCTCTAAAGATTAACTTGTAGATATTTTCACCAAGTCACATCCTAAGGGATGCTTTCATGCTTTGGTTGACAACCTTAAGTTGGTCTCACACTTACCTTGAGTTTAAGGTGGGTTGTTAACGTGTATAGGCTATGGACTTTAGGCTCACATTATTTACTTGTATAGCACACATACTTGTACTGCACACTTTGCCTTCTATATAAAGGCACTCATCTATATTTTTATTACTTGTAAAATACAATACTATTTATTTAGTATTTCTAATAACAACTATGATAACAACCTCTCTTCTCCAAATATCTGCAGTATGGGTTAGTTTTATATTAAAAAATATAAGGTTTTTTTTTTTTTTTTTTTTTTTTAAAAAATGTTATCCAAAAATTTTCAGAGGCCCTAATTATTTTTTCAGATGTGAGTAGTCACTAAAATCAATTGAGATAATTACAAGATGAAATCCCTTGAGATGGATGACCCCAAAATGTTAATTAAGGGTAATTTTTTTCCCTAGATTTACTTTTTGGAGTTACATCACACCAGCTAACACACTGACGTACGTTTATATGCCATTATTTAAACAATTTTTGGAGTTTTACGTTTGTAGTTACGTCACTAGTATATGCAATTATGTCAAGGCCATTATTTAATTTAAAATTTTTATAATAATAAAAAAATATTTAAATAGATACTTGTTGATTTTTTTTTTTTTTTTTTGTTTGTTTGTTTTGAATTAACGTTTGTAGTTACGTTACACTAACGCAAGCAAGTACGCTTATGCCAATTATCCCTCCTTCGAAAATCACTCTATTCCAATTATTTCGGCCTGTTTAGTAGAGCAGTTTGAGTAATGTTGTTTGGATGTTTTTGATATACGTACGGGTGAAAATGTGTGTGAAAAAGTGTGTAATGTTGTTTAAAATGTGAAAATGTGTGTTAGAACTTACTTACCAAACAAATCCTTTATCTTCGTATTCAAGTCAAACTATGGAATATAAATTAAATTTATTGATTTTCTCACAGTTCCCCTACATCCAATAATCACACACATATATTTAACCAAAACCCTATTAACAAATGAGTTTAAATAAACAATAAATAAATGTCTATTATTTTAAATTAGAGAGAAAAAGAACCTATAATCAGCTGCGTTTAGTGGGTGTATGTGGGGTTCTGTCTATATATGCCGTCCCACATGTAGTTTTCAGATACTCGAAATAATCAAATACAAATCCTAAGTTCTAACACTATATAAAACCATCTAACACTCTATTCCAATTATTTCATCTTCATAGTCAAGTCAAACTATGGAATATAAATTTAATTTATTGATTTTCTCACAGTTCCACTTCATCCAATAATCACACACATATATTTAACCAAAACCATATTAACAAATGAGTTTAAATAAACAATAAATAAATGTCTATTATTTTAAATTAGATAGAAAAAGAACCTATAATCAGCTGGGTTTAGTGGGTGTATGTGGGGTTCAGTCTATATATGCCGTCCCACATGTAGTTTTCAGATACTCGAAATAATCAAATTCAAATCCTAAGTTCTAACAATATATAACCCATCTAACCTTCCAAGTCTCAACCATAAAAACCATTGTAATCTCTTTCAAAAACCATTTCTTCAAATCATTTGTTGACCTGTATATTGTCCAAATGGAACAAAAGCCACACATAGCTCTTCTACCAAGTCCAGGGATGGGACATCTCATCCCTCTTGTCGAGTTTGCCAAACAATTTGTTCTTCACCATGACTTCCACATCACATGTATCATTCCCGTACTTGGGTCTCCATCCAAAGCCATGAAAGCAGTTCTTCAAGCCCTTCCCACCACCATAGATCATGTCTTTCTTCCTCCTGTGAAATTGGAGGAGGAGATCAAAGGCCTAAAGTTTGAAGTCCAAACTATTCTCACCTTAACTCGTTCACTTCCACCTCTTCGTGAGGTGCTGAAGTCTACAATATTTTCAGCTTTTGTAGTCGATCCTTTCGGGATTGATGCACTAGATATTGCTAAAGAACTCAACATCTCACCCTACATTTTCTTCCCCACAAATGCTTTCGCGTTGTCTTTGATTTTTCATTTGCCGAAGCTGGACGAGACAGTTTCATGCGAGTATAGAGATCTACCAGAACCATTGAAGCTTCCGGGGTGCATACCTATTCACGGTCGAGATCTTTCAGAACCGGTTCAAGATCGAACGAGTGAGTTGTACAAAATGTTTCTTCGCAACGCAAAACGGTTCCGATTAGCTGAAGGAATTATCGTTAATACCTTCATGGAATTGGAAGGAAGTGCCATAAAAGCTTTGTTAGATGAAGAAGCTAAAAATCTCCCACTTTATCCAATTGGACCAATCCAAAGTGGTTCAAGCAATCAGGTTGACAAATCAGAGTCAGACTGTTTAAGATGGTTGGAAAATCAACCACATGGTTCTGTCTTATTTGTTTGTTTTGGGAGTGGTGGGACTCTCTCATATGATCAAACAAATGAGCTAGCCTTGGGATTGGAACTGAGTGGCCAAAAGTTCTTATGGGTTGTAAGAACCCCAAATAATGAATCAGCTGATGCTGCATACCTTAGTGATCAAACTCTCGACAACAACCCTCTTGCTTTCTTACCAAAAGGGTTCGTAGAGAGGACTGAAAGGCAGGGTCTAGCGGTGCCCTCTTGGGCACCACAAACCCAAGTGCTTAGCCATGGCTCCACGGGTGGGTTCTTAACTCATTGTGGTTGGAATTCGACCCTAGAGAGTATCATGCAAGGCATACCATTGATTGCTTGGCCGCTTTACGCAGAACAAAAAATGAATGCACCATTATTAGCTGAGGATCTAAAAGTGGCACTGAGACCGAAAACTAACAAAAATGGTCTAATTGATCGAGAGGAAATTGCAAAAGTTGTAAAGGGTCTCATGGTTGGAGAAGAAGGGAAGAAAGTTCATAATCGTATGAAAGATATAAAGATCGCTGCTGAGAAAGCACTAAGTGCAGATGGTTCTTCTATAAAGGCACTCTCTGAATTAGCATCCCAATGGAAAAATCATCCTGGCTTTTAGTACATGATACTTTTCCTGCATTTCAACTTTATTCGTCAGTTGTTTTTCTTTTAAGTTGTCTATTCTTAATTTCTTATTTTGTAACTTTATCATGTATTGCTTATTTGACTATACCATGCCTTAATAATTATATCGTTTGTTTTTTAAGAGGTGGTATTAAATTTCTCTTTGGTTCTTAATTTATATATGAAATGACAAAATTTGACCGGAAGGAGCGTGAGACTTGTGATGACTTGTCTAACTAGCTCCAATCCAGTAGAAATGATGAAATCGTACACCGGTACTTAAGCTGTTAAACATCAAGCACTGCTACTCTCTCTCTTTCTCTATTAGGTATTCATGTATTTTACAATGTTTGTTTTTAGACCCCTTAAAATACAACCAGATTAACCTAGTTAATTTGCCAAGTGATTACTTAGTCAAATTAACAAATCTAAGTTAACACATATATATCATATCATTATAAAGTGCAGAAAATAAAGAACACAACGATATGATAACTCAGGAAAACCAAACCGGCAAAAAACCTAGGGAGGATTTACCCTAGCTATTCTCAAGGTAAAACGAATTCACTTTGAAAGAATTGAAGTTTACACAATAGCGATTTAGACTACTAACATTCTATTGCTACCTTGAGTAGGAAACTTACTACCACGACCCCATGATAGCTCCGAGTCCACGGACTACTTCTTTCTTGAATTCCCAGTAAGTACAAGCACTCCCGCTTGTGTTTCTTTAAGCTCTTGAATCAGCAACTGAATTGATCACCAAGTTCTAGATATAATCTTGAATCTTGGAAACCCTAAGTATGTGTGAAGGAAAACACCTCTTGATCTCAAAAAAGATTCACACACACAGCATAAAGAGCTACTCTAAAATGTGGCTAGGGTTTTCCCTTTTATACTTAAGGCAAAGCATAAAACCCTACATGTCAAATGGGCTTGGGCTGAGTTGGAAATTTTGCAGAAAAAACAATCTGCACGACTTTCGATCGGTCGAGTCTAATTCTCGATCGATCGAGCCAGACAGAATTGCACAATAAATTCTGCAGTAACTCGATTCCAACCTTACATAAAAAACATACACTTTGAGCAAGTCTAACAAGACTAAAAACCGTTTTGATCATGGTTTGCCAACATTACAAAATGAAGTTCTAATACATTAGTTCCTAATTCCTTAGAACCTAACAAACTCTCCCTTTGGCAATCCGTGACAAAACACAAACTAAACAAAGTGCTCAAAGTTACATAAAAACAGCCCATTACAAAAATATTGCCCAACATAACAAATTCAACCTAACTACCATCTATCAATTGCAAGTGTAGACAGCAGCACGACTAAATCAACCTGTATATTCATGTAACACTTAACAAACACATAAATGCATGTGTGAAAAATACAAGTAACACAAAATAACTTCTTGATTTCATGTAACACAAAATAAAGACATATATCATGAATAACCTCATAAATATAAATCAATAAGCAATGTGAAACAAGAAACATAAATAAACACATCACAGTATCTCTCCCTATCAAAAACAATTTCAACTCCCCCTAAACAAAACAAACAAGATTCCCACATATTCCCACATTTCATCTAAATCTCCCCCTTTTTTTCACGTATTGACAAAGACAACTCAAACAAAGAGTAAACAGAAAACATACGCAACAGGAGTCAAGAAAAAATAGAGAATGAAGGGAACACAAAACAATTCAACTCTATAGAAAATAGAGACAACTCCCCTTATGAACAACAAAGGTTAAAAACAAGCTTCTCCCCCTATAAAAATAGGAAAAACAAAACAAGTTTTGAGAAAAATAGTTTTGGGGAAATATAGGAGGTGGGGAAAAGTAAAAACACAAACCAAACTCAAAAAAAATTGAGGATTCACTTGAAGAAAAATATTCTATCTTTCAATAAATGCAAACATGACACTATGTGACTCATAAACAGTTGCATGAGTAGAGAAAATATTTGCACATTGATTATCCATCATATCTCTTAAGAAAAATATTTTCTACAGTTCACACATAAAAAATAGCATATACTAAAAAGTACATAACTCAAAAATTACGCAATCAATTTTTAAATCAAGTTGAGTACTCAATTTAGCAAAGTGTATGTATGTCATGTGTGAAAACAATGAGAGATATGACTGCAAAACTACAAGATGGATACAGAAAACAATGCAATGCATGTGAATCCTAAACATAAATGATGCATGAAAAAAAATTTGGTCAAATACTTAAAAACTGAAATTTTTCAGTTTCGATCGATTGAGAATCGATCGAATGCCAATTGAGTCAGGCAGATTCAAACCAAAATTTTTATCGTAATTTCGATCGGTCGAAAAACACCCTTGATCGATCGAAAGTCTGGAAAACTCAAATTTTTGAAAAATAGAGCAATTTTATGCAGAAACTCCTCAAAGCACAATATTTCATGAATGAAATGCATGAGTATGAGATTAAAATCTTTTCAAAATCATTTGAATTCAACCCAGATCTTCCAAAAACAAGGTTTTTAATAATCAAAAACACAATTTGCATAAAAAACAAGGAACATATAATCTTGGATGGCCACAACAAGATCACACACAATAACATGTACTAAGTTTAGCAAAGAGTAACTTGTGTAGTGTGTGCAACTAGCAAAAGCTTGAGATACATGTGAGGTGATATGTGAATAGTAATCAATCACAATTTCTACAAAATTCATCACATAAATTTGAAAGAGACTATCACCTAAAAGGTTACATTATATAACTCTCACATCTCCTAAAAAACAAGCTTGCATTCATGTAAGTTTCTTGATTTGCCTAATAATGTATACACCAATTTTATTTGATTAGAAATTTATTAAAATAGCCAAGATAATGTACACACCAATTTTATTTGATTGAATTAATTATAGCCCAATAATGTACATACCAATTTTAGCATTAAATCAAGACTACATCTTATGTTCTTTTTGTGCATGTGCTACACTTTCTCGAGTACAAAATCTTATGATATGCACTAAGGTGTTCATGATTGGCTAGTAAATAGTGGTAAGATGGTTATTTATGCCTTTCTCAATAAGTTCAAGTCCGACAATCAAAGGCATGTGATTTCAAGATTAAGATCATGTGATCAAAAACTATAAACATCTTCCCACACAACATGCACTACAGAGCTCAAACTAGTAAAGTGCAATAAATTAGCCCATTCAAGCTAAACAAGGTACATAAACATGTTATGTAAATATAATATGGCCAACCTTGATTTCAAATCCAAGATATACAAAACACATAAATCTTTTTGGTTAAAAAAGTTTTATGACCAAAAACAAAAAGCACACATTATGCTAAATGAACAATGCAAAGCTATGCATGGTAGTTCTCAACTAAGCTATAGAGGGTACACAAACAAGAAATATCAATTTCTTAATTAACCCATGAGTACATGTACAAACTAGTACATACTCACACAAAATTAGAAATAGCTTAGCACATATATAACACATACTATTTAAGTTTTTCCACAATGTCAAGTATGTTCTAAATCAAGAGAGAGATATCATAACTCATGTAATCCTCAAAACAAATAAAACAAAGACACAAAATAAAATATTTTTGTCTTTTTGAAATTTCTCAATGTTTTTGTTTTTTTTTTAATAAAAAAAACAACCTAAGAAAATAAAACAACCAAAAACTAAAAGAAAACATGTCCACAAACAATTGAAAGAATTAAATCAGGGACAAGTAAACAACACTCACCTTGGAGAATCTTTTCTCACCCATATAGCACGAGTCTTCGGCTTTGTAGGTAAAAATCCATGTGAAGCAGAGTGTATTTGAGGGATTACACCAATCTTCTGAGAAAGACTGAAATCCTGCAAATTCCTTTCACAAGCCAACAAGCTTAAATTTTTCAAAAGAATATGAAACAATTTATATGGACTTATGGTAGGAGAAATATCATCACATATCCTAGATTGAAATACAGAATTTTTAAATTTCAATTTATGACAATTAGGACGAATGTGACCGAAGACACTACAAAAGTGACAAACAGAAACAAATTTAGGAACATCAGTATTCCTAACAACAAATCTACTCTCAGATTTTGGTTTTTGCCTCAACAAAGAACAATTTGGTCTAATATGACCAACAACACCACAACGGTGACAAGTAGGCACAAAAACAGATTTATTATGCTCTCTAATAGAAGGTTTAGACATAGGTTTAGAAACTTCAGCGTCTACATCAGAACTTTTACCTTTGTCTAACCTAGCAAAATAAGTCTTTTCTTTATTATTCCTCTTGAAAGGAGGGATATAAACTTTCTCAGTTTTAGACTTAAGAGAAACAGAAACATTTCTGTTATCAATAGCAGGCTTGGTATTAGTCAAATTTTCAATTTTAGCTTTAGATTCAACTAACTCTTGTTCCAAGCTTTTCATCTTCTCATCTTGAGAGGAAATTTGATTTCTCAAAAATTCATTCTTTTTATTAGATTCATCTAATCTAAAAAGTAATTCCTCTTTTTCAAGATTAGCCAATTTTAACTCTTCCTTGAATTTTTTAGCAATTTTCATAGATTTCAATAATTCCTTACAGAGAGTTTCACAGGCATCAATAAGATTAACAGAAATATGAGTAGAAACATGATCAGAAAGACACTTCAAATTATTCACGATAACAGGGGTCAAGGATTAGTTCTTAGATCAAAAGATCTACAACAAGCGAGCTACCCGCTCTGATACCAGTTGTACATTTTTAGACCCCTTAAAACACAACCAGATTAACCTAGTTAATTAGCAAAGTGATTACTTAGTCAAATTAACAAATCTAGGTTAACACACATATATCATATCATTGTAAAGTGCGAAAAATAAAGAACACAATGATACAATAATCTAGTAAAACCAAACCGGTAAAAAACCTGTGGATGATTTAACCTAGCTATCCTCAAGGTAAAACGAATTCATTATGAAAGAATTAAAGCTTACACAATAGCGACTTAGACCACTAACATTCTATTGCTACCTCGAGTAGGAAACTTACTACCACGACCCCATGATAGCTTCGAGTCCACAGACTACTTCTTTCTTGAATTCCCAGCAAGTACAAGCACTCCCACTTGTGTTTCTTTAAGCTCTTGAATCAGCAATTGAATTGATCACCAAGTTCTAGACATAATCTTGAATCTTGGAAACCCTAAGTATGTGTGAAGGCAAACACCTCTTGATCTCAAAAAAGATTCACACATACACACAACATAAAGAGCTACTCTAAAACGTGGTTAGGGTTTTGCTTTTTATACTTAAGGCAAAGCATAAAACCCTACACGTTAAATGGGCTTGGGCTGAGTTGGAAATTCTGCAAAAAAAACAATCTGCACGACTTTCGATCGGTCGAGTCTAATTCTCGATCGATCGAGCCAGACAGAATTGCACAATAAATTCTGCAGTAACTCGATTCCAACCTTACATAAAAAGCATACACTTTGAGTAAGTCTAAACAAGACTAAAAACTGTTTTGATCATGGTTTGCCAACATTACAAAATGAAGTTCTAATACATTAGTTCCTAATTCCTTAGAACCTAACATACAATACATGTTACGATAAATGATATAGATAATCAAAAATCAATTCATGATATGATTAAAGATTTAACAACTATGATGACAACCTCTCTCCTCTCAATATCTGCAATATGGGTTAGTTTTATATTATAAAATATAAGCTTTTTTTTAAAATTTTTTTTCTAATGTTATCCAAAAATTTTCAAGGATTTAATTATTATTTTTAGATGTGAGTAGTCACTAATCTCAGATGTACGAAATAATTACAAGATGCAACCCCATGAGAACGATGATCCTAAAATGTTGATTAGGAGTAATTTTTTCCCTCGACTTACTATTGAAGTTACATTACACTAAAACATTGGTGTACATTTATATGCCATTATTTAAACAATTTTTTGGAGTTTTAAGTTTGTAGTTACCTCACACTAGCATATGCAAGTATTTTAAGGCCATTATTTAATTTAAATAATTTATAGTAATAATAAAATAAACAAAGACTTGTTGATATTATTATAACACTAGTTAGGGCTGCATGTGCAGCCCTTTGAGTGAGAAAATTTAAGATAGATCATTTTTTTGAAGTAGTATGAAATTATGTGCTTAAATTTAGAATAGTTATTTAACATATGACTCTCTATTTACTATGATAATTTCTTAGAACCTATTTACTAAAAGTAGTAGTTACTCACGAAAAAAATTCTACTAAGAATGATAACAAATGTTGTCATCTTCCAATAAATGATGACATATATACTACAATTGAAACTCTTCATCAAATTAAATACTTACAACCATTTGCAATGAATATTTTGTTATTCATACTTCCTTCTTTATAATCTTATTTTATGAGTTTAACTACGATGTTTAGCTTACTTAATTTTTAATTAATACATTATTAAGAAAGAAAGAAAGAAAAAAAAAAGATGTCATTGAAGTTTCTATTAAATAAAATTATAGCAACCTTTCGTGCAGCTCAAGCTTACTTTCTAGGCAAACGTGGGCTTGGGCTCGAAAGCAACAATAAGTTTAGAAGATTTAAACCTCTAATAAATTAGTATTCTTTAGGTAGCAAATAGAATACCATACATCACCGTTTTTACTTTTTAATTATGACTGCCACATAAAACTTAAAATACATGAAGAAAATTTTTGGAACATTAAAATTTAGTGAAGCATTTTAGATATTGCACAATTAAATAATCTAAAAATCATAAGATTTTGTTAGAGTTTAACTAAGAGAGTGACAACAAGAACTATATGCCTGTTTATAAAATATAAATGAGGAAATTATTCAACTTTAAAGTTTAGTGCGGGAGAGGAGGGGGGGGGGGATGAAACTTGGGGGAAAGTACTTTTTCCATAATTTTGTTTGGTAAAAATATGTTTTTTTTTTTTTTTTTTTTTTTTTAACTTTAAACAATGTTAAAAAAAAAAAAAAAAAAAAAAGGCCAGCCTAAGAAAACTGTCCGTAAAATTATGAATTTTGGCTCAACAAATTGACCAAACCAAAAAGAAAAAAAAAAAAATCAAGAACACAATAAATGTCATGATATTTTCACAAAACCTTTATTTTAGCTATCGTGAGCCCTGGTATGATATTTTATTATTTTATTTTAGAATAATGCTATGTTCACAACAAATACTAGATGGTAAATTGCTATTAGTTTTTAATTGGGACAACCACTTTAAACTATGCATTAACAAAAACAATAAACAAAAAACAACAAAAGAAAATGGTGCATGAAATTGTGAATTTTGGCTCACCAAATTTGACTAAAAAAAAAAAAAGTCTAGGAACACAACAAAATGTCACAATATTTTCACAATACCTTTATTTTCAGTTGTGGTAAGTTTCGGTATGATATTGTATTATTTATTTTATAGAAATGTTATCTCCATAATATTTTTATAACAAATTCTAGATTACAAGTTGTTACTGGTTTTAAAATGGACCCACGATTGATATCACTTTTTTATCCATCAATAGTAGCTTACCGCCTATAATTTGTTATGAAATTAATATAAAAATGTTGTGGACTTAGCATTTTTTTTTTGATCTATAAGAAACTGAGATCTCAACAATTCTGAAAATATTGTGATAACAACAAGTGTTACAACATTTTCACAAAACATTTATTTTCAGTTATGGTTAGTCACAGTCTCATATTTTATTTTATTATTTCAATCTATAAGAAATTGATTCCTCAATAATTATGAAAATATTGTGAAATTTGTTGTGTCAGTGTAACAATACCATGCCAACTTATATAAATATTTAAAAGAAAAAAAATGAAAAAAAAGAGAACAAACCAAAATGGCATGACTAAAAAAAAAAAAAAAAAAATGCAAAATACAAATTGGTGAGTTTTGCTCACCAATTGACTAAACCAAATTTTTGCTTCTACTAGGTTGGTTTTAAAGGTGCATTTGATAGTTAAAGTTATCAATTCCATATTATTAAACATTTCTATAATATTTTTACAAAAAAATTTCGGCAATAAATTATTAATGATTCTACTTTGAACCTACCATTGAAATTATTATTATTTTTGTTAATATTAGTAATAATTACTTGATACTTAAAATTTATTGTAAAAATATTGTGGACATAACATTTTTTAACATATAACATCAAAAATATTTCTTTCTCACCCAAAGTCACCTTTTGGCTTGTATACAAAAGACAAAAGTTTGAATAAACCAAAAGCAGTGTAGCTAGAGTCATTACCTACAAAAGACAAAAGTCTGAAAAATTTGTTTTGGTGGTCACTAAGAAACTTAAATTATAAAAAATTTAATAAACAGACAACTTGAATATATCGGTAAACACGCAAATACATGAAATATTAAATTTTTTGTACTAGCAAAGAGGAAAAAAAAAAAAAAAGTCTAATAAGAGATAAAGTGGAAATTGAAAATGTTGATATGAGAATAATAAAGTGACCACAACAATTTTATAAAAAAATCTTATGCAATAAGCTGTTATTGGTGGGTAAAACATGTCAATATTGAGCCCAATTTAGAATTAGTAATAGCTTACCACATAAGATTTAGGCGAAATTACAAAATTGGTCCCTCAAGTTTACCTTGTGTGCGTAATTGGTCCCTTAAGTTTGAAGCGAGCACAATTAGTCCCTCAAGTTTTAAAACTGAGTTGTATTGGTCTTTTTACTAATTGCTGTTAACGGGTGTTACTTACGTGGCTAACGGAACAATGACTTGACATTTTTTTTTAATGATGTGGCATGTTTTTAATTAAAAAATTACAAACTAAATTTACACATGAGAAAAAATATTCACTGGTACCAAATTAAAAAAAAAAAAAATTATTTTCTACCTATTGTAAAAACCCACAATGAGAGAGAAGGGGAGAGAGGGAAGAAACCAAGCCCTAGCTGCGGCCTGAAATCCCATGCCCTAGCCGCCGCTGGCAATAGCCCAAGTCGTAACTGCCGCTGGTGACAACACAAGCCCTAGAAGCTGTTAGCGATAGCCACTGACCCGCCTCCCTCCTCCTCTCACACAACCACTGACTTGCCTTCGTCCTCCCATCTCAGGTATTACACTTTTTTCTATGGTATCTCACCTCAATTTAGGTCCATGTAAGATTTTTTTTCCCCCTGTGTTTGTATCTCAGATATTACACTTTTGCTTACGGTATCTCAGGTATTACACATTTTTTACTTGTTCGTTCCATTTTAAGTGTCTACTAAAATTTTATATGGCATGTTTACAGTAATTCTTGTCGTTTTTATTCCTTTATTTCTGTTTTGGCTAAGACTATGTTTATGATCCAAGTACTTCTGTGTGTTTCCCAAAATAATTTGTGGGTATACATTGGATTTTGGTTATGATGGAGAATGCAAATTGTAGGCAATTCGTAGTGAACAATATCTAAAATGAGACCTACATATGAAGTTGTTGATTAAGCAAATTGCAGACGTGATTTTTAATATGAATACATCAAGTGATTTAATGAAATGAGATTTTTTTTTTCCCTAATGCTAAATATTATGTTAAACAGATGAATGAAGATTTAGGAAATCATTCCATTTGTTTTTAGCTTGGATCACTTCCTTGTATTTTTTTAGTTATCTGTACATATTGATCACATGTTGGCACGACAGATTTCTATTGATATGTTGATAACTTCTTGGTTTTGAAATTATGTATCACATTCTTTGTTTTCCTCTTAAGTTTTGGAAAATTCTTAGCTGGTGTTCTGGAAAATAATTCCATATTTGATCTTTTTTATTGTTATTAGTTTCTCCCATTTATCAGAAAATTCTTAGCTGGTGTTCTGGATTTTGGCAGCTGGTTGTGTTTATGTAAATTCAAAAGTCATGGCTTTGATCTAAAGAGAAAACATGGCTTCAGAACATGCCATCTATTATAGGAAGACATTGTTTCAGTGGGTGACTCATACTATATTAATTGGATGCCACACACATAGAGGGTTAATAGCAAAGCTCATCAATACAGTCTCTGAGCATATGCTACTGCAGATATGCATAGATGTAGTTGTTCAAAGACTTGGAGATGCAACCGCTGCAGGGATGTACAAGCTACTTTCTAGCACTCTTGATGGGAGAACATCAACTGTCTCAATATATGCCTTACCTTTATGTGTATAAAAATCAGCTTTCAAAGCTACAGACTTCCTCCACTTCCTAAAATGTTGTAAAAATTTAATGTACATTAGTTGTGGGATATAGGGTGCAAATATAAAATTTATAGTTTTGGAATGTTCTACAAGCAGATTCATAGATGTATTCTTCTTTTCTTTAAATTCTTTTAACTAGAAATAATGATGGTTCATTAATTCATCATTGATCTGGTACATAATTGTGATTTGTTTTGATAGATAGATATATAATTGTGATTTGACAGTATTAATAAATTATTAATGTTGATGTGAAAAATTGTAAAGCCTCCAAAGCAAGGTGACAAAATTTTATGAAGTCCAAAAAAGCTTAAACGTCTTTGGCTTCTATAGATTATATAGATAATACTGGTAACATGACCAAATGACAAAAGCTGTTGCAAGCCTGCAACTGCTAAACCCCCAGCACCATCTTGGCAGCTCAATTTTATTTGCTTCTTATATATATTATTTGAATCATACATACACAATTGAGGCTAGATTCTAATTCTTTACAAGAGAGGCTGGTAAAGTATACTTGAAAAGCTCCAGCTTTGAGTGCAGCCATGAAATTTCCCCTGCACCCACTCTATGCTTCATAATCTTGCTATTTATCATTGTTAAGATGTCGGGAATTTCCAATGGCAAGGAAACCTGTAAGCATAAACATTGTATCGAAAATATCAATACGGTGTGAAACTTAGGCCAAGCACACGACTAATTTTTTTGGATGAAAATAACAACTTCATTTGGTTTGGCTCTTGTAAAATGATGACACAGCTAACTCAAATGAGTTAAGAGAAGTAGAAAAACATTTCAATCATCTATGCAAAGAATACTACAACTAAGAGACAATACTGCATTGTTTACTGTACTTGTGACAGCCAAGATAACTTGTTGCTGGCATATATATATATATATAGATGAGTTCAAGTTACACCTAGTGTAACTCTAAAGAGTTACGCCTTTTCTAAACAATTGGATTTAAGTAAATCTAACAGTAAAAAAAATGCACTCATTAATGTTGACATTCTGATAAAAATCTCATTTATTATCCTTATTTATAACATTCCATACCTATCTTTAATCCCAAAAATAGGTATATTTTTCTCTTCGCTCTCTCTTTCTCATCCACTACACGTTTCTCTCTGCTCCATTGCTCTTCCACCTCCATTTTCATAAGGTTCCACCTCTATAGCCACATAGAATCTGATGAATCAAAAACTCGAACTAATTAAACATAAGGCTGAAGTAAATAACTTAAAAATTGAAACTAACCTCCACAGCCACATATTGAAGGCAGCAAATGCATTATTGCACAAACTGGCAAAAATTAGATTGTGATTGACATCTCTAAGTGTGAGAGCCATACCAGCTGTGTGAACCTAATGGCATTGATGATTTCTTGCACAGTGAGACTTTCAGCGAATGAGATTGGAAGTAAAATGATTACTTTGATGTATGATGAATCAGTAATACTCTATCAGATAGACGATTCATATATATATATATTTATATATAAATCATATCCCGTTATGGGACTACTGGACTAGTCAGTGGAGCAGTTGATGCTATGGACTTATTAGGGCCTTAGGAAATTAGGGATATAGGCAAAGAAGTCAAATTTCACTTTGCAACATTTAAGATTCAAGCTAGTTGCCACTAAGGGTAGAGCCGTAGATCTAGAGTTGTCTTATTGATTTTCACTTGGATAAGTCTTATTGCAATGAAAGCATTGACGCAATTTCAATTATTTGACAAAACTATTTGTCATTTTCTTACATATTAACTTAAAAGCTGTGCCTGTGACAGAAAATATGACCAAGTTTTTTTTTTTTTTTTTTTTTTGGTAGAAAGGAAATGCATTAAAAACTAAAGAGTTTTGGGACAAAGTTTATTACATAACACATCATTCAGATTTGAAAGATAACCTAACAAGTGCTACAATACAAAATCAAAGGTTTGATTGACTCCCAATCTTGCCAACCATAAGCACATTCGTTAATTACGTAGTAATAATGCCTAACAAGCACCTAGTAAAGCTGGGAAACCAACAACCTATGATTAAGTTATTTATTTCAGCCTTATGTTTAATTAGTTCGAGTTTTTGATTCATCAGATTCTATGTGGCTGTGGAGGGGAACCTTATGAAAATGGAGGTGGAAGAGCAATGGAGGAGAAAAAACGTGTAGTGGATGAGAAAGAGAGAGCATAGAAAAAAATATACCTATTTTTGGGATTAGAGATAGGTATGGAATGTTATAAATAAGAATAATAAATGAGATCTTTATCAGAATATCAGCATTAATGAGTACATTTTTTTGACCGTTTGATCTACTTAAATCTAATGGTTTAAAAAATGTGTAACTTGAACACATCTCCTATATATATATATATATATATATATATATATCAAATCAGTTTCATGTAACATTCTAAACTTCAACTCAGCCTCAAAAGAGTCAAAACTAAGTTGCTATAAATGTAGAAAGTGCTGTATTTTCCAGAGCATGTGAAGGAAAGAACATAGAGATTATGCACAAATCTTTCAAGAAAAAGGTATGACAATGTACAAAAGAGTTAAAGACTCACATTCATCCCACAAAACCAGAGCATGTAAGAGTAATGCAATTACTCAAAGTCTCTTGCCTACAATTCATAGACATATACAGTAACGCAATTACTCAGAACACCATAGGTCTCTCAGATCTCAATGTGATTGATTCATCAATTTATTTATGGTTTCCACCAATACTAAAGGAAAAACTTAACAAATCATTCATCCCAAAGAATTTCCAGTTTTGAGCATAATCTTTCTCCAAATTTCTAATTCTATAAGCAATACTAAAATCTCCATAATTTGACAAGGTTTCTAATAAATGACCACAAAAAATCTTGTTCACTTCTGCCCATTTATCCACAAAAAATCTTGTTCACTTCTGCAATTGTGCATTCATATAAAATTTTGTAATTCTTCTGGATGTCTCACTTGCAGCAGCCATTGTCTCCGTTGACACTCCAAAATTGTAACTTCTTTAACTTCTTTGTGTCTAACCTGAGGAAGTGCACAAGGATATTAATCTAGTAGAAACAACATAGGCAATTTGGTTGTAACATATAAATGTAAGGATCATAACCTGAGATGCTGGTTGAATTCGATGCACTCCTTCACATTGGGGTGCTGGCTGACTTTGTGTTGTGGCTTTTCCTTTCCTAATCTGAAATATGTAATAACTTTGTGTTGTATTAAATTCCATAGAAATATGTGGTTTCTTGTTTTCATATGAGACTAACTAATATGAATATGTACTTGTTTTCATTTGAGGCAATAACTCACAGGTAGTTTTTCATTATGTTGATTTGCATGTGCTTCATGGCTTGTTTGTGATGGATGTGCTGCCTCATTAGTAGGTTCTACATGGCTTGAAGATGTAGCATGATCTTGGTCTTCCAAACTCTGAGTTGTTACATTTGGCTCTCTTACCTGTAAATGTTATATCACAACTAAGTAGTGCATTATCAACAAGGGAAAAAAATTCTAACTATTACAAGCCTTATTCTTTGTTGTTTGCTAGCTTGAGTTGCTGATTTATTCGTAGCGGGATTGCACCTCCTCTTGTTATGGCCTACTTTCCCACATTGGCTGCATTTAACATGGCCAATTCTCCTCTTCATCTTATATGGATTGTTTAGTTCACCGAGTTCCTTCTTTCTCTTCTTTTTACACCTACCCCCTTGTCTTATTTTTTTAAGAGGGAGTATGGTTTCTCTGCCACTTTGTGGCCACAACTTGGGACCATTAATAGGGTATACACATGGCCCATATGTCTGGGCTAAGGACTCTATACTATAGCAATGATGCATATAATCTTTAATTGTGTGACTCATATATCCCAATGCAGCTATAGAATGTGCACAAGGAATCCCATTTAGGTCCCATGATCCACATGAGCATGTACGCTGCTTTATGTCAACTACATACTTGTCAGGCAATTTTGATACTTCAAACTTTGACTCATTGCTATCCCCACACCAAATTGGACCTTGCCATTTTCTCCTTCTTCTTAATATAATAAGCCATCAGATGCAATCTAATCTCCTCCAACATAGTGATTATTGGTGTATCCCTATACTCCAATATTTGAGAATTAAAATTTTCACATCCATTGTTGGTTAGTGCATCACACCTGGGATACCTTCTAAAAGCTACTCTTGTCCAAAACCTAGGTTCCTTTCCTACCAACCATTCCCACGCCTTTGTGTTTAACTTCTTGATCTTCCCCATTTCAAACTGAAACTCAGACATGTTAATGGCCCTAGCAGCTGCCCACATGCGATCCTTTAGTAGCTTACCTTTATAATCCTTACTAAAGTTGTTATATAGATGTCGAACACAAAATCGATGGTCCACACTTGGCATGAGCTCGTCAAACATTTGTGTTAATCCCTACAACAAAGACATAAAATACAAAATTACTGGATGTATTAGAATAAAATTAATTTGGTGTGAATTTATAGCAAGGTGCATCATCCAAATTTAAAGAATAAAATAAAATGAAAGTTCAATTCACCTTTTGCTGGTCAGACATGAAGGTCCACCCATCATCCCTTAAACTTCCAATATCATCAAGCAACCTTTTCATGAACCATGTCCATGAGTCCTTTGTTTCTACCTCAACCACAACAAATGCAATTAGGTAAACACCATTACTGCCATCCTTGCCAACTGCTATCAAGGTTTGTCCTGGATACTCACCCTTCAAATGACATCCATCAACACCAATGAAAGGCCTACAAGCAGCTAAAAAGCCTCTCTTACAAGCATCCAAGCATACATATAATCTCTCAAATTTTGGTTGCAAGTGTGGTTGAGGTCTATTGGTAGAGATTAGTATAGTAGATCCAGGGTTGCTTCTCAACAATTCTTCACAGTAATCCCCCAACTAGGCATATTGTTCTGTAAAAGTTTCGTGCACTAATTCTTTAGCCCTACCTTTTGCTCTAGATGCTTGATACCTACTAATATGAACCTTAAACTTATTTACAACTCGGTCTTTGATAACGAACATCTTCACATTTGGGTCACTCCTCACATCATCCACTAGATGCTTCCGAAGCCAATTTGAAGATGCAAATCTATTCCTAAATCACCTCCCACAATTATGTTCTGGATTCAATTTCTTCACTATCCAAGTATCTTCATCTTTCATCTTTCCACAATACAACTCAAAAGGACATCTATCTGTGCATTTTACTCTTACCCTTACTTTGTCATTTTTTTTAAACTTTACTGGAACCCCTTTGAAAATAGAGTAGAGTTTGATAGCATCCATGACGTCCTTTTTGGTGGCAAATTGCATCTCAAGTTCAAAGTGCACCTCAGAGAAGGATTCTGGTGGATGGTATTGAGGATACCTAGGCCTAGTTTCATCATCAGGTGAACTAACCAGACTTGCAGATGTCTCTATCTCCCACTTATCTTCATCCCTATAAGCTCCAAATGCAACAAGCGCACTTGCACTAGGATTAACCCCACTTGCATCAACCCATGTAGGATCAACACCTCTTGCATCAATCCCACTGGGACCAACACCACTTGCACCAACCTCACTCTGACCAACACCACTAGGATTAACCCCACTACCACCAACCCTACTAGGACTAGCCCCACATGCACTGGCCTTTCCCTTTCTCCCCTCTTTGAGTTTCACCTGCTTATCTTTTCTAAGACACAAGGTCTCATTAGGTAAGCCTTTTACTTTGGAGGCTATTTCACCACTGCTAATATACTATGCAAACATATCATCGTCATCAATTTCACTGCATCCAAAATGAACCCTATGAGCACTATCCTCTTCACTAACAACTCCATCTACTTTATCTCTCTCATCAAGATTACCCCCCTCATTATCACCATCTTCCCCATCTCCTTCATTACCAATAGCATTCTCATAATCATCTAAGAACATAACGTACACTTCCACTTCATTATAACCCTTAATACACTTCACCATGTTCATTACATCAACATCATTCTCCAAAGGTTTTAAACCACCTACAAATGGCATAGTAGGCACTCTATACATAAATACATCATTTTCACCATACCCAAAATTTTTGGCCTTATTCCATATCTCAACAAGTGACATTTCATCAGAATTATTATCTTCATATATCTTTATCTCCCCTCCTTCGTATTTGTATGGATTATTCCTAATCTTCCCCCAATAGTAAAGGGTGATTGTGAAGTCAAAGTCATCCATCCCTTCAACAAGAGCAAGGAATTTACCATTAAAAATAGACATAGCAAAGGGCCGGATTATTTTTAAAAAGTTACTCTACAATTTGAATACAAATTAAACAATAAAATAAAGAATCATCATTTGAGCAGTAAAGTTATTTTTTTGTATGCAGGCCATTCTGTTGGATACTTTAAGGGAAAAAAATTGAACCAAATTAAAATTTGCCTCCTAAGTCCTAATATTCATAACTGGTAATACTTAGACAAAACCAAATTAGATTTGCCAAGTTATATAGGTATTACTCAAACAAAACCAACAGGTAATATTCTTCTATTAAATATAACAAGTAAAAATTTGCCTCACGTGCACAATACATTTATACTCAGACAAAACCTATGTTAACATTCACAACTGGTAACATTTGGATAATTATACACAAATAACACATTTACACAATAAAACTGATTCTGTCAGACAGAAAGTTTCAATATTTCAGCACAATACAGAAAAAACAACAAAGCTGCAAAACCTCACACACTTCCTTAAAACAATTGATTATCATACCCTATTTAGTAGTATTTAAGAAACCAAAAACCATGGAACTCTAACTAATACTATGCACGAATACAACATTTAAACAATAAACAATATGTGGTCCTTCTCCTTGTGTGATATTATTTGACTTATAGACACAAATGGGTCCACCATTACTGAGATGTGGTACTGATATGTATATATTTATTCAAAAATGAACTTTTCTGACCTACACAGCACATATAATCACATAAAATAATCTGACACTTTATAATTTCAAAATTAAGAGGAAAAATATAAAATTGTATGCACTTGGTGATAATTTTGTTTGACCTGAAACAGACAAACACGTGAAGTTTCATATATGGCCTAAATGGGTTTCACAGCCACATTTACAAATGGCCTAAATGGGTTGCACAACCATATTTACAAACACATGAAGTTTTATAATTTTGTGATAATTATGCATACTACATTATAACCAAATTTTTTTCTCATACCATATAATTTCGTATTCTGAATCTAACACACAGATACAAACACAGGGGAAAAAAAAAAAATCTTACATAGACCTTAATTGAGGTGAGATGCCATAGGAAAAAGTGTAATACCTGAGATGGGAGGATGAAGGCGGGTCAGTGGTTGTGCGAGAGGAGGAGGGAG
The DNA here is from genome assembly GCA_030021035.2 of Notholithocarpus densiflorus. Lineage (NCBI taxonomy): Eukaryota > Viridiplantae > Streptophyta > Magnoliopsida > Fagales > Fagaceae > Notholithocarpus > Notholithocarpus densiflorus. Next base: position 1,374,815 of record JARYZH020000109.1, read on the forward strand.
GTGGGTCAGTGGCTGTCGCCAGCGGCTGCTAGGGCAGTGGTTGTTGCCGGCGGCTGCTAGGGCTTGTGCTGTCGCCGGCGGTAGCTATGGCTTGGGCTATTGCCGGTGGTGGCTAGGGCATGGGATTTCAGATGGCAGCTAGGGCTTGGTTTCTTCCTTCTCTCCCCTTCTCTCTCGTTGTGGGTTTTTACAATAGGTAGAAAATAATTATTTTAATTTGGTACCAATGAATATTTTTTTTCACATGTAAATTTAGTTTGTAATTTTTTAATTAAAAACATGCGACGTTATTAAAAAAAATGCCAAGTCATTGTTCCGTTAGTCACGTGAGTAACACCGTTAACATCAGTTAGTAAAAAGACCAATACAACTCAGTTTTAAAACTTAAGGGACTAATTGTGCTCGCTACAAACTTGAGGGACCAATTGCACACACAGGGTAAACTTGAGGGACCAATATTGTAGTTTCGTCTAAGATTTATTGTGAAAATACTGTGGATGTAGCATTACTATTATTTTTGTTAAATTCAAATTTTTGTGATTCTCAAGTTATGTCGTTTAACATTTTTTTTAGGGTGGTCAAAATGAGTTAATATAGAATATAATATTTTTTTTTGTAAGTATATATATACATTTTTTTTTTAAAGTTAGAGGGGTCACTGAACAGATTAATTTAAACTAATTATTTATATATTTTGTCTTTTGGCTTGTTATACAAAAAACAAAACTTTGAATAAACCAAAAGCAGTGTATCTACTAACTATATAAAAAGAGTGAGGCCTTGTTTGGATTTTGGTGAACTGAGTTAACAAAACTAAGTTTTGTTAACTCATAACCCAAAATCCGTGGGGCCCACAGGCATGAACATTATTTGGATGATGTTCTCTCAGTTCACACAGTTAACAAATCTCACTTTTTTGAGATATGGGTTAACAAATTTAGAAACAGCCTAGACGTGTTTTCAAGTTATGGGTTATGTTAACTCAGTGGCAATTTTCGTAATTTTTTAGCACAATCAGGTCCCACATACGTTGTGTAGTTCCATCATTGCAGGCTGTCAAGCTCTAACAGATATTTTCTCATAACTTTCCCAACTACCCATGCTAGCTTGCACTTCATCACTTCCCCTTTTCCTTCTCCCAAACCCGCAGCACACTTCAACAACTGAAATAAGCTCCAGTTCCACCGATTAGCACAAGGCCCAGCTCCAGGTCAGCTCCGTTCATCGATTCCATTTTCCGGTGAGACCCAAATTCAGCCCCTCCATCTGTTTACATGCCCGAAGCTGCAAGGTTTTGCCTTTTTTTTTTTTTTTTTCAAACTCTCCATTCTCATCCTTTCTTTTTTCTTCTCTTCAAATGCATACCACCACAGCTGCACACCGACCTTCCAAAGCTACTCACACCTGCTCATCATCACCACCACTCACCAGATGTGGGCCGAAAGAAAAGATCAAGTGCTGGGCTTGATTTTGGTTTGTTGTTTGATTTGGGTTTGGTGATTGAAAAATGGAGTTTAATTTAGGTTTGGCATTTCAAAAAAAAATTTTTTTGTTTTGGGTTTTGGTGTTTGTTTCAAAATGGAATTTGATTTGGGTTTAGGGTTTCTAAAGAAAATATTTTTGTTTTGGGTTCTGGGGTTCATCCACAAATGTACAGAAATGGGTTTGTGCGTGTGGAGTTTATGGATGGTGGGTATGTCTCACGGTGACATGTGAGGCACTGGGGTTTATATATACTCTAAGCTTTTAGTGTTTGTGAGGAAATGAGTTTGATGGAGTTGGTACAAATTGTGCGAGGAGGCTGGAGCTTTTTTTTGGGTTTCTTTGTTTTATTTATTTATTTCAGACATTGTTGGTGGGTTTCTTTGTTTTGATGGTGAGTTTGAGTTTTTCTGGAAAATCCATATGAAAATGGAAAGAAAGAAAGTAAGAAATGAAAGAGGCGTGAAATGAAGAAATGAAAGTGAGGAAAAAAGAGAAGAGACACGCGGGTAGGCAACTACCATTTTGACCCAACACAGTAAATGGGTCCCACCACTTTGTGCAAAATTTTGAGTTATAGAGAGCAAAGATATGAAGCCAAACAAGTTTTAGTTTGAGTGAGTGAAAAAATAGAGTTAAAGAAATGAGTTATGAAAATTGAATTTGAGTTATGAGAATTGAGTAATGAGAAGTGAGAAATGAGTGATGGGAAAACCAAACAGGGCTTGAATAACTCTATCTACAGTATTTTCGTTTATTCAAGTTTTGGTTTTTGGTTGCAACTTGTGTCCAATAGCATGGACCCGTTGGATTGCAGACATGTGTCTGTATCCTGACGTGTCCAGTGGCAACTGCCACTAGACACAAGCCACAAGCCACCTTGGTTTTTCTCCCAAAAAAAAAAGTTTTGGTTAGTGAGACAATGTAGTGCTTGAAGAAGAGAGAGGCTAGCAGAGGAGAAAGAAAGAGAGAGGAGGCCTGGTGAGAAAATACAAAAAGAGTGATCTCACTCTCTTCTTAGGACAGATCTGAGAGATATAGAGTGGGGTGGCTTTGGTGTTTTTACCCAAATCATACTTCAGGTATCTTCTCTCTAAAAAATTTATATCTTCTCTATGGTTAGCTTATTTTCTTCTTTCCATTTTTTTTTGGTTTCGTTTCTTAAAATTTTAACTACTAAATCATCAGATGAAGAAGATGTAATGGTGGTTGTTTTTTTGTTTTTTGTTTTTTGTTTTTTTTTGTGTGTGTGTATTGTATTAGGGATTTAAGTTGGGGTTTATATAGATCTAATTTTGGCATTTGATTTAGGGGCATTATCTGGTAGTTTGATTTGGGTGTTCAATTTGGGGTTGATTTTATTAACAGATTTTTGACATTTTAGTATTCTATGGAGTTAGTGAAATACCAGAATTTGACATTATATCTTTCACATAGACAAAAAAATTAATGACTTTAGTTTCCTCTAAATTAGTGAACTATTTCTCTCTTTGTATGTATGTGTACGTGTATGTGTGGTTGTATATATATAGAATGAGTATTGGATCAACATAGGAAGATCTGACTATAAATAATAAGACCCATAAATGTTTTTGTTTCTGGTTTTGTGTTTTTCTACTATTATTTTGAATTTCTTGGAGTTTTCAGAGGTTATGAAGTTAAACTGATCAATTCTGATTTGGATTTTCAAGATCTTTTTTTTTTTTTTAGAAATACAATTTTGCCAAGTGTTCAATTTTTATGCTTGGAATTACTTGTTGGTTCATTCTAGGTCTTTGTATGATTCATTTTCATTTTCATTTTCTTTTTTCTTAATGGATTTGTAGAAAGTTTAATTCTTGATGTGTATAACACATTCAGGTGCCAAGCTTTGAAAAGTTCTTAGTTTTTTCTTTATTTTCGAGGCCTGAGTAAAATTCTGATGGTATTTGGAACTTTGGATGCAGTTAGAAGAATATTCATGGATGCAGACAGATTGAGATGGGTACTTACACTTTATCCTTTCCTCCTTTAGTTCTATTAGCTGAATCTTACTAATAATTTTTTAAAAAATTTATGATTAATATTTAACTTATAACTTTTTAGTATTCTATATCTCTCTAAATTTCTTTTTGGTTTATTCATTTTGCAAATCACTGGTGAGTCTTTTACATGAAACAAATACTTTGTATTTTGTCTTTTTAACTAGAGAGCCTCTAATTATTTCAGGACCTACACTGCACTTTGTTATTATTTTTTTTTTGGGGGGGGGGGGGGGTGGGGGGGCTGATTTTTCTATTTTGTAGTTGCCTTAGTGTCTTCTCTTGTACTATTATCTTGGATCTGTGATATGTTTGGTTCTACTGTCTGATAGGTCTATTAATTTGTATGTAGCTTTGTATATACCAATTCCTGTAGATTAGTCATTGCATTCTTCTTTCATACACTCCTTAAATTTTTTGTATTGCTTTCATTCTAATGTGTAGGTTCTGTAAATAGATTTTTGGAATTATTACCGTGTATTGTTAGTGTTAACTATATAGCTGTTTCAAGTAGCTTGATGTTGATTTTATTAACTTGAGTTGGGTTGTGGCTTAATTTGTTGACTTGATTTTTGAAATATGAAAAATTCTATTTAAATAACCAAACTAACTGTAGTGCTATGTTTTTGTACTTGGTTCCTAAATACAATGTTTATTTTTTGTTTTCTTGACCAAAGGTTTTTTTTGTGGATTATTGATATGTGAATTGTAATAGTTTTAGGATGCATTGAGAAAGAGTTTGGTAGAATTTTCTAACTAAGAGGGGTAAAAAGAACAACTTTTGATTGGGTTCATGTTTGAGTGTTTTAAATCATTGGTTTTTGTTGTTCTCATCGCATCATGTTTGTGTTTTGGACATGCATACTTCCTTATGCTATTGTGCTTTATTGGTTGCATGTTCGGATGATCATTTGCTTTGCTATGTGATCATTGTAGTCATTTTTATATGACTGTTTTGGTATATGATCAAGTTGCTCACATGTTTCACATCATGTTTACTTGATCGCAATTTACTTGTTACATTATACTTGTCCTTTTATTACTTGTTTTACCTTGAGGGTCTAATGTGTTTTGTGCAAGTGTTTCAGGTTACAGGTATATATGTTCCAAGTTCATCACAGCTCCTATGATTCATGATAGGGGAATGAAGAGCCTAATCAAAGGGGGAGTATTGATGTTGAAGAGCAGGAGTTGCCTATGTTTAATGTTTTGCTTATTGTTATCTTATGTCTTAGTTTAATGTCTTAGTTTATTTTCAATATTTGTACTTTAGGTGTTGTACCCTTGCTTTGTAGCCTAGTACTTGTTGTTAAATGTTATGTATTTTCTTTAAGTACTTTCGCTCTTGTGCCCTTTGTTGGATTTTATATCATTAATGCAATTACCTTAAGTTGTTGCATTGGTTGAGTGTTGGACATGCAAATGATACTTTGCATTGAGCTTATTAGCTTGCATGTCCAGATGTTCATTCCTTGTGTGAATGAGCATTGTGGTCACTATTTATAGTGATTGTGCGTTTTTGGTCAAGCCATGGTTTATTGATTAATTCCATTTTGCTTGATCGCATTGTACTTGCTCCATATGCATTACAAGTTTTCTGCATACAATGATCATATTGTGTTGTTGTGTTTCAGGAGATACTTGTTCTTATGGTTCAAGAGCTACACAGATTCTAGAGTTATGTGTGAGTGAGTTATATTCAACTGTTCCCAACTCACATGTTAAGTCTAGAGTTTGTTTTTGGGTTTTGTCACGGAATAGCCAATGGGGGAGATTGTAAGGTTGAATTTAATCAACCATTCTGTTGGCTTTATTTCGTGCCAATTTGCTTGTAATTCAGTACTTAGAAACCCTGTATTTAGGTGGGAATCATGTAAGGGTAGTGTGTGAGAGAGTGTGAAGAAATGCTCAAGATTGTGCAATAAAGCAGGGACTCGCGACTGGATCTCGCGGGTGGCTCGTGGCTTGCAAGCCGCCAGAAGATGCACATGAGTGAAGCATGTAGAGAAGTTGAACCGTCATGCCAGCTGTAGTACTACAGGGTAAAAAGTCCAGACTAGCCATTCAGTTGGCTCGCGGCTTGAACTCGCGACTCAGTCAAGTCGCGAGGCCAAGTCACTAGCCAACTCTGTTTTGGAAAAACTAACTCTTCGCATTCCATTCTCAGACTAGTATAAATACCCCTTATACCCACGAAATGTAGAGAGCTTTCTGAGAAAATTTTGAGAGAGAAACTCTAGAGAAAAACAGGATTGACTCATCCACAATCTTCATCTTTGTTTCTCCAAATTCCTCTACTCTCACCCTCTCCATTTCTACATTTTTGAGAGGTACATTGGGAAGGCTGTTTGGTGAGAATGCTGTTTGGTGCTTGGGAAGCAGTTAGGAAGGGACCAATTGATATTGGTTGATGCTATGGGCTATAGCGGAATCCGGTAAGCTAAAGAAGACAAAGGTTCGGCGTAACCTCGTTGGAGCAAGAAGCTTGGAGAGCTTAGGTACACTAGGTAGATTTGGCTTGGAGGGTCTTCTGCTGTTCATGTATCCCAACTTCATTCTTTAGTGGATTATTGACCGCTTGGAGGGCGGTGGTGAGGTTTTACGCCAAGAACTTCGGTTTCCTCTTCGATGACACATCGCTGTGTTGTCTTTGTGTTTGCATCTCTTTTCCTTAATCATTTAATTTCTGCTGTGGTTGTGATTTTATTTGGCTTAGATTGTTCTATCAATTCTATTTTAGCTATTTATCATATTCTGCACATATATTGTTTGATAATTAGTTTGAATTGGTAATTTGTAATTTGGGAGTCTATATGTTTAAAGTGTTTTACACATTATTTGAACACTCAGGTTTTTTACTGTATTTTTTAAAATTTGATATTGTTCTCATGTTGGACTTTCGGTTGGTAAAGTTTTTGTTATACCATCATAAAACCAACTATGATTATGATTGTTGGGTTCAATTCAGGTGGCACGACGTATCACTTGGTAAGATAAGAGATTTATGGTGGTGACAAGTTTTTTGGTGAACTTCAAAATCAAACATTTAAAATTATTCCTTTTAAAAAGAAAATATTGGATCAACTTTAGTGTGCAAGGACAAACTGGAGAGAACTATAGTGCTTTGCTGTTATCATTAAGATGCTCTTGGGTCAGTTTGTTGAAGGAGTATATATATAATGTTATCATCATGTTGGGTACCATTTTTTGTTGGAGCTTCTTAATGATAGATGTAGTATGTAGAAGTTGTTACCTTTTGTATAAAAATATTAAAATGTGGAGTAGAGCTTTTTTCAGTGTATGGTATAAATATGTTAATAGGGAGGCTGTTGGATGGAGTTTCTGGGTTTCCTTGGGAATAAACTACAATATTAATGTATTTTGAAATGGTTCGTACTAAACTTATTTTGTATCTATGCTTAGTATTTTTTTTTAAAAGACAATAAAGGAAAGGCTAGATATCATAGTTCTTATTCATGGGTAAACCTTAAAGTCATAAGTTGGGATTTAGGGTCCGTTTGGATACAGCTTATTTTGCTGAAAACTGAAAATACTGTAGCAAAATAATTTTTAAATGTGTGAATAGTGCCGTGAGACCCATTTTTAATATTTTTTCTGAATAAAGCGGTTGTGGGTCCTGTGAACAGTGAGTGAACAGTGCATGTACAGTGCATGAACAGTGTGTAATGTCTCCTGAACAGTGTAATCCGCGTGCATCAAAAGAAAAAAAAAAAAAAAAAAGAGAGAGAAGGAAACGCCAAACGCAAACGCTAGCTTTTCATCCGGATCCAAATATATACTTAAACAAGTGAATTGTCTTATGTTGCTATTGCATTAATCTGTTGGGAGTTTATTTATTTATTTATTTTTTGTGCAGTTGAGTCATTTCATTTCTCAGGAGTTGGTCAAGCTCTTGCAATATAATGAGTTGGGAAGGCTGTACACGACTGGCAATAATAGAAATATATTGAATATATGTATCAGCAAAAGTATATTACTTTTTATTATCTTCAAAGTATGAAATAGACATTTTTAAATGGTTCAAAACATACTTCATCCAAATGCAATGTGCTCAACTTTGAAACACTTTGTTTCGTAAAAAAAGAAAAACTTTGAAACACATTTAAGCTACATTGGGTGTAATTATATCAAATAGATTTTTTTTTTTTTTTTGTGTGACCGATGCCTAAAGGAAGAGGTGGGTATGGCTGAATTGGGTATGAGTTTGATATGGATGGTGGGTTTGGAGTTTTGGTTTTTTTTTTTTTTTTTTTTTTTTTTTTCGCCGATCTGGGTTGATATGGATGATGGGCTGATCTGGGGATCAACGATGGAGGAAACGTTAGACGAAACAAGAAAGAAATGAAGATGAAACGTTAGATGAAAGAAAGAAAACGTTAGATGAAATGGAGGAGTCTAGAAGAACTAGTGAGAACAAAAGAGAAGCACAAAGAAAGAAAAAAAGAAAGAAATGGAGGAGTCTGGAAGAAGGTGAAAAGTAAAGGTGTGGAGGAGTCTGGAAGGTACACACGTGTGGAGGAGAAATAATCACACACACATATTTAACCAAACCCCTATTAACAAATGATTTTTAATAAACAATAAATAAATGTCCAAAATTTTAAATTAGAGAGAAAAGAACCTATAATCCAGTTGGGTTTAGCCAACTACATGTGGGGTTGTCTATATATGCCGTCCCCCATGTAGTTTCCAGACACACTAAATAATCTAAATACAAATCCTAAGTTCAAACACTATATAAACCATCCAACTTTCCAAGTCTCAACCATAAAAATCATACTATTCTCTCTCAAAACCCATCTCTTCAAAACATTATTGACTTCTACATTTGTCCAAATGGAACAAAAACCACACATAGCTATTCTACTATGTCCAGGGATGGGACATCTGATCCCTCTTGTCGAGTTTGCCAAGCTACTTGTTCATCACCACGACTTCAACATCACATGTATCATTCCCGTACTTGGGTCTCCACCCAAAGCCATGAAAGCAGTTCTTCAAGCCCTTCCGACCACCATAGATCATGTCTTTCTTCCTCCTGTGATATTGGAGGAGGAGGAGATCAGAGACCTAAAGTTTGAAGTCCAAACTATTCTCACCTTAACTCGTTCACTGCCACCTCTTCGTGATGTGTTAAAGTCTACTCAATTTTCTGCTTTTGTAGTCGATCCTTTTGGTATTGATGCAGTAGATATTGCTAAGGAACTCAACATCTCACCATACATTTTCTTCCATACAAATGCTTTCACGTTGTCTTTGGTTTTTCATTTGCCAAAGCTGGACGATACAGTTTCATGCCAGTATAGAGACCTACCAGAACCATTGAAACTTCCGGGGTGCATACCTATTCACGGTCGAGATCTTATGGAACCGGTACAAGATCGAACAAGTGAGTTGTACAAAATGATTCTTCACAGCGCCAAACAGTTCCGATTAGCTGAAGGTATTATCATTAATACCTTCATGGAATTGGAAGGAAGTGCCATAAAAGCTTTGTTAGACGAAGAAGCTAAAAGTCTCCCGCTTTATCCCATTGGACCAATCCAAAGTGGTTCAAGCAATCTGTTTGACAAGTCAGAGTCAGACTGTTTAAGATGGTTGGACAATCAACCACATGGTTCTGTCTTATTTGTTTGTTTTGGGAGTGGTGGGACTCTCTCATATGATCAAACAAATGAGCTAGCCTTGGGATTGGAATTGAGTGGCCAAAAGTTCTTATGGGTTGTAAGAACCCCAAATAATGAATCAGCTGATGCTACATACCTTAGTGACCAAACTCTCGACAACAACACTCTTTATTTCTTACCAAAAGGGTTCGTAGAGAGGACTAAATGGCAGGGTCTAGTGGTTCCCTCTTGGGCACCACAAGCCCAAGTGCTTAGCCATGGCTCTACGGGTGGGTTCTTAAGTCATTGTGGTTGGAATTCGATCCTAGAGAGTATCATGCAAGGCATTCCATTGATTGCTTGGCCGCTTTACGCAGAACAAAAAATGAATGCAGTATTATTAGCTGAGGATGTAAAAGTGGCACTGAGACCAAAAACTAACAAAAATGGTCTAATTGATCGAGAGGAAATTGCAAAAGTTGTAAAGGGTCTCATGGTTGGAGAAGAAGGGAAGAAAGTTCGTAATCGTATGAAAGATATAAAGATCGCTGCTGAGAAAGCATTAAGTGCAGATGGATCTTCTACAAAGGCACTCTCTGAATTAGCATCCCAATGGACAAACCATCCGTGCTTTTAGTACATGATACTTTTCTTGCATTTCAACTTTATTCTTCCATTGTTTTTCTTTTAAGTTGTTTGTTCTTAATTTCTTATTTTGTAACTTTATCATGTATTGCATATTTGACTGTACCATGCAAGGTTGTCAAAATTGAGATCCTACGTAGGATCGTGGGAGGTAGGTAGGATCGTGGATTGTAGGATCGAATCGTGGATCGTAAGATCCTACCTATTTTTATATTTTAAGCAAAAAATTTATTGATAGTGACTTTGTATGTTATATAATTACTTAAAATATGAATCCATCCATTTAAAAAAAAATTGCATCATAAAATGTAATTTGCACGCATTACATCGTTTTTATGTCACTCTAACGAAACAAAATATATTTAACTTTTAACATATTGTATCTAAAAAGTTCAGTACATGTTTAATTAGCAACTAAGTACCAAAATATTATCTACACATATGAAAAATGTTTTCCAAATTCTAAGTTCCAAATCCAAAATAAGTTAGGCTAGTTAGCATATAAAAACTAGCTAACTACAAATTTACAATATGTAATCCAAAAGAAAATTCTCAATTTAAGGTAAACTAGCTAATTACAAATATGAAATCCAAAAGTGAATTCCCATTCTAAAGTTATTCTAATCTAATCACTATCATTGTCGTATCCCATTTCATCATCTATATCCTTCCTAGTATCAACATCCATGGCGTAATCATCAAAATCCATAACTCTCTCAAATCCAGGTGGGGCCCATCACTATCATCATCATTAGAACCATCATCATTCTCATGATATTCATAACTAACATCACGAACTAGCACACTTTTTTCCTTTGGCAGCAACTCTTGAAATTTCATCATCACCTAACATTGATAACCAAAATATACAAATTTTTTTGATAAGTAAAGTATACAAATATAAATTAGTGATTAGTAGTCACACATTCAAACTATACATAGGTAACTTGTATAAATATTAGCTATAAAGGAAGGCTTTAAAGTTATAAATTAATACCTTTATTGTCTTCATCAAAATCTGCACTATCATCTTCTGAATCTACACAATCTGCTACTAACCACTCATCATCAGAAGACAAATTCTCCAAACCAATTTCTTCTTTTGTACTCAATGGTTTAGCTCTTTTCTCTTTTATCTTCAAGTTGTACATAACGAAGACCAAGTCATTCAATTTTTTCTGGTGTAAGCGATTTCTCCTTTTTGAATGTACCTATAGTTGTAACAATTTTAATTGAGAATTCTCAAACAGAGGGGAGGGGGGAAGAAACAAACTTTTAACTAAGAAAGAAAATGGAAAATCATCTTGTCATAATATACCAAAGTCATTTGGTCTTACCATTTCAAACGCACTCCAATTTCTTTCACAACCAGATGAGCTACATGTTAAGCTCAATATTCTTATAGCAAATTTTTTCAATTCAGGACAATCATCTCCATATGAGTCCCACCACTCAGCTAATACATATATGAATTATAATATCTTAGTCTTAAGAATATAATCTACAACTAATAAAGATGAATTTGAATGTAAAACAAAAAACGAAAAACAAAATTGTTACCTGGCTGTTTAGTATTTTTGGCTAGTATGGCAGCTTCAATACCAAAGAGTCCTTGGACATCTATCTTTTTCCTATCACTAACTTCTGGAACCATTCGTTGAAGACACGTATATATTCCTAATTTAATATCCGAACCTGAATCAAAACAAGGATCATAATGAATAGAAGGGTTCAAATAGTATCCCGCAGCATGCAAAGGCCTATGAAGTTGCATTTCCCATTGATCATCAATAATATCTCATATCTCTTTATAACTGCAATTTAAAACAGTGGATATTATATTAAAAAAAAACAATGACTATATATTTAATAAGCTAATGAATTAAAAACAAATGTAAATTTAAGGAAGATATAAATAAAATGGTTACCTCTTTTGAATATTATTGAAATTTTTCTGTATTTCTTCTTTTGCTTTTTCCATTTCTAGATAAATGAATCCCATTGGAGGTGTATTAAAGTCAACCATGCGAAGTGCCTTTAAAAGGGGTATTGCAGCCTTCAAGCATTTGACAACAAGTCGCCAAAAGCCGTTGTTATCCATAACTATGGCATGAATTCTTTTCCCTTCTTTTGTTTTTGCAAATTTACTACACCTTCATTGTTTTGAAGAAAACATTGTCATCAATTCTCCTTTGAACTCATTAAGGCATGACAATGTCAAATATGATGTTGCAAATCTAGTGGCAGCAGGTCTAATCAATTCCCTCCCTTTAATGAAATCCCTCAACCAATTTAAAAGCATAGCTCTAGAATATATGTACGTTGTAATCTTCTTCCCCTTTACAATTGTGTACTTATGGTCCTTAATCTTTTTTTCAAAATCCTCAAGCATCAAATCCAAGCAATGGGCAGCACATGGAGTCCAAAACAAGCACTTTCTCTTCTACATCAACATCTCTCTAGCTAGTTTGTAGTTTGCAGCATTGTCAATCACCAATTGCACAGCATTCTCCTCTCCAACCCTATCCACAACTTCATCTAACATTTGACAAACTTTTTCAGCTGTTTTAGATATGTCAGATGTGTCTATAGAGTATAGGAATATGGTTCCTTTGGGACTATTCACCAAAAAATTACAGATGGATCTCCTTTTCTTATCAGACCAGCCATCAGACATAATTGAACAACCTGTTTTTTTCCATTCAACCTTATATTCTTCAAGCATTTGTTGTGTAAAATCTACCTCTTTCTTCAAGCATGTCTCCCTAATCTCATGATAGGAAGGAGGCTTGAGGCTAATTCCAAATCTTGAAATCATATCAATCATTCGTAGAAACTCCGGATTTTTGACACAATTAAAAGGGATGGCACTAGTGTAGAAGAATCTAGCAATTTGTTGGATCACTATATCACGTTATCCTTTTTTAAACATACGATTCATTGTTACTTGCCTTTTTTTTTTTGTAACAAACTTATCCATGGAGCCTATGTGTCTGCCCCTCCCTTTTGATGAATGTAGTTGTTCTTCTTCAACTAATTCATCATCACTGCCATCATCCTCTTTTTCTATAGTATACCACCTTTTCTTTTTTATAGATGCTTCAGCTTAGGCATTCAAAAGAGTCACAAATTTTTCCCTCACCTTTTCTGGCACACTAGGACATGCTGAAACATTTTTCCTAGTCCCAACTAAATGATGCTTCAATCAATATATAACCCCACTATGAATTTCTTTGCAATAATTACATTGAACTTGCCTTGAACCTACTTCAACACCATGATTCCATCCCAGGTTAGACCTATTTCTTGGTGCATTTTTTCGCTTAATTTTCTTTCTAGCCAAAGTAGACATTGTATATTTGTACTAGAGCTGCAAAAAAAGACACCAAAATACAGAGCATGCTCAAAATAGCACATAGAGAATTCATCAAACAGGTTGTGTGCAATTCTAAACTACTAATTGTGTTTACTAATATTTCTCAAAGAATCAAATACTGAAGATCCTGTTTCATAATTTTTAAAATTTTACTTAATTTAGTTAACAAAATAGAAAAATAAAAACCTTAAAAGCTTTGTCAAAATCATATACACAACACAACAATCTGGAATCAAGCTATCAAAGTACAAATAAATGATAAACTACTAACTACCAAAACAAATTACACGAAAGCTTAAAGGCAGCGATGGCTCACGGCAATATCATTAAGAGGGCTGAGAGGTGCTGGGTTTTTGACAGAGGACTGAGGAGGCGCGGGACTGAGGTGCTGGAGCTGAATGTTTCTAAATATTTTAGGTTTTGTTTTTTAAAATGTTAAACTTAAGAAAGCTTAAAGGTAGCGATGGCTCACCATTGAGATTTGAGAGGGCTGAGAGGTGTTGGGTTTTTGACAGAGGACTAAGGAGGCGCGGGACAGAGGTGCTAGAGCTTAATGTTTCTAAATATTTTAGGTTTTGTTTTTGAAAACGTTAAACTTAAGTACTATAGGTTTTTTTGAGATTTTATGTTGACATAGGGGTAAATTTGGGACTTCAATTCATTATTGGGCTTTTGATAACCCGTTGGGCTTATGGGTTTAGGTGGATTATCTTACCCAAATGAATCCCACTTAAAAAAAAAAAAAAAAAAAAATGGTAGGATCAGTAGGATCCTATACAATCCTACATGATCCTACTATTTTTGCGATCCTGCTACGATTTTAAACTTTTTGGTGAGATAGGATCGTAAAATCGTGCGATTTTACAATTCAGATCTCGATTTTGACAACCATGGTACCATGCCTTTATAATTATATCATTTTTTTTTTTAGAGGTGGGATTAGATTTCTCTTTGGTTCTTAATTTATATATGAAATGACAAAATTTGACCGGAAGGTGAGACTTATGATGACTTGTCTAACTAGCTCCAATCCAATAGAAATGATGAAATCGTACACTGGTACTTAAGCAGTTAAACATCAAGCACCTCCTCTCTCTCTCTCTCTCTCTCTCTAGAAATTTCTAGAATTTCTCACGCAATCTCTTTCTCTCCAGGATTCTCTAGAGCTTCCTTGCATAAGTGAATCTCAGCCACAACTTTACAAGATGTCTAAAAGGTTGGTGAAAGAGATATTTTTACAATTAGTCAAAGACAATAAAAGAATGTGCTAGAGAATTCAAAGTCGGTGAGTTAACCGACTTTAAGCATGTATAAATATGTAGAATTGGTGCTCAGTTTTTAGTGTGTCATAAAGCACCAAGTGAGACGTGTAAGGTGAAGTGTGTGACGTGAAATGAAGCAGGTGACGTAAAGAAAATAGAGTCAACAGCTAGTGTGTAAGTGTGTAGAGTGAAAAGTGAAGTAAAGGAAGAAAATTTTTTATGGACAATTAAAAAAATTATCAAAATAATTAATTATTTTTTTGTTTTTTTATAAAATGTTTTTAAAAATTGTTTATTAATGTATCCTTTAAGGGCACACGTTAGTAAACCTCATATATATATAAATATATATATTACTTTAAACTAAGGTTTAGAGAAAATTTAATTAGAATCAAAATTAAAATTTTTTTTGTTAGCTTTTCATACAAATTAAATTGTTTATATTTTTACTATTATTTTTTCTTTGAATTAATGAGCATATTTTCAATACTGTTTTTATTTAGATATTTTGTATGCGAAGATATTGAACGTAACAAATTGTGATTGTAAATTGATATCGTATATGTATAGTATTCAATAGTGAATTTCAAAATTATATACGTAATAGCAATGTAATGAGAAATTTGGTGTAACTAATATTATATAAATTGTAAAGAAAAACTATTTTAATATCTTTAAATGTCTTGGTCTAACTATGTCCCATATGTTTACATACTATTTTCAATTAATTATTGAAGCTTATAAGAAAGCGAAAGTCTCCCCCCTCCCCTCAGGCCTCAGTCGCTTAGTAAGGGGATAAATTGGTGTTAGGTTGCCAACCCTACCATTTCCAGGCAGTTGCACTTGAACTCACCACCCTTATAAATAGTTAAATACCCACACATATACAGTAATAAAGCACCCACATGTTTAGAAGAACTTAGAGAGCCAACATTTCAAGAAGCCCCCCATTGAAACCTTTGATCGCTTATATAACTGAAGAGAAAAGTAAATATTGTATTTTGCTAAATAACAAGTTAGTTTGATCTTTCTCTTTTGAGATTCATTGGACTTAATCTAGAGTCTCGCTAGCGGTCCTCTTATTTAGATAAATTGTACTTCTACCCACTTCAAGTGAAAAGACCATTTGACCGTTGGATGAATGAAAACATAATTCCAAAGAAAATTGAAACTTTGTATGATATTTAGGGTCCGCTTGGTTGGAGGAGTGGAAAAGTAGGATGATAGAAAATGGTGGAAGGATGGAAAAGTGAGAGGATAGAAAAGATTTTATTTTCTCTCATTTTTGTTTGGTTGGAAGTGGAAAAGTGGAGGGACGAAAAAAAATGAGTTTGAATAAATTTACTCATATACTCTTGTTAAAGAATGATACCAAATTAAAAAAAAAAAAAAAAAAGAGTGACAAATAACCACACAAAAGAGAGCAATCACCCAAATTTTTTTATAAAAATAAAAAACATGTTCAAAAAAAAATCACATCCAGTAAAAAAAAAAAAAACTATCATGCCCAAGCCCTAAAAAAAGTGGGTCCGAAGAGATTATTTTTCTCCCTATTTTTTGTCTCTTTTGTTTTCTCTCCTGAACCAAATAGTGGAAAATATCATTTTTCACCATATTTTCCTTTCTCTATTTTCCATTCTCCCTGTTTTTACCCCAATCAAACATTAAATGATGCCTTGAGCGTGAAAAATGAATCTCGACATCAAGATTCAATTCACAAAATGCATGCATTCTTAAAATTTGAGTTATTAATTATGATTGGTTCTTAAAATTAATTAATTACATATCAAAATCTCATTGATTTAAGTTTAATGACAATAATGCACAATGTACAAGATAATTCTACTAGATAATTAATTTTTTTAGATAATTAGTTATTTATTTCTGAAAGATAGATGATTAATTAAAATTTAAAAATCCTTATAATTTTTTGGCATACTTTGTTCATTTAGTTGCCGAAAATTAGGTTAAAACTCATATTTATCCTAAAACAAAGTGCCGATTGGCACACAAATTTGTCATATTGGCACTTCACCCCCTCTAGCATGAATTTTTAACTTCTAATTCAATTTTTCTACTATGCACTCTTATCCTATCACTTTTTGAGATAAATTTTAGATCAAATAGCCTTGAAAATGACGAAAGTCTAATACATTGATCGAGCTCCAACCTCTATAAATAGAAGGGAATAACCAAAAAAAAAAAAAAAAAAAAAAAAAAGAAGAAGGATTTCGTAGCTTCATTTGGTACTTAACAACACTCGTAGAGAACTATAACAAAGTAGGGCCGTAACTTCAACTTTGGACTCCTATTTTCTGAAGAGGCAGAATAGCTATCACAAAACCATGAGATTCCGAGGTCTAGCCGTTTAAGATCCTCAAGTTTATAAGATTTCAAATTGTCAACAAAACAAGCAACATAGTCAAAACATCCTCTTTATCATGTATTGCATGTTTGACTGTATCATATCATTATAATAAGATCGTATGTTTCATAGTGGTTGTTATGTGATTTCTAATTAAGTTGCTCTATTTCCTACGTACCCAAAAAAAAAAAAATAGTGGCCTTAATTTATACTCCTTTTTCATATTGTTAGGCATGTTTAAAAAATCCAACTTTTTAAGTGAATATCATTTAATGTATTGACTTTTACATTAAAAAGATACAATTTTCCAAAATAACTCACTTTATATTAAACTTAAATGAAATAGGGATATTGATTTTTTTAAATAAAGTATGTTGTGTTATAGATTGACCCTAGTCAATTAATTCAATTAACCAAGTTGATAAATTAGGTCAAATTACATGCAAATCGTGAGGGCACAAACAAATTACCAAATAAACTAAAGTGCAGCAGAAAATAAATTTGACTGATTTGTTGATTAATGGGGAAAAACTCTCATAAGGCAAAAACCCCACTGGGTGATTTTTAGATTATCACTCCCAAGAATCACTAATAAAAAATCAAGTAGTTACAAGTATAAGAAATATTACTACTACCCTGGACTATTCCAAAATACCAACTTACAGTTGAACCTTTACACCAATCTCCAATTGGACTTGATCTTGTAGAGACTTCTTCCTTTACACGGATCCTAGTACATGACTAACTCCCAATTACAGATGTTTGTTGATGGATGCAAAGTTATTCACTTCAATACACCTTGAATATTTGGAAGCACTTGATTACAAAATCCTAAGGCCCATAAGAATGTAGTAGCTACACCATTGATGTATGAGTTCTCTAATTGAGTCTTTGTATCTAGTGATAAATTTAAAATAAAGCTTTTATATCCCCTAGATGTTTAGTGAACGAAACCCTAATAATGCAAGTCATTATGGGCTAAAAAACAGATCTGAGATTTTCGATCTGCGAAACTCGATAGATCGAGAGGTGTCGAGACTAGTATTGAAATTCTTCATTTATTCTCGATAGATGCTAGTATCAAGCTAGTGTCGAGGCTAGTGTTGATGTTCACTTTTTTTGCTTTCTTCACTTGTTTCTTGGTGCAGTCTTCATGTCTTCAATAATACCACTTGTCTTATTTGTTCAACATACTTCATGATATCTAGATTCCACTTAGAACTACCCAATTATAAGTAAAATGCGTTTTGTCAAAAGATATGCCAACACATGAAAAATATGACCCTAACAAAATAAATAATAGAAAATTTATTGGTTAAAAAAGCCTCAAAAATAAAATTTTGATACAAATTACCAAAAAAAAGAAAAGCTTTTGCATCTACCCCATTCCTTGGCCAATAGTTCCTCCAAATGCAAACAATAAAAAAATTATTCTAAAAAATTCCCAATATCACAAAAATAAAAAATAATAAAACAAAAATGAATCTCTTCAAAATCATGACTCCCCAAAAAACCCAGCATCTTTAAATTTTTTTTTAAATTGCCCTCATGACATTGGCTCAATTGTACAACTCTAATCCAACCTCGTTATACCCAAATTTGTTTCTTGAAGACACAATGAATTTCACTCCAGTGAACAAGTGAAACCTGCTTTCATTGAACCTAAATTCCCCCCTACTGTCCAACTTCCAATAAACAATCAGAACTCTACTCCCGACACCGACACTATCACGCCAATTCATTCCAATCTTCATTGTTCTCTCTCTCTCTCTCTCTCTCTCTCTCTCTCTCTCTCTCTCTCTCATTTTAGTGAGTGGGTGTGATTAGATTTTTTTTTTTTTTTTTGATAATTAGAAACTTTTATTAAGAAAGAAACAAACTACAACAAGCTATTGGACTCTCTCAACACAACAGAGGAGAAACAGTCCGGGCTAAAGCTAACATCAAAAGAGCCATAAAAATTGCAAAAAAAAGACCACTTGGCTAAAATGTGGGCAGCCTCATTACAGATCCTAGGCGCCCATCTAACAACTACATTACTATAACTAGACAAAAAGGACCTCAAATCAGAGCATAAAAACTTGATTCTCCAAGGGGGAGGTGCTGATGAGTTTGAGAGGAGTTTGGCCACAACTTGAGAGTCTATTTCCACAGAGACAGAATCACACCTCAAGTCTGGAACTAAAGAGAGCACCTATCTCACTGCTTCCGCTTCAGCTTGAAGAGGGATGAAGAGATAAGGCAATAAAGGATCGCCCTGTCTAAAACCCCGAGAAGGGAAGAAGCTTGGACATTGGCCCCTATTTAACAGTAAGGAAAACTCTACTGACGATAAGCATTAGTGGATGAGCTTGGTAAAATTGCTGCTAAACCCAAAGGCTTTAAGAACCGCTATCAAGAAACTCCATTCCATTCTATCGTAGGCTTTTTGGAAGTCTAATTTGATACCAAGGTAACCTTTTTTCTTCCCCGTATGTTTGAAGTATGCACCACATTCTCATTTATCCACCTATTCGGCACAAAGGCCACTTGAGCTGGATCTATCATTTTGTTTAGCAAAGGCCTCAGCCTATTCACAATAATTTTTGATATCAACTTATAGCACACATTGCAAAGACCGATAGGGTGAAAATGGTTAAAATTGTGCGCACCTTTCTTTTTAGGAATAAGGGAAATAAAGGTCTTGTTGAATTCCTTTAGCAGCCAGCCATTGCAAAAAAAGCCCTGGATAGCAGGCATTAGTTGATCACCAACTATATCCCAGTAGTGCTTATAGAAGAGCACTGGGAAGCCATTTGGCCCCGGGGCTTTAAGAGCCTTCATTCCAAACACTACCTTTTTAATCTCATCTCTATAGGGTACTCTACAAAGCTCCAAATTATCTTGGTCAGTTACACAAGGTTGTATGAGACTCTCAAGATTCTTAGGAAATTGAGGATGACTCGTATTGTATAAGGATGAAAAATTATCCAAAAAATATCTTTGAATATCCTCCTGGTCTCTGATCTAAGACCCGTTTTCCAACTTGATTTCCGAAATGTAGTTCATTCTCCTTCTAATGATGGTTGAAAGGTGGAAGGATCTAGAATTGCGATCTCCTTCTTTAACCCACAACTTTCTAGAATTTTGCCGCAATCGCAAATCTTCTCTGGCTAGCCATTCATCAAGCTCTAAATTTAGAGATGCTTCAAGGTTCAAGTTCTCTTTCGTGGGCGCTGCTTGTTGAATCTTTAATAGCTTGTCTTGGAGGTTTTTAATTATTTTAGTGAGTGGGTGCGATTTGATATTATATTTACATTAGTAAACTATGTATTGAGCGAGTGGTTTCAAGCACTTACATTATTTTATTGGATTTGATAATAGGGGTTTGAGCAATTGAATTAATGACATTAGATAATAACAACTAATAATAAACTATCATATAATGATTTCAAAATATGAAAACTTGTATAAAAAATTGTAAAAACTTCATATATTTACGTGTGTGCGTATTTTTTTTCTCAATAACTTAGTAAATTTAGGTTTCTTTTTATTAAATTTTAGGCCAAAATGCAAAAGTTATTCTCTAAGTTTTACAATTTTTCATTTCAATCTTCTAAGTTTGGGTTTTGTCATTTCAGTCCTCTAAGTTTTATTCCTTCCTAATTAAGTCCTCTGTTAATATACTATTAGTTTCTGCCGTTAACATACCAAAACGACATCGTTTTGGACCTTAATTAATATTTTTATTTATTTCTTAATCTTATGAAAAACGTTAATTTAAAAAAAAAAAAAAAAACAGTTGATCAAGTGTTGCAACTTTTTGCCATAATCCATGACAAGAAAACCACCAGTCTGCCAACACCAGAATTCCATATCAGAAAAAAGAAATTAAAAAAGAAGAAAAAAAAAAAAAAAAATATATCCTTAAGTATTTGTGTAGGGTTTTTTTTTCTCACAACCCTAAACATATATAAGGATTAATTTAAGACCCGTTACACTAGATGCAAAGGTTGTTGCACTAGTTGTTACATGCATTATGTGATCGAAGACAGAAATTGCCCTAGTTGATCATATTCTCTGTAGAAGCTACTGCGTCTTTACGCCAAAGGTTTTGTGACCAAAGAGCTTCCTGATCTTTATTGTAAGATGAACTGAAGAACTTTGCAGCAAAATCTTCCTCAAGTTGGTGTGTTAGTCACGTACTGGGATCCGTGCATCATTGGTAGTCACGTACTAGGATTTGTGCATTGAAAGGAGAGATTGCTGCTACAATACAAGTCCAATTAGGTATTTGGGTAAGGGTTCAACTGTAGGTTAGTATTAGGTACTCAGATTTTTTTTACTTGTAACTGCTTATTTTGATAATAGTGGATTCTCGGGAGTGGTGACCTTGAATTCATTAGGTGGGGTTTTGCCTCGATGATTTTCCCCATTCGTAAACAAATCACCTGTATCAATTTTCCATTGCATTTAACTTAGTTGGTGATTTGTTTGTGCTATCACGCTTATTGCATGTAATTGAATCTAATTAATTCACTTGGGTAATTAATTGATTAATTTACCAAAAGGGTCAATACATTTTTGGCCTATCAAGTGGTATCAGAGAAGACACACTCTGATTAGGTTTAATCTTTGCTGTGTGATCCATTGACCCTTGTTTGTCATGGATAGAGGACAATCTCTTATTATACCTCATTTATTTGATGACACTAACTATGCATACTGGAAAGTACGCATGAGAGCTTTCTTGCATTCTTTAGATGAGAAGGTGTGGCAAGCTGTGGAGACTGGCTGGACTAAGCCAAAGGAAGCGCTGGCTGATTGGGATGATGCAATGATCAAAGCAGAAAACTTCAACAGTAGAACATTGAACGCCATTTTCAGTGCAGTCACGAATGAGGAGTTTAAGAAAATATCCTTGACTGAAACTGCAAAGGAAGCATGGACCATCCTCTAGTCAACCTATGAAAGGACTAAAGCTATCAGGGATTCAAAACTCTAAAAGCTCACTACTAGTTTTAAGGAGATAAAGATGGAGGAGGGTGAGTCTTTTGATGAGTTCTATGCCAAGCTGAAGGACATAGTCAACTCAGCCTTCAATCTTGGGGAAACTATTCTTGAACCCAAGGTTGTAAGAAATGTGCTAAGATCTTTTCCTGAGAGATTTCATGCCAAGATCACTACCATTGAAGAATCAAAATATATTGACTCTATTCCTTTGACAGAGCTGGTTGGCAATTTGCAAACCTATGAATTGGGTTTGGCTAGAATTGGGAAAGGAAGCAAAAGTAAGAGCATGGCACTGAAGGCCAAAAGTAATGAGACTGATGAGTCTTCAAATGATGAAAATTCCAAGATGAAGTCCAACATCACTGGGTAGTTCAAGAAGTTCATGAAGAATGCCAATGCGAAAGGATTTTATAAGGACCATAAGCAATCTAGTTCTTCTCAGTTCAAAAGCCAAGACAGAGGAAAGAAGGATGCTAAGGATGGCGGTCAGTACACTATTGCCTCTAGACCAAAGTACTTCGGATGTCAAGGTTTTGGACACATGAAACAAGAATGTCCAACATATCTCAAGACAATTGGGAAAAGCAAGGCTCTTGCTACTACCTTGAGTGATACTGAGCCTGAGATTAAGCTAGATGACAGTGATGACGAGGGAATCTTGAGTGCTTTCACTGCTACAGTTGATCCTACTGAAGGGGTTACAAAAATAGAAGATGATGAAGAGGACTTGGTGGTATCTAAGTTTGAGAAAATGGATAAACAAGATGACAACCATATAGCCTATGCAAAATTGTACAAGGTTTTTGTGAAGCATGAGAAACTGTATAGGCTGGTCACCAAGAAGCTGAGTGATGTGGAGCTAGATCGAGAGGATCTCTTTACAAAGGTTGATGAAGCAAATCAAACCATTGGAGTTTTGCGGTTTGAGAACAACTTCCTTGCTGAAAGGACAAAGAAGCTTGAAGCAGAACTGTTCCAAGTTAGAGCTCAATTGGAGAGGAATTCCGGTGCAAAGCTCGATGAGATGCTAAGCTTTCAGAAAGCTGATTCTGATAAAACCGGTTTGGGGTATGATTTCTCTTCTCCTAATATTGCCTCATATAATATAACTGTTTTTGACTCACCTGCTAATAATGTTAATTCTAAGAATGATGAAGCTAAAACTGAATTAGCTAGTGAGAGAACTTAGATAAAGGCAAATCTATTCTAGGAGCACCCCCTAAGGTTGAAAAGAAAGAGACTAGAAACCCTAAGACAAAAAGGGAAAACAACAAAAAGTCTCAACAAAAGAAGCCGCATTTCTGTCATCACTGTGGAGCTTCAAGGCATACTCGTCCAAATTGCTACAAGTGGTTAGCCACTCAACAAAGCAATAGTATGCTCTCATCCAAAAACCAAAATCAGTTTCCATCATCTCTTGCCCCTCTTGGAGATCTTCTTAAAGCCCTCATATTCCTTTTGAACTTGAACGGTTTCAGTTCTTCCCCTTCACCACCGTATCAAAGGTTCGCTCAAAGGAAAGGTTCTTCCAAGGTTTGGAAGGAAAAAGGCTCAAAGTGATTTAGTCACTTTTTCTCTTTCTCCCCTTATGGTTATGCATTACTTGTTTGTTTTGCTTTGCTTTCCTATTTTGAGTCAGTCTAGTTTTATGCTTTGTGTGTTTCTTTATGTTTTTGTTTGGTTGTTTTTCAGTTTTTTTTTTTTTTTTTGCTTTATTTTTTTTTCATTAAAAAAAATTGAAAAATCAGAAAAATACAAAAACAATGTATGTTTGTGTATATTGGTACTGAAACAAAGTCTTCTAAACTTTGTATCTTTTGTAGCTTAGATGAGCATCTCAATGCACAACTAAGCAAGTGAGTTTTGTGGCTCGTGTTTGTGATGAGTACGATTAAGTAATCTCGTATCTTAACACTCCTTTTGACGGGAAAGACTAGAAAATCTTAAGAGAAAAGCATAAATAACCATCTCACCACTAAAGCCCGCCAATCATGTATAACATCTGTGTGCTTCGACATAGCAAAATTGTGATGTTTAAGCTTACATAATTGGGTATTTCTTCTTTTTTCTCTTTTATATGCCCAGGCATGATATGTTCAAAAAAAATGCAAAGAAAATCAAAAGCAAAAAGGAATCAAAATGCTTTTAAAAATGGTTGTAAGTGTGTTTCTAGGAGATGTGGGAGTTATAGGATGTACCTCGAAGGTGATAATCCCCATTAAACAATTATGATTGTGTGTGAGTGTATTTGATTTTCTCATATCTCAAATTGTCATAATATGAGACACTTATGCATTCTTGCGATATTTTTACACACAACACGTAAATTCTTTTTTACTTTTGATACATGTGCAGGTACAATGTGATTTGGCCATCACAAGGAATACATGTGTTAATATATGCTCACTTAACTGTCTTAACTTGTTTTTGAAATATAAAATTGGTTAGACTTGTTTAGTGTGTGTGTGTATGTGTGTTTTGGATCTTGAATGCTTTGCATATTTGTTGAGAGATGTTTTAAGAGCTTAACATGTTGATTGGATCTTTGTTTAAGTAGCTTGCTTGTTGCATTCATCTCTTTGTGTTTTTCCTTTCTTGAAAAACTCCTTTTCTTCAAGCTCGACAGCTTCTCGGCAGGTCCTCGATAGATTCCCTTCTATCGAGTCCTTCTTTCTTCTTTTCTCGATAGATCTTATCGCAATCTCGATCCATCGAAGTTTCTGGTTTTCTTCTGATAGATGCTCGACAGCTTCTTTGATCCATCGAGCAACTTTTAGTCTAGCCGATAGATTCTCGACAGCTTCTCGATCCATCGAGGTGTTTTTGCCGTCGACAGATCCTCGACAGCACCTCAACAGATTCAATTTTGTCGAGATTTAGTGCTTGACAGATCTCAACAAACATCTTGATCCATCGAGCTACAATTTCTATTTAAGGTCTAAGTGCGAATCTGATTTCATTTCTCACTTCTCTCTCTCGACAAAAAACTTCTTTCTCTCCCTCCAAACACTCTATTCTCACTCAAATCTCTCTACCCACTACTTTTTTGGCCTATATCAAGATCAAATCACTTGGTAAGCTTCCTAAAACCTTCATTTTTCATGCATTCATTCATTTTAGACCTAGGTTTTGGGGTTTTTGAAAATTTTTGGGGTTTTTGAGATTTTTGTGAAATTGTTAGGTTGGGCTTTGTGAAATTGTTGTCATATGTTCATGCATTGCATTCTTATTGCATTTTAAAAATGTTTCATGCATTTAGATGTGTGTTTGATTATTGGAATGTGTGCTGATAGGTTTGGATTGGGTTTTACCCATGATGCAATTTAAATTTTGCACGTCACATGTTCATGCATTTTTCATGCATACGTCTTTTCTTTTCTTTTCCTTGTTATCTGTTGTGATGTGTTCTCTCTTTCTCTCTCCCTCTCTCTCGAATAGACTGAGCATGGCACCTAAAGCACGTAAGTCCACTCTGGCTCGGAACCCTCTTGGTTCCGGGTCTTCTTCTTCTTCTGATCCTATTCCCCCTCCTCACGTTCGGTTCCGTGATGAGAAGACCCGAAAGGACTTCTTGGAGAACTTTCAAAAACATGGCGTTCATCTGGAGCGCCATGTTATTCTATCGAACTTCTCCGACACTCCTTTCCCCACCGTCATTCGGATTCGGGGCTGGGAATCTTTACTTAAGAGTCCTTTGAGGTGTCCCATCATGTTTATACAGGAGTTTTACTCCAGCATACACGGTATTGATACCTTTATACCTCGGTTTGCCACGACATTTTGAGATACACGTATTGTAGTTACCCCGGATCTTATATCCAAGGTACTACATGTTCCAAGGGTAGCGCATCCTGACTACCCCAGCTGTGATCGTCTTCAGACTGTATCTAGAGACGAGCTTATGTCTCATTTTTGTGAGACGCCTTCCACATGGGGTGGGAAGCAAAACACCCCATGCTCGGGCTTTGCAAAAGGTCTGAGATTCCTTAATATGGTGATGACATTTACTCTTACTCCACTGTCTCACTATAACTCTATCATAGAGCCTCGTGCTCGTTTTCTTTTGTCCCTCTTAAAGGATATTTCTATTGACTTCCTTTCTTACTTCATCACTTCTATCATCGATGTCTATCAGGATTTGACGACCCATGATAAGCTCATCTTTCCTTCAGCTATCACACAGATCCTTCGCCACTTTTCCATCCCCATTCCTGATTCTCCTTACTACACTACCATGGGTGCCATCGACGCCGGTTCTGTTCGACGGAGCGAGGCTCAGCTTTGACCGAAGCGGCCACGTGTGGAGTCTTTCGGTCCTGCAGCTTTAGCTGTTCCTTCCACCTTTGCTCCTTCCTCGACTGGTGAATTGACCCTAGAGGCCATCATGGCGCAGCTTTGATGCATGGATGCTCACCTTGACACATTCTCTAATGAGTTGTGTCAGGTGAACACTTGTGTCAATCGTATAGCATGACGATAGAATCGCCTTGGTGGGTTTGCCGCCTCTCCATCTCCTTCTCTAGAGGCTTCTGCAAATGAGGATGATAGTGACGATGGTGATGATGAGGATGCTAGCTCTTCCAGTGATAATGAGATGACGACTTCTCAGTGACTTACCCTTTGTCTTTTGTGACAAAAAGGGAGAATAGTTTTGGGATGAGAGTAGTCTTGTACTTAGGGGGAGAGTTAGTATAGAACATTTTTGTTAGGGGGAGTGTCTATACATTTTGAGGGATGTAGTGAGGTTCTTATGTACTTTTCTTTTCTTTTCTTTCTTTAGCCTCATGTATATTGGTCTTGTGACCATTCATTTATTGACATACATTGTACTTATCTTTTGATATATATATGATGATGTACGTTTCTTCACCTATCTCTCCATGTGTTGTTTCTTTTCTCTCTTTATACACATGTTTCTTTATGTATGCAATCCTTTGTTTCTATTTCACATATGATGCCTTGATGAGTTTTGTTTAAGTGTTTCAGAAAGACAGGTTGTTATAGTCTACCATGCCATTAACTCTCTTCTTGCGAAGTTTTTCAAGAGTTTGTGTTAGGGTTGAAGTTGTTTTGTATTTTAACAAGTGATTATGAGTTTAGTGATTTAAGACTTTTCTCATAATTCATTTGTTAATTGTGGTTTTGTCACGGATTGTCAAAGGGGGAGATTGTTAGGGCCATATTTGATGTAATTGGCTTATCCTTTAACAAAACGCACTTTACTTGTAATTGGGTAGATCTAGGATGAGTTTAGTACTTCAAGAAACAAGTGTTCAAATTTAGTATTGAAGCCATACAAGTCTGACCAAGAAACAAGTGAAGATGTGCTGCTCATTAAAACTCGACAGATGTCTCGACAGGATCCTTTCTATCAAGATTTAATGTTGAAGCTTGATAGAAGCTCGACAGAAGCTGTATCTGTCAAGAATTACAAAATCAGAAATTCCAGATTTGATTACATGCATATCCTTGAGTATTTGTGTAGGGTTTCTTTTCTCACAACCCTAGACATATATAAGGATTATTTTACGGGCCGTCACACTAGATGCAAAGGTTGTTGCACTAGTTGTTACATGCATTGTGTGACCGGAGACAAAAATTGCCCTAGTTCAATTCTCTATAGAAGCTATTGCGTCTTTACGCCAAGGGTTTTGTGACCAAGGAGCTTCCTGATCTTCATTGTAGGATGAACAAAAGAACTTTGCAGTCAACATCTTCCTCAAGTTGGTGTGTTAGTCACGTATTGGGATCTGTGCATCATTGGTTAGTTACGTACTAGGATTTGTGCATTGAAAGGTGAGATTGCCGCTACAATACAAATCCAATTGGGTATTAGGGTAAGGGTTCAACTGTAGGTTGGTATTAGGTACTGGGATTCTTTTTACTTGTAACCGCTTGTTTTGATAATAGTGAATTCTCAGTAGTGGTGACCTTAAATTCACTCGGTGGGTTTGTCTCGGTGATTTTTCCTATTTGTAAACAAATCACTTGTGTCAAATTTATTTTCCGCTGCATTTAACTTAGTTGGTGATTTGTTTGTGCTATCATGCTTATTGCATGTAATTAAATCTAATTAATTCACTCGGGTAATTAATTGATTAATTTACCAAAGGGGTCAATACATTTTTGGCCTATCAGTGCTGATCAGGAATCAGTTGTTAAGTTTCTCTTTCAATTGTTTTTGACCCCACGCATTTCATAATAGAATTTTAGGTAAAGTAGAAATTCAAATTACTTGAAACGTAAGTAATAGAGTTTTATGTAGAGTAAAACATTGGCAATAGAACTTATATTGAAGTAGAATTTTAAATTTCTTTGAAGTAGAATTTTAAATTTCTTTAAAGCTAAATAATAGAGTCTTATGTAGATGTAAACTATTGCTAGTTAAGTTCAATTCAATGTCTCATATTAGTTAATGAGATTGTAGATACCTAACAAATGATCACCAATAATGATTCATCATTTGTGTGTGTTGAAATGGCGATAATCATGGTCAATATCTTTACAACAAGTGGCAATGGCAAATTGTCTTTTTGATCACTAAAAAGCCAAACCCGAAAAAAAAGAAAAAGAAAATGAAACGACAGGTATATATGATAGATAGAAAAAAGTGACCATGTGCATGCTATCTATTAGACCTGTATCCTTGTGAAGTGAGGGAATTGAAGTTTATATTCGCTTTTAGTACTGATTTTAGGATAGAAAAGGTAAAAGAAAAATTTGATAACAACAACAATTATACTTTTGTGCCAATCCAAAGATTTGATAGAGTAAAAGTTTAAGTACTGATTCAATTAATCTTTTGAATCAAACTAAAGATTTGATAAAGAGCAAAATTTCAAGTACTACTTTATGAAAGAAAAAAAAAAGTAAAAAAAAAAAGGTTTTATTTCTATTCAAAGATTTGATAAATCAATGGAGGAAAAGTTGATATAAAAAATTGAGTTGTCGTTTATATCTAAAAAATTACTGCATTTTGGTGCAACCACTTAGAAATTAAACATAATATCCACTTAGTCCAACCATTAATTCTAGACCTAATTTTTATTATATAGTATTTAAATTAAAGTGTACCCCACCATCAGTAAATTTGGAGCAAATTATAATCTCAAATCTAGGAAAAAACAATCTTATCTTAGACCATCGAACTTTGTAAGTAACTTTGGATGTTATATAAGTAAATAATTTCATATAGGGAAAAAAAAAAAATTCCCATATGTAACTTTTTAACATGAATATTTACGTGATTATTTCATTTCTTTAATTATACAATAGATTGTTTTTAATTTCCAACGACAGAAAATTAAGATTTTATCAAAACAAAGTATTATCTCCGGACAGGTGTTGTGGGGTGCCTAACATCTTCCCCAAACGTAATCAAATTTCCAAACTTAAGAATCAAGATTTTCTACCATCCATATTATATTAGGAAAAACGACCATTTTTCTTAGCCTCTGACTAGTAATAAAATCAAATAGAGTTAGATGACCAATCACACCTTAAAAAAAACCCAATAATTGGTGGTGACTTTACTACCTTTGGTAATAATTGATTAAAACTGACTCAATTCAGTCAAACACTAGAGGTTACCCTTTTTTTTTCACCCTCTTTCACAATACTTGAGCTCGTGCCTTCTTTCGAACAAGTATTTGAGAGAACCGTGAGCGTCGCCACGATAGGTGGTTGACCTTCATGTGGCATTGACACTAGCACTGGAATTCCATTTCTTCATTTATAAATGCAAGATTCAGTCATTTTTTGACTTGATCTATCTTCTTAATCTTTCTATTGTGGATTCTTCTCTCCCACTTTTTAGAAATAAGTTGTGTTAATCAGGAATCAGTTGTTAAGTTTCTCTTTCAAGTGTTTTTGACCCCCACACATTTCATAATATAATTTTAACTAAAGTAGAAATTCAAATTACTTGAAACATAAGTAATAGAGTTTTACGTAGAGTAAAACATTGGCAACTCTGGTAATAGAACTTATATTGAAGTAGAATTTTAAATTTTTTGAAAGCTAGATAATAGAGTTTTAAAGCTAAATAATAGAGTTTTATGTAGATGTAAACAATTGCTAGTTAAGTTCAGTTCAATGTCTCTTATTAGTTAATGCGTGGTAGCAAAACCCAAAAAAAAAAAAAAAAAAAAAAAATGAAAAGAAAAGAAATGATAGGTATATATGATAGGTAGAAAAAGTGACCTTGTGCTTGCTATCTGTTGGACTTGTATCATTGTGAAGTAAGGGAATTGAATTTTTATATTTGTTTTTGTTTGGACAAGTGCTCTGATACCACTTGTTGGGAAATTTAGACCTCGGTTGATAGAATTAACAAGTTTTAAATTCAAATTGTTAATTAGATTTATTATGAATAAAACTTGTTAAAACAAACAAACAAATAAACATCAATATCATGTCAAAATCATGCAGCAAAAAAATAAATAAGACAAGATATGATGACCCAGGAAAACCAATGAAACCAACCAGTTTCATAGTAAAAAATCTGGGGGGAAACCTTCCCGAAAAGCAATCCACTATAATGAAAAGGAGTTTCAGATCTAGTATAAAACCTTTGTCCCTAGACTCTACAATCTCCGTAGATGAACTCACAGCAGAAACCTTCTACCGCTTCGGAACCTCTGAACTCTTCAATATATGAACGCCACTCTTTGATGCACGAATTCTAGTACATGACTAACCAATTGCGCGGATCCCAATACGTGACTTCAATCACCAACTAGAAGAAGATGTTGGCTGCAAAGTTCTTCACTTCATCAACAATGAAGATCAAGAAGCACTTGATTACAAAACCCTAAGGCGCAAAAGATGCAGGAGCTTCTTTCAGAGAGAATAAGGCATCGGTCACCTTTTGCATATGTTCTCCTTATATTCTCTTATGTGACGGCCTCTAAAATAAGCCTTATATAGGTCTAGGGTTGTGAGAAAAGAAACCTTAACTCATTGTGGTTGGAATTCGACCCTAGAGAGTATCATGCAAGGCATACCATTGATTGCTTGGCCGCTTTACGCAGAACAAAAAATGAATGCACCATTATTAGCTGAGGATCTAAAAGTGGCACTGAGACCGAAAACTAACAAAAATGGTCTAATTGATCGAGAGGAAATTGCAAAAGTTGTAAAGGGTCTCATGGTTGGAGAAGAAGGGAAGAAAGTTCATAATCGTATGAAAGATATAAAGATCGCTGCTGAAAAAGCACTAAGTGCAGATGGTTCTTCTATAAAGGCACTCTCTGAATTAGCATCCCAATGGAAAAATCATCCTGGCTTTTAGTACATGATACTTTTCTTGTATTTCAACTTTATTCATCAGTTGTTTTTCTTTTAAGTTGTCTATTCTTAATTTTTTATTTTGTAACTTTATCATGTATTGCATATTTGACTGTACCATGCCTTTATAATTATATCGTTTGTTTATTAAGAGGTGGTATTAAATTTCTCTTTGGTTCTTAATTTATATATGAAATGACAAAATTTGACACTTCCCGGAAGGTGAGACTTGTGACTTGTCTAGCTAGATCCAATAGAAAAGACAAAATCGTACACTGGTACCTAAGTGTCAACCTAACATTCTTCTTCTTTTTAATTTTTTCACCAAAAAAAAAAAAAAAAAAAAAAAATCATTTACATAACTTTTTTATTTTGATACTTTTTTGAGATAAAAGATAGAATTTTTTATTTTGATACTAGATAAACATGCATTGATAATAAAAAGTTAGTACAAGACATAGGACCACTAGGCTTAAGATGAGTTCGGATTTAGCCTACAGTGGTGAACAGGGAAGCAAGCAATAATATGAGCAAATTCCAAAATATTTGAAATTACTTCCTTAGGTACAAAAAGATGGTGTATAGCTAGTCCTTGCTGTTGAAGCTAGTTCAAGTCTGAAGTGAAGGTCTGCTCAAGCCAAGATGGCTTGCTTGTTTGACTGCAAATCTGCACAGGTCTCTTATTGTTACAAAGAATTAGCAGTTTAGGTGGCGTTTGGATCTAGATGATTTGTGTTTTGCGTTTGCGTTTTTAGTTTTTTTTTTTTTTTTTTAGCCGTGAATGTTGACTTTCTGCATGAACAATGCACTCGTGCACTGTTCACGAGACCCACAAACATCACTTTTCAGCAACTTTTTCATTAAAAATGAGTTCTACGGTACTATTCACACATTTAAAAATTATTTTACTATAATGTTTTCAGTTTTCAGT
This sequence comes from Notholithocarpus densiflorus, assembly GCA_030021035.2. Taxonomy (NCBI): domain Eukaryota; kingdom Viridiplantae; phylum Streptophyta; class Magnoliopsida; order Fagales; family Fagaceae; genus Notholithocarpus; species Notholithocarpus densiflorus. The sequence continues at coordinate 1,406,804 of JARYZH020000109.1, forward strand.
TGTATCCAACCCCCTAGTTTTGATGATAGCCTCTCCCACAGCATCCTAGATTTGTTGTAGGAAACCGCCTCTGGATAGCACTCCCACCTCAATATTGATTGTGAAAATATTATGACTATAGAAAGATCTCCAAGAAATAAACAATAGAAACGAAGCAAACCCAAAATCTAAAAATAAATAAACACACGCAAACAAAAGAACACCAAGGATTTATGTTGTTCGGCTTTTGGCCTACATCCAAAGGCAATGACGAAGAAATTGCACTAATCAAATATGGAGATATACAAGTTGGTGTATCAATATTCTCACACACACCCAATCCCCAATACACCCAATAGCTCTCTCACAAATATAAGGAATAGAGAAAACCTTGCATCCTATGCTAAACTAGAGAACTCTCACAATAATATGCAGCAGCCAAAACTCTCTATTGCACTCTCTATTTCTCTCTTTTCTATCTCTACAATTGCCGCAGCACCTCTCCTTATATAGAGTATCAACTCGGCAAAGATGAATCCTAATAGAATTGTATTCCATATATTCACGTGCTACTCCAAGTAAAGACACTACCTCAAGTAGGACACTAATTCTCATCTCTTGAGCACGTGAGGTCCAAATCAATTCCAAGTTGAACTTGGATATCTAAGCCGGTTAGGTATCAATTTAAGAGTCCTAAAACAATTAGGAATTATAGTTGCACTTGAAATAGGACATCAAGTCCTATAGGTCACTCCAAAACAATTTGGATTAGGTTAACAAGCCACCGACTTCACAGGATTGAAAGCTGATGAGGTTTCCTGCCATTGCTTGCACCACCTGTGAATAGCACAACTCCATCCATTGTTTTTGCCTCAAAAGCATATCCACTCCTTCTAGTTTTCTTGTTCTTGTAAGCTACTACTTTATCATGATCTTCCATCCCTCATTGGTGAGCAACTGCTGAGATTGTTGTTTAGATATGTGTTGCTGATCCTAATTGGTTTGGAAAACTTCTTGGTACCTGCAAGTGAGAGACTAAGATGTTAGAATAACTTCTATTGGGTTGGGTAATTGTCCTTGGTGTAGGACCATATTTCGATGGTTCCATATAGACCACAGGATGGTGAATATGGACTGCAAGAAGAACTTTTGTCATTGTCTCTGTTTACATTATGCAGAATACAAGATGCCAACCAATGTGTAACTGAGTTATGTACCAAATCTGAGGTTCTAACTGCTAAATTGGATCCATGCCAAATGGCTCTTGCAAAAGGACAGTGTAGAAATAAGTGATTTATAAATTCCTCTTCCTCATTGCACACGAGGCAATTGTTAGGAATTGTTATGCCTCTCTTATTTAGTACCTCAAACATAGGCAAACTCCCATGCAACATTTTCCAAATAAAGGTCAGGATTTTATAAGGAAGTTGCACTTTCCAAATTAGATTCCACACAAATTGGGGCAAACCATGGATCATTCCTTCTTGCACAAGTGAAGGATGGTGGTTCTGATGGAGCATATGGTAGGCTTTGTTAACTTTGTACTCTCCAGAAGTTGATTGTCTCCATAAGAGTTTATCTTCAATGCCAGTTGTTCTGGGTAGAGGAAGCTGCAAGATTTCATTGCAAGTAGGGAGCTGGTACAGTTTCTTAACCAAATCAGATTTCCATGTTTTTGAATTCTGATTGATAAGATCTGCCACCGTGCCATCAAGAAGGTTGTTCATTATTAGGGAATGGTTGGAGCATCTAAACCAATCTGGATTAGTGAGAGGGATTTGATGAGCATCTCCTATCAACCAACGTCCCTCATGTAAGGAAGCCAATTGTGGTGCAGCAATATTTTTCCTAGTCCAAGAGTGGTTTGGTTTTGGCTTATATTCCTTTAATGGGAGCCTAGGAAAATATTTGGCTTTGAAGGTTCTGGCTAGTAGGGAGTTGGGAGACTGTTGTAACCTCCAACAATGTTTAGAAATCATGGCTTGATTGATCAAGTTGAATTTCTTCAAACCAAATCCCCCCTACTCCTTGGCTGACATATGGTATCCCAGTTGACCAGATGTAGCTTCCTAGTTCCAAGATCATGCCCCCACCAAAAGGATCTGGTTATAGCATCTAATTTATGACAAACTGCTTCAGGATTTCTGAAACATCAGAAGGTGAATAATGACATTGCTTGACGCACAGAAGATGTTAAAGTAGTTCTGCCAGCTTGGGATAGCAATTTGGCTTTCCATACTTGGAGTTTTCACTATACTTTGTCAATAATGTACTAGAAGTCAGCTATCCTCCTCCCTCTGAGTTTAAAATTGATACCTAGATATTTACTAGGGTTCTGTACAAGGTTCACTTGAAGAGAAAGGGCAGGGGATTCCTTCACATCTTGAGGTATGTTTGGGGAGCAAAAGAGGTCAGATTTATCAAAATTGATACATTGACCTGAAATTTTACAATACCATAGGATTGTGTTCCTGAGATTAGAAGGGGATATCTTATCATTTTGGAAGAAGAATAAGGAGTCATCAGCAAAGAAAAGGTGGGTAAAGGAAACCCCATTCCTTCCTACTATGATTCCTTTAATTTTCTTCTGATTCTCTTCTTTGTGAGTGCAATGGAAAGGATGTTTGCACAAAATGGAATAGGTAGGGTGAGATAGGGTCTCCCTGTCTTAACAATCTAGAGGGATTGAACGGTTGGGTAGGGCTACCATTAATAAGCAAGGAATATTGGACAGATATAACACACTCCATAATCCAATTTACCTATGTGTTACTGAAGTTCATGGAAAGTAAGACAGCTTTAAGAAAATTTCAGTTAATCCTATCATAAGCCTTAGACATATCTATTTTCAATGCACCAAAGCCTTTCTTTCTACCATTCTTTTTCCTAAGAATGTCAAAAATCTCATGAGCTAAGAAAATATTGTTTTTAATGTTCCTACCCTTAATAAAGGCATTCTGGTAAGGTGTTATGAGCTTATCCATGTAAGGTTTAAGCCTAGAAACCTAAATTTTGGAAATAATCTTGTAAGTGACATTACAGAGGCTAATAGGCCTAAAATGAGTTACCTCTTCTAGAAATTTGACCTTAGGTAGAGTAAGATAAGTTTGGTCAAGGGATTTAAGAAGAGAACTTGAGTGAAAGAAAGCATGGACATAGTTAAGTATGTCTTGCCTTACTATGCTCCAAAATTCTTGATAGAAGAAGGCTGGAATCTCATCTGGTCCAGGAGCTTTATGAGGCCCAAGTTGGAAAACTGTCCCTTCAATTTCAGAATTAATCACTGGTTTGTCAAGATTATTTTTTTGATATTGATCCAAGTTTAGGGATTTCAATGTTTGCCAATTCCTCCATTAGTTCCTGAATAGATTTAGGGCCTACCTCATTGTACAGGTTTTTGAAGTGTTCCACCAACTCCTCTAGTTGGTTCCCTTCAGCTATACTAAGTTGCAGAATCCTATTCCTAGCTCTCCTTTGCTTAACCACTATTTGAAAGTATCTAGTATTTCTGTCCCCCTGAATAATCCAAGTACTTCAAGCCTTTTGAGCCCACATAATTCCTTCTTTGCTTATCAGTTTCTCAATATCTTCTCTGAGTTCTTTTTTCATTTTGATATCATGCATTGTTTTGTTGGAGTCCTGTAATTCCTGAAGCTTATTCTGTTTGTCCTTTAGATCCTTATCCACCTTTCCAAAGACATTTATGTTCCAGTCAGAAAATTCCTTCTTAACATTAGTGAGCTTTTATTGCAAGTTAAAAGCTCTCGAGCCTTGAGGATAGATTCTCCAAGTACTTTGGGCTAGTTCCTTACAATTAGCATGTGTTAACCACATTTTCAAATCTGAAAGGCCTTTTCCTAAAGGGCTGTTGAAGATCAAAATCTAGGATAATGGGTCCATGATCAGATCTTAGAATAGGCAAATTTCTAAGTGCATAATGAGGATTTGAATTGACCCAATCCACAGTGGCAAAGGCTCTATCCAGCCTTTCCATAACAAAGGTTTTATCTCCATGACCATTCATCCAAATATATTTTTGTCCTTTAGCTTCAAAATCACATAGACCCAAGTCAAACAGAGTTTACTTGAATATTTCCGCACCTTCAATTTTCCTATGACTAAATCCAAATTTATCATCATATGATAAAACTTGGTTGAAATCACCTATGCACAGCCAGTTTTTGTGAACTAGGTTCCTAATATTTCTTAATTCAACCCAAACTTCCTCACTTTTGGCATGATTAGGGTGCCCATACACAAATGAAATAGATAAAGGGTTACCTTTGTTGTCAAGAAGATCAGCATGGATTAGGTGTTTGGAGTTGTATTGAATGTTGAAGCTCTAGTTAGTCATCCATCCTAGTAGCAGACCACCACTTAAGCCTTCTCTAGGAACCTCCCATCCATTCCAAAAACCACATTTTTCCAAAATTCCAACTCCTTTGTCTTAGTAGTTAATTTGGTCTCCATTAAGAAAATGATGTCTAGTTTATACTCTTGGGCCTTTTTTTGACATCGCAGAACTGCAAAGGGGCTACCTAACCCTCTACAGTTCCAGCTTAAGACCCTATAGTTGCTAGGGAAGCTATTGAAGGCTAGCTTCTCGAAGCCCTGTAGTCATATCAGCATCAATGGAGGTCTCCTGATCAGAAATAGCTTGGATTTGGTTGTTTTCTCTATCAAATAAGCCACACAACAGTCTCTATTTAATATTCCTCCCAAACTTCCCTATGTCCTTTCTGATTCTCTTCTTTGAGCTTAATTTTGGTATCTCCCTTGCAGGTGTGTCCCCACTTTCACTACACCAAAAACCAGCAGTTGGAATAAATGAAGGTCTTGGGCCAAGAGTGAGGAGTTCAAAAGGGCCAAGATCCCTTACATTAGGCCCTAAACTGTTCAGTTGGGTGTCACCTACTGGGCTGTCTAATTGGTCTGATAGAACAAGCCCATTGTTCTCTGTTTGGGGGTTTAGGAGTCTAGGCCCATTACTGGAATTCCTCAATTCAAATCTGAATCTCCCTCTATTTACTCTTTGTACTAACGACTCTATGAATGAATTAGGGGACTTAGGTATGCAACCCTTTTCCCAGCCATGGCACTGCATGGCTTCAAATCTGCTTTCATTTAAACTGTCCAGGTTGAACATAATTATTGTAGTATCACTCTCTAAATCTAAGGCTTCATAGTGGGGACGGGTACTCGGTCCATTTCTAATGAAAGGACCATTACCTTCATTCCAAGTCCATTGAAAGTTTGAGACTTGTGGAGGTTGCCATGGTGGTCTAGTTCAAAGGGAAGCATTATTTATTCCATTACCCAAAGGGCCAAGCTGTGTTGGTAGATAAATAGCATGCAAACTATCGGTGTTTTCACTTGAATTAGTACTAGTATCTTCTAAGGCCAATGAAGGTACTGTATGTGGTTCAAGGTCATCAATTAGTGTATTGATAAAATTGGGAATGGGATCAGATGGGGTTTGGTTGGGTTGGTTAAGGTTTAGTGAATTAATGGCCAAATGAAGTGTGGGTGTATTAGTGTTTGGTTAATGGTTAGATGGAGATGGGGCTGCATGTTGTGAATGTGGTGTGCTAGGAATGCTAGGATTAGGATGATCAGAGTTAGGGGGGTGAGAGATTACCTGGTTCAGTGTTTGACCTACTTGTCCAAAACGCACCAGAGTGGTCCATGAGTCCATCTCCTCTTTCGATTATGGAAAGCGCAAAGCTCATTTATGAATTGGGGTTGCAAAGCATCAAACCTATATTGGACCTGATGAAGCTCTTGAATTTGATGTCTCTGTCTGAATAGAATCAATTCCACATCCTCCATGTTATGGGTACACTAACCTAGTGTATGACCAATGAGTCCACATCTAGTACATAGTTTATATACCCTCTCATACTGACATTGAATCCAGATCCTAGAACCATCATCAAGCCGGAGCATAAACCCAGCGATCACTAGGAGCCAAGGATCAATTCACACCTTTACTAGCATAAATTAGATATTTCTTGGGATTTTATCTTCTCACTCCACTCTTTCCACTAAGCCCATCAATCGACACATTCTCTCAGTAAGCTTTGGGTATTGATACTCCAAAGGCAAACCATGGAGTTGGACCCATATTGAAATGAAATTGAGTTGTAAGTTACCAATCACTAAGTTTGGTCTCTAGTGTTCTAGAACCTGAAGTGCTCCATCAACCGCCTATGGTTCCTCTATACAGATATGCATTAGATCTTCCAGGAACTTGAAATGGAAGATGTAAAAGTAAGATTCTCTTCCTACAATGGAAACTGATCCCTTGATTCTCCATGCAGAGTTGATAAGGTGTTGTAGACGTGGCACAGAGAACTTCCTATAGTCTAGCAAAAATCCAATTGCACAGAAACTTTAGAAGTCTCTTTGGGCTGCTAAATCCTCAGGACCAGGTACCACAGTAGGCCCATGTCTCGCAAACAGAACTTCATCTTCATCACTAGGCATAAGTTCTGAATCAAGTTCTTAAGAAAACAAATTAGAACTAATATCATAATCACTACTATCAGTCCACCCATATTCCCTAGTAGCTATATTAGTGTCCATTGGGGTAAAAGGAAGAAGAGGAAATCGTTGCATGCACAATGGAAACAGTGCAGTGTAACACTCACTGAACACAGTTGGGAACTCTGGAAGAAACAGAAAGCTAAGAAAAAGGGTGTTCTTGAAAAAGACAAGGAAGATATGAGAAAGAAGACAGAAAAGGAGAGGAAGGGAAGGCATATGGAAGAAGGGAATATTTGTGTAGGTATGGTTGAACCGTGGTGAATAATTGGGAACAAAGTTTGACTCAGTGCAAGCAAGGACACGCCTTAAGCATGCAAAGGAGTATAGAGATACGGATTGTGATAATAGCTTAATTTTGCATATTTATATTATTATTAGAAATCATTATCATACTTATTTTGAGTTAATTCATACATTTCATAGTTGGTTTTGGAATAATGCTGAATAATCAATTTTGTGCTTAATTGAATTTTAATGCATGAATTTGTCTTTTGTAGGATAATGAAATCAAATAAATGGAGTTGTGCAAAGAAGAAAGCTAATGGACTTTACTTTTACAAGGGGCATGATGAAGTCAAAGAAGGCCAACCCAATTAAATTCAAGTCCAATTGGAGCAAAAAATCAAAAGAAATTTGCACAAAATCCAAGTCCAATTTGGATTAGGATTCCAGCCTGCATGCCAGTTAGTATTTGGAGCATAACTTTCAGCTCAGATGTCCAATCAAGATGATTCAAATTGGGATAGAAATTTAACTTAAAGGGATACAACTTTGTAGTTTCCCAAAAGTCCTAATTCTGAAGTTAAATGGGCCAACAATGTCGTTTAAGTGAAGCCTAAAAACTTGGGATTTTCTTCAAACGGGAATTCAACTTGTAATAGGATTTATTGACCTATTTAAAGGCTCCTTAGGGAAAAATTCAGAGGAGAATTGCCGTAGAACATAATTTAGATTTTCTTAAAGTTTCTTTACAGTTTTTAGAGTTTTATTTGTATCATGGCTTGCTAGAAGCCTTGCTAAGGCAAGAGGTGAAACCCAACCGTTTATTAGTATGTTCTTAACAATTATTTTATGGTTTTAATGCTTATGTTTTTATGTTTTTGATTGTTTTACTCATCTAGAAAAGTGTTTAGTTCTATATAATTCTTTGATTTATCGTAGACTCTGGGCATGTTAAATGCTTAGTATTCCCTATGAACTAATTCACTAGTTTTGTTTTGCCTAAAATCAATCAATTTCATGAAACTACCTTAGCTAATTAATTCTTGAGTTTTTATTGTTAAATCATCCGACTAAGATCATTGTTTGTATAAATTTTAGTTGAGTTATAAAATAAATATTGTTAAGACTACCAATAGATGTGTTGTGTGTGGATCCCTAAACCTTAGCGCCTTAATATATTATTATTTTCTCTCAATTTAAATTACCTTTGCTAAACCATTGAAAATCTCTTCAATTAAACATTATTATTTTAGTTTTATTCTCTTGTGGTTTGCTAATCAATTCCCTTTTCCTTGTGGATTTGACTGTGGACTTACCGAATTATTACTTTGCGAAAATCCTGCAATTGGGAGCATTATTTAAGTCGCAGCAGGTTGAGATGATGGTAAACGTGCAGGAAATTGAAAGGAATTAAATAGAAAAGATGGCTTTACCTACAAGGATAGACAACCTAGAAAAAGAGAGTTGACAAGGGTTTGAAAAGAAAGAAAAGGAAGAGGAGAAGACAATGATAGCCTATTTGAGAAAGGAAAACGACAGCGAAGAAAAGCTTTGATTAATCATTTAGACACTAAGAGATTAATGTGTACCAAAACGAAAATCTTTGACCAAATATTCATTTTTTTTCCTTGAGAAAAGAAGTAATCCAAATGCTTCGCAAATGTTGCAAGACAACTATATCAAAAACTTATTACTAATTATATATATGCTGGCATTTTATAAATGTTGGAAGTAATACCTATAATTGTAATAGTAGACAACAAACATATAAATTACAGATTAATGACTAGTTTGTGTTAATAATTAAAGCATACAACCTTCTTTCCTCAAAGCTACTAAAAGCCGGTTTGCCTAAAGTGTAGTCTGCAACAATATTAGAATTGAAAATACAATTCAACGTATATATTGGGAAATATCAACTAATTCTAGACACTTTATTTTGTAACCATAATATAACCAAAAATTAAACATATAAAGATAATTTTACAACGTAAATATAATGAAGGAGGTCAGCCCTATTATTCTTTTCTTATAGATAAATGGTGGCTCAACTAAACTAGAGAGGCCTATTAAACCCGACATTTTCGAGGAATTGCACTTAAACTCACCACCCCTATAAATACCCCCACACATATACAGTAATAAGGCACCCACATGTTTAGAAGAACTTGGAGAGCCAGCACTTCGAGAAGTCCTCCCTTTGAAACCTTTTATTGCTTATATAACTAAAGAGAAAAGTATATATTGTATTTTGGTAAATCACTAATTAGTTTGATCTCTCTCTTTTGTGATTCATTGGACTTAATCTAGAGTCACGCTAGGGGTCCTATTATATAGATAAATTGTATTTCTACACAGTTCAAGTGAAAACACTATTTGACAGTTGGATGAATGAAAGTATAATTCTAAACAAAATTGAAACTTTTGACGATATCAAAATAATACCTTAAGTATTTAAAATGAATTACGACATCAAGATTCAAGTCAAAAAATGCATTATTAAAATTTAGGCTTATATACCTCTGAATTTGAGTGATTAATCAAGATTGGTTCTTAAAATTATTTAATTAAAGTTTCATGACAATAATGCACATTGTACAAGATAATTCTAATATTGGATAATTATTTTATAGATAATTAGTTAATTATTTCCGAAAGATAGATGATTAATTAAAATTTAAAAATCCTTATAATTTCTCGGCATAATTTGTTCATTTATGGCCTATTTGGATTGAGGTGGAGGGAGGGGATGTAGAGTAAGTAGAGTAGAATCAGCCTAAAATTAGTCTATTTTCAATCAACTCTACTATACTCCTCTGCACTCTCCCTCACTTCCCCCTCAATCCAAACGGGCCCTTAATTGCTAAAAATTAGGCTAAAACTCATATTTATCATAAAAACTTATTGAAGAATGGATCAATATCAGAAATAAATAAATAAATAAATAAGAAGGGGAGGGGGGGGGGGGAGGCAATTAAGTGCGGATTGGCACACAATTTTGTCTTAGGACAAAATTTAGCTACAACCTTACTCAATATTATTTTATGGGTGGTGAATTTCGACAAATCTATCATTGGATTATATATTCTTCGTAGATCCTCCATACTTGCAAAATTTCTAGAAAACTAAAGATCAATAATTATGTAATCAATAAATAGTTTAAATTGCATGTTTTTGTAGTTTATACTTATGCATAAAATATAAGCCTATATATCATATTGTAAATAATATCTAATTGACATAAAATTTGACATGTGTATTAGGAGTGTAAAGAATATGCAATTCAGCAGTTAGATTTTTAAAACATGCAGTAAATTTGAGTTAAAATAGCCTTGAAATTCATCCCCTCTAGCATGAATTCACAATTTCTAATCCAATTTTCCTACTATGCACTATTATCCTATCACCTTCTGAGATAAATTTGAGTTAAAATAGCCTTGAAAATGACGAAAGTCTAATACATTGAGCTCTAACCTCTATAAACAAAAGTGGAAAAACTCAAAAAAAGAAGAAGACGATGTTTTCGTAGCTTCATTTGGTACTTAAAAAGACTAGTAGAGAACTATAGCAAAGTAGGGCTGTAACTTCAACTTTGGATTCCTATTTTCTGAATAGCTATCACAAACCCATGAGATTTCGAGTTTTAACACTAAAAAAAACTGGGCCTATAGTGGCATTTGTGAAACGCGACTATAGGTACAAAAAATGCCACTATAGGCCCATTTGGGCTATAGCAGCGTTTGCTATAGTGGCATTTACAAATGCCACTATTGTACCGTCACTATAGACCATTTTTTTTTTTAATGCTATAGCAGCGTTTTAGAACGCCACTATAGGGCAGACCTATAGTGGCATTCTAAAACGCTGCAATAGCATTTTAAAAAAAAAAAATTTGGTCTATAGGTCTAAACACCACTATAGGTCTATAGTGACGATACAATAGTGGCATTTTAGTCACCCTATAGTGGCGTTCTACAAACGCCACTATAGCCGAAAACCACCAACAACAAAAAAAAAATGATTACCAACAATTAATTTTTGGTAATCAAATGTTTTTTTATTGAATTAAAATTGCAATTAAATTAAAAGATACAAAACAAAACAAAAAACATAAATAAAACAAAATAGAAACACTATAGCTAGCCCAACAAATTCAAAATGAAACACAAACCCACCTAAAAAAAATTCAAAATCAAACACAACATGCTCACATCCAAAAAAATAATAATAATAATAGCAACTCCACCCCAACACATTCAACCACCATAGACCAACCTGCAAAAAGAAATCATCAAATAGATTTCGAATTTTCCACTACTTTCTTGGTTCTATTAACAAAGATATTATCACACTTGAGATCTCTATACCTATCAATAATAAAAAGCCAAAGAATTCACAAAAATTAATAAAAAATCTAAGAGACCCATGAAGCAAAGTTGACATCAAACAAGGAATAGACTAACACAATAATTAAAAAAAAAAAAAAAATACTTACTTGCAACTATACAACCAATGGCATCAAACACAATAGCACTCTTTCTTCAATCACAAATCCCATAACAGTAGCACCATTTACAAATTTAAACAAAATTAACAAGTTGCAACACCATCTTCAAATCCAAAACCCACTAACATTAACACCGCCACAAATAAAATAGGGGAAATAAAATCAAAATGGAGAGGAAGAGAAAAGAATAAATCCAGGTGTGTAGTGAAAGAAGAGTGAAAGAAGGAAAAAAAAAAAAGAGAGAGAAAAGAAGAAAGATGGAGGAGTGGAAATACGGGAGAAAAAGAAAGAAAGAAAGGAAAAAAAAAATTTGAAAGAAGCTAGCTACGTGGAGAAAATGGATTGATAAGGTGAGTGGGGGTAGGTGGGGTTAGATGGGTTTTGAATTTTGAATTCTGAAATTTTTTTAACGTTTTTTTTTTTTTTTTTACATATATATAAATTTAAATAGAGAAATGATATGTTCACAACATTTTTACAACAAATCTTAAGTAGCAGGTTGTTACCAGTTGTTATTGTTGGGGAAAAAAAGTAATCTTAGTGTTAAGTTCAAATTTGAACCAATAACAACCTAACCACTTATGATTTTTTGTGAAAATGTTGTGGATGTAACATCTCTCATTTAAATATAAATATATAAAATATATACATTTAAATATATATATATATATTATTCAAATATTCTGGAATATGCCATAGAATATTCTAAGCATATTCTATGGCATATTCCATAGTTTTGTTTATGCTGAAACCCATTCAGTTTTTTTTTTAATAGGAATATTGTAGAATATGTCGTAGTATTTGTTTAAGCCTGAACACATTTGGTTTTTTTTTTTTTTTTTTTTTTTTTTTTAACTGAATATTGTAGAATATGCACTTTTTGGACCTATAGTGGCGTTTGGTAAATGCCACTATAGGACCCCTATTTTAATTTTATTTTATTTTATTTTTTATTTATTTTTTTTTTCTTAAGGTTTTCTTTTTTAGTGCTGGGCTATAGTGGCGGTTGTCCACTATAGGTCCTACTCTTACAAGAGCCTATAGTGGTGTTTGTCAAACGCCACTATAGGTCTTTTTCCTCCTCTATCTCTTATTAAAAAAAAAAAAACCAACTGAAAAAAAAAAATGCCTATAGTGGCGTTTAACAAACGGCACTATAGATCCTACTCTTACAAATGCCTATAGTGGCGTTTGACAAACGCCACTATAGGTCCTACTCTTACAAGGGCCTATAGTGGCGTTTAACAAACGCCACTATAGGTCTTTTTTCTCTTCTAACTCTTATTAAAAAAAACCAACCGAAAAAGAAAAGAAAAGAAAAAACTGAAATAAAAAGTGCCTATAGTGGCGTTTGACAAACGCCACTATAGGCCCTTAGAAATGCTGCTATAGACCCATTTTTTTAAAACGCCACTATAGGTCCAATTTTTTGTAATGATAACCATTTAAGATCCCCTTTTAACTCACTCAAAATGATACAAAATCTTTTTCATCAAGTTTATAAGAGTACCAACCACACACCGGTCTTTCAACATGTCAACAAAACACGCAACAAAGTCAAAACATCCTCTTTATCATGTATTGCATGTTTGACTGTATCATATCATTATAATAAGATCATATGTTTCATAGTGGTTGTTTTGTGATATCTAACTAAGCTGCACTATTTTCCCAAAAAAAAAACAGTGGCCTTAATTTATACTCTTCCCTCTCGTATTGTTAGGCATGTTTAAAAAAATCCAACTTTTAAGTGAATATTGAATGTATTGTCTTTTACATCAAAAGATACAAATTTCCAAAATAACTTTTCTCAATTTAAACTTTAGTGAAATAGCGATATTGGTTTTTTAAAATAAAGTAAATAACAGAAAATTCATTGGTTAAAAAAACCCCCAAAAATAAAATTTTGATACAAAATACAAAAAAAGGGAAATAGCATTTGCATCTAGCCCATTCCTTGGCCAATAGTTCCTCCAAATGGAAACAAGAAAAAATTATTCTAACAAATTCCCAAAATCACAAAAATAAAAAATAATAAAAAGAAAAATGAATTTATTCAAAATCATGACTCCCAAAAAAACCCGACATCTTTGAAATATTTTAAAAAATTGCCCTCATGCTGCTGGCTTCAATTGTACAACTCTAAATTTCACTCCAGTGAACAAGAGAAACCTGCTTTCAATACATTAGTAAACCATGTATTGAGTGAGTGGTTTTCAGCACTTACAATTTTATTATTTTATTAAATTAGATAAATAGGGGTTTGAGAAATTGAATTAAATTATTGTTATGTGTGTATATAAATAAATATATATATATATTATATTATAATTGTATTTGATAATAGTAGGAATTACTTTACTCACTTCAATTATTTTGTTGGGTAAATTCTATTAATATACTCTGAGGTTTAAGCTAATACCAATCAGGTCCAAAACTTTTCAAAACTTACCAATTTGGTCTTTAAAGACAACTTGGTTCCTAAAACAGTTGAGAAAAAATAACTAACTAATTATGGACTAAGTTGGCTTTAGGGACCAAATTTGCCAATTTTGAAAAGTCTTATACCTGTTTGGTATTTGCCCAAACCTTAGGGTATGTTAGTGGAATTCACTCTTTTTTTTTTTTTTTGTTTGGTTGCTTAGCATGGCGGCTATGCATATTTTTTGCACAACCTAATTTAAATTGTGTACACTCTAATCACTAATCATTCTAGCCCAAAACCAAACATCCACAAATCAGCCCATCTTAAAACTAAAAAATAACACATACCATAGATCTCTCTCTCTCTCTCTCTCTCTCCCCCCCTCTCTCTCATGATTCTCGTCTCATCTCTCTTTTCTATATAACTATCTCGGTATCTCTAACTTTAAGAGTAAAGAGTGAGTGTATCTCTCTTTATTCTAAATTTATATTATGTGTATGAGTATGTCTTGATACTAATTGTGTGTGTTGTTGTTGTTGTTATTATTATTATTATTATGTTATTTGTGTGAATGATGATGTGTGTGAATATGTGTGTATAGTAAAAATATAATATAACTTTATATAATTTAATAATTAGAAAATACAGAAGGTTTCTTACACATGTGTATATTATTATCATGTTATAATAATTTTTTGTTATAAAGTTAGTGATTCAAAAAAAAAAATAGTAAATTAAATGATTGTTCAAGTATTTGATTGGTTAAATAAACACTTAGTGTATTATTTATATATAAATGAGCGTGACTATCTGGGTCAAAAATTAATACTGTGCTAGTGGATTGAGTTTTTTTTTTTTTTTTTTTTTTTAACATTTTATAAAAACAATAACAAATAGATAATGAAAATTCATAAAAATAAAAATTTTATAAAAAAATGATCACAGTATCCAAATTTACATTAAATAATGACAACTGATAATAAACTATCATATAACAAAATATGAAAACTCATAAAAAGAAATTGTAAAACTTTATTTACTTGCATGTGTTTTTTTCTTTTTTTTTTCTTTTTTTTGTCAATATCTCTATATATTTTGATTCTTTTTTTATTTGATTTTGACTAATTTATGCTTCTTAATCACCTCCCTTAAAAAAAAAAATCCTGGACTGACCAATCTACGTAGAGATTAGTATTTATGAAATGTGCATTTTCGGCAATGAAGCTTCAAAACAAAGTTTCATAACAAGATGAAAATGCGTTTTTTAGTGATTATTTAAATAAGTATATTGAGAAAGAAAAATTTTTATTGAAAATTTTAATTCATAGATCAATATTATAAATGAATTTTATAAGAGATTGTTCCTCTATAGATTACAAGGAACAATAATGATGTTAGTCTTCTTTCTTTTTCTTTTTGTTTTTTCTTTTTTTTTCAGATTTATGTTGAAGTTATGTCACAATGAGATATGTACGTTTCGTTTGTAAGTCTTTTATTTTTTATTTTTTTACTTTTTGGGTTAAGATTCTTATGAAATTATTGTAATTGCGTCACAGTAGTAGCATAAGGCATAAGAAATGCAAGTACGTTTATGTAATATTATACATTAAATTTATTGTTTTTCATTATTTAAACATACTTTGTAGTTCGTGCCTTCCAAAAAAAATTAAAAACTTTTTAGCCTGCTGCATGCACTACTTTTATGCCAATTACAAAAAAAATAAAAAACAAAACCTCAACGCATGCACTGCTTTTATGCCAACGAAAAAAGAATAAATAAATATAGTAAAATACTCAACTCCACACCTCTCCTTGGGTTTAGTGAGGGAAAATTTTTAGGAACCCTATGAGAATTTAGAACATGGTGAAATGATGTTCTTTATTTTCAGAGTTACAGTAAATTTTATTATAAATTTAATGTGTGAACCTTATTATTAATGTGAGGGGAGGAAATAACATTCACCGTGTAGTTGCATCTATGTCGTCCCACAATAAAAAATTGTAGGATCACTTAAAAAAATTATAATTTTTGCTTCACGTATTCATGTGATTGATAAAAGTCAAAATAATGAGTTTATATAAAAATAATAAATAACTAATCATAATCTGTCACGTAATAAAATTGTTGCATTATGACTATTTATGTGATATTAAAATATTCTCTCACAATTGTTTCCAAAAACTCGAAGTAATCTAATACTATTCCTGAGTCCTAATATCTATATAACCATGCAAACTCACAAGTCATAACCATAAAAATCATAGTATTCTCTCTCAAAACCCATATCTTCAAAACATTACTATTGATACATATTGTCCAAATGGAACAAAAACCTCACATAGCTATTCTACCAAGTCGATGGGGCATCTCATCCCTTTTGTTGAGTTTGCCAAGCTACTTGTTCTTCACCACGACTTCCACATCACATGTATCATTCCCGTATTTGGGTCTCCACCAAAAGCCATGAAAGAAGTCCTCGAAGCCTTGCCCACCAGCATAGACCATGTCTTTCTTCCTCCAGTGAGCTCTGATGGCCTTGAAAGCTTACAACCTGAAGTCCAAATTGCTGTCACCATGACTCGTTCACTGCCATCTCTTCCTGAAGTGTTAAAGTCGACTCAAGTTACAGCTTTGGTCGTTGATATCTTTGGGATGGATGCACTACATGTTGCTAAGGAACTAAACATCCCACCTTACATTTATTTCCTGGCAAATGCTTTTTCGTTGTCATTACTTTTGCATTTGCCAAAGATAGATGAGACAGTTTCATGCGAGTATAGAGACCTACCAGAACCATTGAAACTCCCAGGGTGCATACCTATTCACGTTAGGATATATGTGATTCACTTGTTAGGAATATATGTCACTACTTTATGTAATTGGCCAATCCTTTCACTACAACAAAATGTACTTTTAGTGACGAAAAAATTCGTCACTAAAAGTCCAGTTTTTCGTCACTAAGAACCTTTAGTGACGAAATCGGACTTTTAGCGACGAAATTCGTTTCGTCGCTGTAGCCCCGTCGCTAAAAGTCCTGGCGACGAAAAATTTTGTCACTAAAAGTCCGATTTGTTTTAAAAAGAAAAAACTTTTAGCGACGAAATCGTTTCGTTGCTAAATGTTTTCCTCGCTAAAAATAGTATTTAGTGACGAAAATTATTCGTCACTAAAACCATTTCAGTTTATTAAATCATATTTAGTGACGAATAATTTCGTCGCTAAAACTACTTTCGGGTACATATAGTGACGAAAAAATTCGTCACTAAAACTATTTTTAAGAAAATCCAAGCACATATAGTGACGAAAAGTTTCGTCACTAAAACCATTTCTTACAAAATTCTGCTACGTTTAGTAACGAAATATTTCGTCACTAAAACAATTTTTTGTTGCTATATTTGTGACGAAAAAATTCATCGCTAAAACTTATTTTCTGTTTTTATTATTTTCATGGCTTTAATATTAACCTATAACCTGTCATTACATTATTAAAACCTTACATTTGATTAACACATTTATTTCAACAACACATTTATAAAAAATCGATCCATACATTCCACAAGTTAAAATTAAAACAAATATCCAATTCAAACTCCTTCCATACATTAATTGTTTGCAACACATACAATAACGTAAGATTTTTTATAACAATACAAAAAATGTAGCATAATATAATTAGAACCAACGGAAGATGTCTCCATATGTCTTCAAATAATGCCAAAAGTAAATCTCCTAAAGCCACCAATAAGAAATCTGCACAAATATAAAAACACTACTACATTAAAATCATAAAGTAAAAACATTAACTATGTTATAAGAAAACATTTCTAACAATGCATTAAGAATAGCCATACCAATAAATTAAAATCACAACTCCTAATGTATAAGTTGTAGAAAGCAAATATAAATTTTCAAGTGTAATATAATAGAATTAGTTTCAAATGATACATAAAAAATGACATCTATATGCTCGTATGACATGCCCAAGTCACGTAATATCTTCTTTGCTTCATAAGTTGACCTTGGAACCAAATTACCTTTCGGTAAAACCTTTGTCAGCAATTCTAGCATCATATCAAGTCCCTTATTACTCAAATTGGTCATTACCTTTACATTCAACATCTCAATAACAAACTTTAAGATACTATAATCAGTGCAGCCCGGATACAACTCACGCTTTGCATCTTCCTCAAGTTTGTCAAAATGACGCAACTCCTCATCTTCGGTTGCATTTCTTGGTTCCCCTCTAATTTGGTCACCTACTATGGCATCGATACCATCCATATGATCACCATTCGACATTTCATTATCATGAATGTTCTTGTTCAATACATGAGGTTCTCCATGATTATACCAATTAATGTAAGATTGCATAATTCCACGATGAAGCAAATGGATACGCACAGTTTGAGGAGATTGTCGATAACAATTTACACAGTGAATACACGGGCACGAAATATTACCACTCAAATCCACAACCGCTCTTGCGGAATTAATAAATGCACTGACCCCTTCAATATATAGATGACTTAATCTGCCATCGGGTGTCTTACCCATTGTCATCCAACTTTTATCCATGTTTAACTACAATTATAAGATGAATCTTACTTTAGTAAAATAAAGATAACTCATGCATAATGTATTTTAACATCTAAGTCTATAAGCTACTTAGAAAAACACTCCCAATATATATTTAAATCACCTTATAACACCATGCAAGCCACCCGCTTGCTCCAACACAACAACCCACAACAAAACCAATTACAAACATCACAACTATAATGCTTAAAAGTATTGAAATCGAATGAAATACTATGTTATGTGGCAAATTGATAGAAAATCTCTTGACAAGAATGAAGTTGAAAACCTTACAAATTTTGTGGAAGTTAGATTATTTAAGGTTTTTTTGAAATTATTTAGATATAAACTATGTATTTGAAAGTAATGTAACCTGTAAGCTTTATGTGGTTTTAACACCATGCTATGTGTGATTTCCTAATGATCACCCAATTTGGTTTCCGTAGTCTTTGTGACAACGGAATCGATCTAGGTCAGTGCCCTTTTACTTTGGATGATGCGTTCTCCCCTGCTGCCCATGGGGGGAAGAGGTTCCTTGATTGTGTGTGGGTGAGGCTGCTACCCATGGAGCCAAAAGACCACATGCAAAAGATGTCCTATTTGACATGCTCTCCCTGCTGCCCATAGGGGGGAGAGAAAAACCTTGAGGATATGGGTGAGGCTGTTATCCATGGGGCCAAGAGACTACATACCAGAGAGGATAATATCATGCCAATTGTGAATGGGTAGATCCCCTAATCGGTCTATGTGGTAGTGTGGTATATTTGTGATAATTTACCTTATGTTAGATATTATGGCTTTGGAAATTATATTGTTGGTGCTCATAGATTAAAGTATATAGTTTCAAAGTATTTACTTTGAGAAATTTTGTATTCTATTATTTCATCATTCTTGTCATACTATTATTGAAATGATCTTCCAATATTCAGTTAGAATTTCCCAAATCAAAACATGCTTTGTAAACTGTTCATTATCATGAAACTTGCATTTCCCCACCCCCATTAATTATGCTACTTACTGGGCTTTAGCTCATCTCACCCTCTAATAGTTTTTTAGATTAATTAGCTATACCTTGAGTATGGAGCTTACGTCATTGGTGATGATTGAAGTGCTATGTTAAATTTGGAGACTTTTACTGTAAATGGTTGGTGACTCGATCTTGCTATGTTCAATGGGACCTTAATTAATTCTATTGGAGGTTCGTCACTTGAGGTTTGTTTGCCTTAGGCATGGTAGGCCTAGAGTGGAACCTTATTCTTGGTAAGATTGTGACTTTGTGTAATCCAATTGGAGTTTTGTAATATATTCATGTATTATGTGGAGGCACATGATTTTTAGTTATTGTTTGTAAATGTGTTATAGAGCTCTGACTTGTAATGTGAAGATTTTAGTATGGTTATATATTCTTATCCTGTGGAAAGAAAAGGAAAATAAAGATCTCCTATAGTTTGATTTTCCAAAAAGGAAAAATCTACAGGTACCTTTGGAATGTATTTCTCATGCTTTGGACCCTTTTGAGTTTGGGGCGTGACACATATTCTTTCTTATAGAGTGTGAACCCTATAATCGAATGCAGGGGCAGAGCCAGGGGAGGGCAAGAGGGGGCAAGTGCCTCCCCTGACCTCCCTCAAATCTCCTATTTACCCCCTAACAAAAAATTTTTATCTCAACTTTGCCCCTAGCATAAAAAAAAAAAAAAAAAAACTTCTCTACTTCTAAAAGAAAGCAATCTAATGTCCTGTATAAGTACATAACACATTTTTGTCTTTTTCCAATGAAAACAAAGTTCAATGGCCCCACATAAGACTAAAAGTATTGTCCTTTTGACAAGTTTCCAAACTACTAACAGTAAATAATAAATTTACACAATTCTTTTCACAATTATCAGAGCAATACTATATAGTATAGATAGTATTTCTCACAATAAATTTCACAATTGTTGAACATTCAATTTTCATTTTGGCCCACCACTTACACTACTTTATTGTCTACCAATTATATAATTCCCAGTGTCAACTTGTAAAAATACCAACTCTCCTCTTGGTGGGTTCTACAGAATCATTATTTAAAAAAAAAAAAAATGGCCTACTTATATTCATATATAGCACTAAAACTATAGCCTCCACTTTTTTTCTTATTTTTTTTCCAATCTTGTTTTTGCTATAATCCAAATTTTAACTGCATAAAAGAATAGAGAAAAAATGTTGAATTCAACATTATTTTTTAATAGCATTCAAGGTAGTGAGGATACAAAATTGCTAGTACATTGTTATACTCTTAACACTTTTACAATAATTTATTTTAAGAAATAAAATTGATTGTTTAAACTCTATTTATTTAAATTAATATCCAAATTACATTAATATATATATATATATATTTGTGTATTTAGTTTGCTATTAATATCAATTAATTTTTTTTTAGATTAATTTTGCTTCCAACATTGCCCCCTAAATTGAATTTCTGACTCTGTCACTGATGGGAGGGGATTTACCCGTGAAAGAGACGAAGTATATGTCTAATATATAAGATATACATTCTCATGCCGAGGAGGATAAAGATTGAGGTTCATACTTGAAACTTTTAATAATGAACATAGGGATAAGAATGGAATCGATGGTCGATGGCCCATTTCCTGCCACCAAAATAAGGTACTTTAATCATTGAGGTTATAACAATGAGACTATTTTGTACCTGCTACCAACACATTAACCCTATGAAATGTAGAAGTTTTTATTTTGTTTAAAAAAAAAAACACAAAAAAAAAAACATATTACAAAATAATGATTTATTTTAATGTTCCATTTTCCTATTAGATTGCTGAGTGCATTTTGGAGGGTTTATTTTCATTGGTTTATTGAATTTAAAAATTAGTTGGCTAAAGTATAAGGGAAATGTTAACCAATGCCCTAAAGACATTGGTTTAGGAACCATTTTTAGAAACATTTTATTGGGAGAATGATAAAATAATAAATGTTGTTAACAGTTTTTTTTATATTTCTTATGAAAATTGTGTCAAAACTTTCCTATTATAATTTATTAACAATTGTCCTAAGCGCATTTGTTAACATGACCATTTTTATAATTATACATGATGAAAAGGTAAAGTTTAAAAAAGTTATACATAAGCTAAATAATGAATAAATAGCATAATTTCATCCCACCCCTCATCCAAAGGATTGCTAAGGAGATTAGAAATTAAACTACCACTACAACAAAGTTGGCTTTTTTCAAGGGACAAAATCCTTGAAAAAGGTATTAACAAACCCTTGATAACCTTCAAAACTTATACTGTTGAAAAGGAAATTTTGACGGCTTTCGTGGCTCTCAAAACAAGTGTTCTATCTTTTATTAAGGATTGCAGACCCTTGAAAAAATTATAAATAACCAAAGTTTAAGAGATTTATATGTACAACCGTTGATAAATAAGGTTATTTAAGGGTCTTTTGACCCTCAAAATAAGATTTAATAAAAAACTACAATCATGCACAAAAACCATATGATCATTTATTTTTACTTTGTATATTAAGTATTCTAAACAGTGATTACATGATCATTCCTAAATTTTTGTAGCAACCAACAAGGAAAGTAGTCAAGAACTTAAATTCTAAAAAAAAAAAAAAAAATTGCAAAGATGACCCACTTGCAAAGAAAGTAATCAAGCAGTAGTCAGAATTGCTCTTTTTTTATTTATTAAATGAATATATAAAGTATAAACAACATCAATCTAGGTATAGTACAGCAACATAGATTTCTTACAAATATGGCATTATCATCCAAAAGAAATATAACGTATCAAGGGCCTTGGATTTCTCTTTCCAAACCACATGACTATCAGAAAAACTGTAGGACATTTCTCTTCCAAGATAGAAAAAACATAATATTGGATTCACTGAGTAAGTCTTGGTTGGTTTCACTATGCTCCAACTTCATATTTATTGTTATAGTCTAAGATGTGTCAATTTCAAAAGAAAAAAAGCATTTTCCAGAGCCACTTAACACAATTAAACCAAAAAACGACGACAACAAAATTCAGACAAAAACCTGAACGTCCATAAATCCAATTAAATATACACATACACCTGAACTAAAATTTCAAAAGAAACATCATTTTCCACTGCCAAAAAAAATCCAGGAAAATGAAATCACATTTACACATAATACTCATTTCCTTTGCTCCCAAAATGAGTATTCAAGGTCAAAATGGATGTAACTCCAATTCCTTCTGTAGCAAATTGTTAGATTCTAAGACTTTAGGATCTAAATGTATTAGAACTTTAATGTGTAATGTTGGCAAACCATGATCAAAACATTTAGTCTAGTTTTAGGCTGCTCAAAGTGTGGTTATGTGTAAAGTTGGAATTGAGTAATTGCAAGAAATTACTATTCAATTTCTGCAAGGCTCGATCGATCGAAAATTAAACTTGATCGATCGAAGCTTGTGCAGATTGTTTTTTCTGCAGAATTTTCTAACTCAGCCTAAGCCCATATGACGTGTAGGGTTTTATGTATTGCTTCAAGTATAAAAGGAAAAACTCTAGTCACGTTTTAGAGGTTGTTGATATGCTGTGTGTGTGAATCTCTTGTGAGATCTAAATGTGTTTATCTTCATACATACTTAGAGTTATCAAGATCAAGATTGATGTCAAAAGCTTGGTGATCTCTTCGGTTGCTGTTTCAAGAGCTTAAAGAAAACACAAGTGGGAGTACTTGTGGTTGCTGTGGATCAAGGAAAAAAGTAGTCCGTGGACTCGGAGTTGTCACGTGGTCGTGGTAGTAAGTTTTCTACTCGAGGTAGCAATAGGATGTTAGTGGTTTAAGTCATATTGTAAAACTTCAATTCTTTCATAGTGAATCTGTTTTACCTTAAGGATAGCTAGGTTAAATCCTCCCCAAGTTTTTTACCAGTTTGGTTTTCCTGGATTATCATATCGTTGTGTTATTTACTTTTCCGCACTATTCACATGATATAATTTGAATGTGTTTAACCTAGATCTTATTAATGAACTTGTTAATCAACTTGACTTAATATTAGGTTAAACAACTTGTTTTAAGGAGTCTAAAAACGTACACAAATCACATAGCCTCAATATCAAAATTAACCAAACTTAGCGGACCCAAAATTCAAGTTTGGCAATTTAAAATACTGGTTCTTCCAACTTCATCACACAATTTGCCATTCCACATAAAGCCAAACACATGGGAAAGTTTCAATTAAAAACACACAAACATTCACAGATTAAATCAATTCAAACACACCCCACAAGTGACTAGCTTGAGTTGATCTTCATACCTTAGTGATCAGTGATCACTACTAGATTGAGCTGATTGTGAGGTAATATAACTCAACATGAAATGCATTTGAAGTGAGCTTGAGTCAACTTACCAGTAGAAAATCTAAAACTTCAAAGCAAAAACAATACCTATATATAACTTCGCGACCATCACTTCCTGCAGCATTCCAAAGCCTCCAGAATGGCTGACAAAAAACAAACCTTATATAACAATGATTTCAAGAAGAACCTCATTTTGAATTTCAGACAATGAAACGACTATCATGCGTCAAACAGACTCATGTAAGATGCAGAAACTCCAAGAATACAGAAGCCAAAAAAAAACCAAAAAGTGGAAAACTTAATGAAACCTGAAATAATCGAATCAGCAGTAACGCAAAGGAGAAGGTCAATAATACTGTTTCAAGAAATTACCACAAGGCTAATATATCAAACATTTCAAAAAGTTCCAATTTGTGTTCCACACCCCTTCCTCAATTTTCTAATATTACAGTCATTAACACATCTCAAATGGTTTTCTCATACATAACAGAACCAATAATACATATTTAAAAACCAAAAAAAAAAAAAAAAACCACCTTATAACACCATGCAAGCCACCCGCTTGCTCCAACACAACCCACCACAAATCCAATCACAAACATTACAAGTATAGAGTTTTATAAGTTTTAAACTAAAATTTACTTACTTTGCTCAAGTTAAGCTTACAACTTTCAAAGAAAATCCAAAGTTATTGCAAACAATGTGTATTTAGCCTGTAAAAGAAAAGTTAAATTTATAAGTACTTCAGTCTTGAAAATAATCATCTCATAAATTACTACACAAACTCACAGCTTACTAATATTTCAGCAACTCTTTCAGCAACTCAAGGTAGACATTTATGACCTGCAAGAGAAGGCGCCTATGTATCAAGAAACTACACTTCCAGACATACTATTGATACACATGTATAAATGCAACACCAATAATTACCTCATCATTCAACCATGCACCAATTTTCAAATCAATTCAAAGAGCCAGAGACAAAATGGTTATTTCCCAGAGAAATATATCAAACATAAAACTTACTTGCATTCAATTAGATATACAATTGTAAATTCATATCTATCCAAAAATCAATAACTATAGAGAAAGAAAGCAATATAATTGTGTGTCTTGAAATTCTCACAAAACAAACAATCCAATAATATAATGGAGTACCCACCTGGACTTGTAGGGAAATACACAGCAAACCAACAAAGCTACTGAACAACCAAAAAAGCACCTAAATAACATAAGCCATATATTTACCCAGATAAAAAAAAAATAAAAATAAAATAAAATTATTTGTTAGCCAGAAAGAAGAAATGAGAAACAAAACTCGGAAGCTGGATCGGCGAATGCGAAGGGTCGGAATCCGAAGGGTCGGAAGGTGAAGCGACGCCGGAATGTGAAGGGTCGGATATCTGCGACGGTAGGCTTATTGGCGACGGTTTGGATATCGGCGACGGTTATGGGCTTATCGGCGACGAAGATCGGCTTATCGACAACGGTTCATCAATGTCAAGTATTTTTTTGTTTTGGTTTTGGTTTGGAACCGTCGCGAACGGTTATCGGCGTCGGTTGCTGGAGCCGTCGCGAATGGTTCGTAATGATTGGGTTTGGGTTTGGGTCCGGACCATTGCAAATGGTTATCGGCGATGGTTTGGGTTCTCATCGGCGACGGTTTGGGTTCTCATCGGCGATGGTTTGGGTTCTCATCGGCGACGGTTTGGGTTCTCATCGGTGATGGTTTGGGTTCTCATCGGCGATGGTTTGGGTTCTCATCAGCGACGATTTGGGTTCTCATCGGTGATGGTTTGGGTTCTCATCGGCGACGGATTGGGTTTTTATCGACGGATTGGGCAGAGGGAGGCTAAAGCTTGATAGACGAATTGGGTTTCTGAAAAATGACGGATTGGGTTAAGTTTTTGCTTTTTATATTAAAACTTTTAGTGACGAAATTATTTTCGACTCTATAGACCACTTTCAGAGACGAATTAGAGTTTCGTCGCTATAGATCACTTTCAGCGACGAATTATAGTGTCGTCGCTAAAATGCCTTAACGATAAATGGAATGATTTTTTAGCGACGACTTTATTTCGTCGCTGTTGGGGTCTTTTAGCGACGAAATTTGTTTCGTCGCTGATAATCTCCCAACAAAACCTACAGCGACGAAATTATTTCGTCGCTAAAAACTTAAAGTTTCAGCGACAAAAAATTTCGTCGCTGTAGACTTATTAAATTCGCGCCCCAATTTTTCATTTTGGCGCCCTTGTTTCTGATCAACAATAGCGACGAAATTTCAATTTCGTCACTAAATGTTATTGTTTTTTCATTTTTAGCGACGAAATTCAAATTTCGTCGCTAAAGGTTTTTTTTTTTTTCATTTTTAGTGACGAATTATAAATGTCGTCGCTAAATGTAAGTTTTCAGTGACGAAAAATATTTCCTCACTAAAATTCGTCACTAAAAATACATTTTGTTGTAGTGTTTGACAAAATGCACTTTACTTGTATTTGGGTAGATCTAGGATGTGTTTAATACTTCAAGAAATTGTGTTTCAAGATCAAGTGTTAAAGCCATGCGAGTCTGTCCAAGAAACAAGCTGAAGAAGTGTCTGTCATTAAAGCTTGATAGCTAGCATCTATCGAGCTTAAAAAGCTGTTCCAACCCCGTGGCTCGATAGCTGCTTGACAGATAGGCATCTGTCGAGGTTTATGAAAAACAAATTTTCAATTCTGTTTTGGCTCTAATCCGTGATTATGTGTTTGGGCTTTCTTTTCTCACAACCCTAGACATATAAAAGGATTATTTTAAGGGCCGTCAAGTGGACACAAGTTGCACAAGTGTTGAGCAAAGTTTGTTCAAGAAAATTGTGACCGGAGACAAAGTTTTGCCCTAGTTCATCTGTTGTGAAGAAGTTGCTGTGTTTGTGCACCGTAGGGTTTTGTACCAAGCATCTTCTCGATCTTCATTGTGTGAAGAACTTTGCAGCTAACAACCTTCTCTAGTTGGTGATTGAAGTCGCGTACTGGGATCCGCGCAATTGGTTAGTCACGTACTGGGAGTCGTACATTGAAAATGAGAAATTGTCACTACAGAAGAAGTCCAATTGGGTATTGGGGTAAGGGTTCAACTGTAGGTTAGTATAAGGTACTGGGATTCTTTTACTTATAACCGTTTGTTGTGATAATAGGGGAATTTCGGGAGTGGTGACCTTAAAATCACCCGGTGGGTTTTTTGCTGTGTAGGTTTTCCCCATTCGTAAACAAATCACCATGTCAATTTATTTTCCACTGCATACTTAGTTTAATTGGTGATTTGTTTGTGCTACCACGCGTTTGCATGTTAATTTGATTAAAAAGGAAACTTGGCTAATTAATCAATTAATTAATCACAAAGGGTCAATTCGTTTTTGGCCTATCATATGATGTTACTTATTTAAATATATTAACATGATAAAATATGTTTTAGAGCAAAGAAAGGAAACAGAAAAATAAATGGGGAATAATTATTATTAGATATTGGGAAAATTTAATGGATGTCCTAAAGGTATTGGTTTAAAAACTATTTTTAGAAAAACATTTATGGGAAAAGAAAAAAGTAATTTTTTTTTTTTACAATTATTTATTTTTCTCATAAAAGTGGTATCAAAACTTTCTTAAAATGATCCATTAATAAATACCCCAAAAGCACCCGCTAACCGAACCCTTAGATATTTTATGAGCAATTTGTTATTAGCAACCATCTTTGGGAGCCTGACCTTAAGGCAGTAACAGATGGCTCCAGTCCTTAAGGCAAGGAAAAAGATCATAAAATTTTTGATGGATTTTACTAATGTGTGCCCCTAGGGCACGCATTAGTAAACCATATTAGGAAACTTTTCATAGAAAAATGAAAAAGTAATTAATTATTTTGATAGTTTTTTCAATTTCCCATAAAAACTTTCTCAAAATGGAAGGTTAATGTAGAGCATACATTAATCGGACCCAATTTTGATAAGATATGACTTGCCAATCTTCCCAGGACCTATGTAGCCTATATCATATTGGAGCTCAAACCATTTTTCTTTGGTTGTTCTTTCTTTGGCCTATTTTCTTTCAATTTGTTAATTTGTAGTTTCCTCCCTCATGATTAATGTTTGGGAGGCTCGAAAGAAGGACTTTGTGATTGTTTCTCTGTTTTTTTAATGAAGTTTTTTATGGTCTATTTCCACCTACAATTCTTTTAGGACTACGTCATTTGTCATTATTTTTGTCAAAATTTAATGATATGATCGATTGTTAGTGGTACAATCACTTTCACATAGATCTAATATTTTTTTCCACCACTCAAAATCAATCAACTCACGAAGGTTGTCTTCTAAGACTTTCTCTTTCACTTTCATCGATACTATTGACAAAATTTTAATTATAATAATGATTTAAGATATTCAATAGGTTAATATAATTTGGATTATTTTTTAGGATAAATTACGTTATTCTCATAAAGTTTAAGTTTAAGTAAACGACACTAACTTGAAAATTTTCTAAAAAAATGACACTATATTTAATACTTATTAATTCTGACAGAATATTCATTTTTCTCAAAAAAAAAAAATCAAAATTTTTAACTTTTATTTAAAACTAAAAGTAAAAAAAACGAACTTCTCTAACAAACGAACTTCTCTCTCTCTCTCTCCCTTAATTTTCTTACTTGTTCACCAAATTTCACATTCTCTTCTAATTATCTAGACAAATCTTAAAGGGATTCTAATGGGCCAAAGTCTAATATTATACATGTGCATTAAATTCAAAAAATAATTTTAATCCATCCTAAAAAGTATTCTGACTAAGACTTAAGCTAGCATATCAAATCATTAGAAAATAAATAAACCACATATAACAATATTAGGATTTGCGTGAAACCCCATTTCTTCTTGAACAGAATAACTATGGGACCAACTCCGAATAAATTCACTATAATAAAATCAATATAAATACATTCTCAAGTTTATATCTAAAACTTGAGTTCACATCAATACAACAGGAAATAAACAAACTCATGTCATCTTTAGTCTAGATATTACAACTTTCCATAGCCACAACATCCAGAACTCTCCTACAAAAAATCCAAATTTAACAACTATTGGGTGTTTATATATCTTACAAAACATGATATGTTACAATACATGATACGGATTATCAAAAATCAATTCATGATACGATTTACTATTAGGAGCATATTTTTCATGTGCTAGCATATTTTTTGACAAAACGCACTTTACTAGTAGTTGGGTAGTTAATATTTTCTAGAATATCATGAAGTATGTTTAACAAACAAGACAAGTGATACTATTGAAAACATGAAGACTACATCAAGAAAAAAAGTGAACTTTAATACTAGTCTCGACACTAGCTCGATACTAGCATCTATCAAGAATAAATGAAGAATCTCAATACCTCTCGATCTATCAAGCTTCGCAGATCTAGAAATCTTAGATCTGTTTTTCAACCCATGATGACTTGAATTACTAGAGTTTCATTCACTATACCTCTAGGGGATATAAAGTCATCACACGATACAGAGACTCAATTAGAGAACTCATACACTATTGGTGAAGCTACTGCATTTTTATGTACCTTAGGGTTTTGTAACCAAGTGCTTCTAGATGTTCAAAGCGTATTGAAGTGAAGAACTTTGCATCCAACAACAAAAACAGTTACTGAGAGTTAGTCACATACTGGGATCCGTGTAAAGCAAGAAGTCTTTATAAGATCAAGTCCAATTGGGGATTAGTGTAAAGGTTCAACTGTAGGTTGGTATTTTGGGGTAGTTTCAGGTAGTGGTAAGATTCATTATACTTATAACCGCTTGATTCTTGATTAGTGATTCGTGGAAGTAGTGACCTAAAAATCACTTGGTGGAGTTTTTTCCTTGTAAGAGGTTTTCCCCATTAGTAAACAAATCATCATGTAAATTTAATTTCTGCTATACTAAAGTTTATTTGGTAATTTTTTTTCGTGCCTCCATGATTTGCATGTAATTGAACCTAATTAATTAACTTTGGTAATTGAATTAATTAACTAGGATCAATCTATAACCCAACAACTAGTATCAAAGTAGGCAAACTCTAATTAGGTTTATAATCTTTAATGTGTGATCCATTGACCCCTGTTGTCATGGATCATGGTCAATCCCCAATTATTCCTCCATTATTTGATGGAACTAACTATGCATATTGGAAAGTACGCATATAAGCTTTTTTGCAGTCCCTTGATTAGAAAGTCTAGTTAGCAATTGAAGTGGGACGGACCAAACCCACAAAAGCCCCAGAAAATTGGGATGATGAAAAGATCAAGGCTGAAAACTTCAACTGTAGAGCCTTGAATGCCTTATTCAGTGCTGTGATGAATGAAGAATTCAAGAATATTTCTTCCACTGAAAATGCTAAGGAAGCATGGACTATTCTTCAAACCACCTATGAAGAAATCAAATCAGTCAAGACTAAAAGCTT
Source organism: Notholithocarpus densiflorus (assembly GCA_030021035.2). NCBI lineage: Eukaryota > Viridiplantae > Streptophyta > Magnoliopsida > Fagales > Fagaceae > Notholithocarpus > Notholithocarpus densiflorus. The sequence continues at coordinate 1,436,870 of JARYZH020000109.1, forward strand.
CAAAGATTAACTAGCAATTTTGGGGAGATAAGGATGGAAGAGGATGAGACATTTGATGAGTTTTATGTGAAACTTAAAGATATTGTTGTAGACACCTTATTTTGTATTCCTTACGATTTAGGCCCCTGTTCTCCAATGATATTGAAAAAAAATTCTAAGGCCAAAGGTTGGTTTAAGGCCCAATAAGATTCTAAATTGACTTAAGAAATGTTAAAATGGAAAATATAACTTTTTATGAGCAAATAAATCTATTTTTAGATAATATAGGCCAAGGAAACTTTCAGCCATGAGTATGCAGTCACGGACTTGCATACGCAGCTAGGGTTCGAGAGAGCTTTGAAAGGCAAGTTTTCTGCATTAAAGCTGAGGTTTGGAATGAGTCTCACATTGTCTTGGAGCCATTCCAAACCCTCATTTTAAAACTATATAAAGCCTTACATGATATATTTCAAAGGGATGGAGAAAATCTGAAGGGAAAACCTAAGATTCACTAGAAATAGTGAATCAAAGAGGGAGATTTTTACAAAACATCCTTAAGTCAATTTTCTTTTGGTTGAGACCTTTTCTGGTCTTGATTTTCAAGTTTTAAGATCACTAATCACTTTTGTATTTGATTGTGAATAGATTGACTGAGGGGAACGGTCAAAATAAAGCTTGAAAAACTTCTTATTTGAGGTATTGAGTTCTGTTAAGGACATATTTTATGTAATTGGCTAATCCTTTGACAAAACGCACTTTACTTGTATTTGGGTAGATTTAGGATGTGTTCAATACTTCAAGAAACCTTGTTTCAAGTTCAAATGTTGAAGCCATGCAAGTCTGTCCAAGATTCAAGTGAAGAAGTGCTGATTTTTTAAAGCTCGATAGCTGCTCGACACCTCTCAACAGCTAGGCTATCTATCGAGACTCTTAAGGTGTTTCTTATCGCAATCTCGACACCTTCTCGATAGCTGGTCGATTGATCGAGAAATTTCCTGTCCCCTCGATAGCTTCTTGACACCTGGTGGATCGATCGAGCCTCATCTCTTGTGTCTGATATTTTAATCCTCGACACCTGTCTCGACACCTGCTCGACACCTTATCTGTCGAGCTTTACGAATTTTAGATTTTCAGATCTGATTTTCAGCCCATGATGACATGTATGTGTAAGGTTTCTTTTCTCACAACCCTAGACCTATATAAGGCTTATTTTAGAGGCCGTCACATAAGAGAATACAAGGAGAACATATGCAAAAGGTGACCGATGCCTTATTCTCTCTAAAAGAAGCTACTGTGTCTTTGGGCCTTAGGGTTTTGTAACCAAGTGCTTCTTGACCTTCATTGTTGATGAAGTGAAGAACTTTGCAGTCAACAATCTTCTTCTAGTTGGTGATTGAAGTCGCATAATGTGATCCGTGCAATTGGTTAGTCACGTACTGGGATTCGTGCATCAAAGGGTGGCGTTCATATATTGAAGAGTTCAGAGGTTCTGAAGTGGTAGAAGGTTTTCGCTGTGAGTTCATCTATGGGGATTGTAGAGTTTAGGGACAAAAGTTTTGTACTAGATCTGAAACTTCTCTTTACTATAGTGGATTGCTTTTTGGGAAGGTTTCCCCCTAGGTTTTTTACTATGAAACTAGTTTGTTTCATTGGTTTTCCTAGGTCATCATATCTTGTCTTATTTATTTTTCCACTGCATTCATTATTGACATGATATTGATGTTTGTTTGTTTTAACAAGGTTTATTCATAATTAATCTAATTAACAACTTGGATTTAAAACTTGTTAATTCTATCAACCGGGGTTTAAATTTCCCAACAAGTGGTATCAGAGCGGGTTCACTCTGATTGGATTAATTTCCTGAGTGTGATCCTTAACCCCTGTTGTCATGGAATCTCTTGATTGTTTTGATTTTCATGATCTTGTGTTGAATGATGATGATGATATTCAAGATGCCTATTGCAAGCTTTATAATATTTGTATGAAATCTCTTGAATGTTCTACAAAATTAAAAGCTAAATTTAAAAAGGTAAAGCTTGAAAAAGATTATTTGGTTGCAAAATTGGATGAAGCCAATAATTTGAATGCGACCAAGGGCAGACTGCAAGTTAGCACAAAAAAAATATAGAAACAATAATCTATATGATGCATGAACAAATAAATGTCATGATGCATGCTCTAATGCAGTGAGAATAAGTTCAATTTAACTTTAATTTCACAAAATTGGCTTGAGCATAGAGTTTATATCAAAAACCCCAAAATTTTGAAAAACCACTTGTACAATTTTCAAGAAATTGACCAATTGATCATTACCCAAGATAGATAACACAATATAATGATCAAATGAATCAATCTAACAAGCCAATTTCATCAAAGTAAAACCAATTGAACAAAATCCCCAATTTGGGTAGTTTCAAGCCCTAGAAATTCCAAAATTTCCCAATTCAACAAATTGATCAAATTAATTCACATAGAACAGTTGTATATCATCTCACAACAAAAACCCATTGATCAATTGTGAAAGAAAAGGCTTAAATCAACAAAAATCTCAATTTTCCTTAGGTTCGAAAATAACCCCAAATGCATGAAAACAAAAAATAAATGAAAAAAGAGGGGCAATAAGGTCTTACCGGCCTTAGAAGAGAAAAACCTTGCAAAAATTTTGAAGGAAAATGACAAAAATTTGCTTTGACTCCTTGACCGATTGAAGAGAGAGAGAATAGCTTTTGAAAAAGTTGAAAAGTGATGAACACGGGAAAAGCTAAAGGTTTTTTAAAAAAACTCTCTATGCGATTTTCAATTGATCGAAAGTCAGATTCAATCGATCGAGAAAGCCTTCGATTGATCCAACAGCGATTGAGAACTGATCGAAACAAACAGAACCAAACCAAATTTTTAATCGCATTTTCAATCGGTGGAAAAACAGGTTCGATAGATCGAAAATCTGGAAACCACAATTTTTTGAAAAACAAAGCAATTCTCTGCAAAAGCTCCTCAAAGCATTAGATATGATGAATAAAATGCATGAGTATGAGATGAAATGCTTTTCAAAAACAGTTGTATTGAACTCAGTTTTCCCAAAATTAAGATTTTCAATCCATTCTCTTAAAATCTCAAACACCAAATATGTTTTGCATAAAACTCAAAGAATTTTCAAACTTGGTTGGTCAAACCAAAAACACACACAAAAACATGTACACAGTTTAGCAAAGAGTAACTTGTGTAGTGTGTGCAACTAGCAAAAGCTTGAGATACATGTAAGGTGATATGTGAGTAGAAATCAAATACAAAGTCTACAAAATTCATCACATAGAGTTTGAAAGAGACTATCACCTAAAGAGTTACATCATATAACTCCCACATCTCTCAGATCATAAGCTTGCAATCATGTAAGTTTCTTGATTTGCCTCATATTGTACACACAAATTTTTCTTTAGCAGAAACTTATTAAGATAGCCGGGATAATGTACACACCAATTTTATTTGATTGATTAACCTTTAAGTCCAATAATGTACACATCAATTTTAAGCAATATAACCGAGGCTACACCTTATTTTCTTTTTGTGCATGTGCTACACTTTCTCGAGCACAAAATCTTATGATATGCACTAAGGTGTTCATGATTGGCTAGTGAATAGTGGTGAGATGGTTATTTATGCCTTTCTCCAAAGGTTCAAGTCCGACAATCAAAGACAAGTGACTTCAAGATCAAGACAAAGCGATCAAAAACTATAAACATCTTTCCCACACAATATGCACTACAAAGCTTCAACTAGTAAAGTGCAATAAATAAGCTCATCCAAGCTAAACAAGGTACAAAGACATGTTATGTGAAAATAAATTGACCAACCTTGTTTTCAATGCCAAAAAAAATTGCAAAACACAATTTGCTTCCTTTTCTCTTTTTTATTTTATTTTATTTGGAAAGGATAAAAAAAACAACCTAGAATGAAATGCATGAATGTAATGCAATGCAAATCCTAGAAAAAAAAAAAAAAAAAAAAAAAAAACAAAGAACAATGGTCACAAAGAGTAGAGCAATGAAGCACAAGGATCATGTCAGAAAGACTCACTTAGATTGAGCCTTTTGCATCCAAAACTTTTTAGATGCACCTCGAGCATTGGAGTTCTTATTCACATGAGAATGATTACCAACTCCAGGATTGGAATAAAGGTTTAGAGCCCTTACCAATTCACCAATAAGTGCCATAGTATCTTGTGCTTGAGGCACAGGTACTTTTGGTTTGTTTGCTCGCTTAGCAGCTTGCAGCTTGTAACAGTTTGGACAAATGTGACCAGACTTTCCACAAAAATGACAAACCTATGCAGGCTTATCGTGTGTCTTGCCCTTAGGAGGGTTAGGAGACTTAGGTTTAGACTCATGAAGATCAACCCTAATCTTCCTAGGAGGTGTAACTTCTACAGATTTAGCAACCTCACTCACAGAGGGTTCAGAAGAAGAAGAAGGAACAAAGTTTGTGGAATGGGGTGCAGACACATAGATGCTTTCTACAAAACCTAATCCAGATTTGTCAAAAGAAGACTTTTGAACACTCAGCATATGATCAAGTTTGGAACTAGCAGATCTATTAGTTTGTTCTCTAGCAACAGATAGTTTAAGTTCCAAATTCTTAACTTTATCAAGCAAAACCAAAATATCAGTTTTCACATTGTTCAAAAGTTCATTAGCATCAAACAATTTCACAAGCAAAATTTTCTTTTCAAGTTCAAGAGATGAAATTTTCTTTAAACCTAATTCAACACTCATAGTATCCTTTGCAGCAACTTTGCAAAGTTTATTGTAGGCTTCTTGAAGATCTGCATCCTCAGAGAGTTCCCCATCAGAAGGGTTCTCCTCAACAGCAACACTTTCATCAACTATAGCAGTAGCAGTGAAAGTAATGAAGTTTCCATCCTCATCACTACCAGACTCATTGTCAGAAACTTCATCATCACTAAGGGTTACAGCCATAGCCTTACCCTTAGACCTCAAGTATGTAGGACATTCAGATTTCTTGTGACCATACCCTTGACATCCAAAACATTGAGGACCCATAGAATTATTAGAAGATTGACCTACTTTTTCTCTAGGTTTTTCAGTGTTGTTAACCTTAATGGGATCATTCTTCCTAAAATTTCTAGGTTCAGCAGTGTTCTTATCTCTTCCCCTTCTGTTGTTATTTCTAAGGAAATTCCTAAAGTTCTTGGCAAGGTAAGCAATCTCTGTAGCAGAGAGCTCATCATCAACTGACTTAAGAGCCATTGATTTGGATTTGCTAGTTTTAGGTAGGTCCAACTCATAGGATTGAAGAGATCCTACAAATTCATCAACAGGGATGGAGTCCACATCCTTGCTCTCAGTGATGGCAGTCACTTTAGGTCTAAAGTCCTAAGTTAAAGATCTAAGAATCTTCCTAACAATTTTAGGTTGATTATAGATTTCACCCAGATTATATGCAGAATTAACAATATCATTAAGCTTAGCATAGAATTCATCAAAAGATTCATCATCAGACATCCTAATGCTTTCAAATCTAGTTGTTAATTGCTGCAACTTATTAATTTTAACTGTCTTTGTGCCTTCATGCATAGTCTGGAGGATATTCCAAGCAGTATAAGCAATCTCTACATTAGAAATTTTCTTAAATTCCTCCATACAAATAGCATTAAAAATAGCATTCATAGCTTTGCTATTAAAAGCGGCTGCTTCTTTCTGAGAAGTTTCCCACTCACTAACAGGAGTACTAGGCTTCTCCCATCCATACTCAACGGAGTTCCAGACTCTCTCATCAATGGATTTCAGGAATACTTTCATCCTTACTTTCCAATAAGCATAATTATTCCCATCAAAGTGAGGAGGAATAACTAGAGAGTGTCCGTGTTCCATGACAACAGGGGTCAAGGATCAACTTAGAGATCAAAAGATCCACAGCAAGAGAGCTACCTGCTCTGATACCACTTGTTTGTTTTTAGACCCCTTAAAACACAATTGAATTAACCTAGTTAACAAGACAAGTTATTACTTAGTCCAAATTTCAGATCTAGGTTAACACATTCATATAATCATATCAATGTAAAGTGCGGAACATAAAGAACACAAAGATATGATAACTCAAGAAACCAAATCGGTAAAAACCTAAGGAGGATTTAACCTAGCTATCCTCAAGGTAAACTTGAATCCACCATGAAAGAATTGAAGTTTTATAATAGCGACTTAGACCACTAACATCCTATTGCTACCCACCAGTAGAAAACTTACTGACATGCCCACGTGCAAGCTCCAGCAAGTACAAGCACTCTTGCTTGTGTATCTTTAAGCTTTTATTGCACCAACTGAATGATCATCAAGCTCTCAATGAAATCTCCTTCTTGATAATCTTAAGCATGTGTGAAGGCAACCACCTCTCAGATCTCACAAGAGATTCACACACACAGCAAGTAGAGCAACCTCTAAAATGTGGCTAGGGTTTCCCTTTTATACTTAGGGCAAAATATAAAACCCTACACGTCATATGGGCTTAGGGCTGAGTTGGAAAATTCTGCAAAAAAAAATTCTGCCCGACTTTTGATCGGTCGAGTCTAATTCTCGATCAATCGAGCCAATCAAAATTGCACACTCAATTTTGCAGTTAACTCAATTCCAACTTTACATAAAAGACCTATAATTTGAGCAAGTCTAAACACGACTAACATCTGTTTTGATCATGGTTTGCCAACAATACAAATTAAAGTTCTAATACATTAGTTCCTAAGTACTCAGAACCTAACAACCACTTTTTAAGGATAAGACATTATCTCAATGAGCTCCAAATTAAAATATGCATCTAAATCTTCTAGTCTTCTCTGAGTACCCATACCTAAAAATTTGAATTTTCTTATTATGCAATACTTGATTTTGTTAGTTTTTTATGAATACCCACTCATCTCTCTCTCTCTCATTGAAACCTTAAACGCCATCATATGGCTGCAACACTATGAGAAATGCTATGTCCATAACAGTATGTTTTTAGACTCCTTAAAACACAATTGAATTAACCTAGTAAATTAGTCAAGTGAGTACTTAGTCCAAATTTCAAATCTAGGTTAACACAATCATATAATCATATCAATGTAAAGTGCGGAATATAAAGAACACAAAGATATGATGACCCAAGAAACCAAACCGGTAAAAACCTGGGGAGGATTTAACCTAGCTATCCTCAAGGTAAACCTGAATCCACTATGAAAGAATCGAAGTTTTACAATAGCGACTTAGACCACTAACATCCTATTGCTACCCACCAGTAGAAAACTCACTGACACGACCACGTGCAAGCTCCGAGACCACGGACTCCTTCTTTCTTGGATTCTTTAGCAAGTACAAGCACTCCCGCTTGTGTATCTTTAAGCTTTTATTGCAGCAACTGAATGATCATCAAGCTCTCAATGAAATCTCCTTCTTGATTATCCTAAGCATGTGTGAAGGCAACCACCTCTCAAATCTCACAAGAGATTCACACACACAGCAAATAGAGCAACATCTAAAACGTGGTTAGGGTTTCCCTTTTATACCTAGGGCAAAACATAAAACCCTACACGTCATATGGGTTTAGAGATGAGTTGGAAAATTCTGCAGAAAAACGTTCTGCCCGACTTTCGATTGATCGAGTCTAATTCTCGATCGATCGAGCCAGTCAGAATTGCACACTCAATTCTGCAGTTAACTCGATTCCAACTTTACATAAAAGACCTATACTATGAGCAAGTCTAAACAAGACTAACAACCTATTTTGATCATGGTTTGCCAAATATACAAATTAGAGTTCTAATACATTAGTTCCTAAGTACTTAGAACCTAACAAACTCCCCCTTTGGCAATCCGTGACAAAACACAAACACAATGCTCAAAGTTACAAGTAAAAGCCCTTTACAAAAATAATGCCCATTACAAAAAAAAATTCAACCTAACTACTATCCATCAGTTGCAAGTGTAGACAGCAGCACGACTGAATCAACCTGTATATTTCCTGAAACACTCAACAAACGCATAAACGCATGTGTGGAAAATACAAGTAAATAAAAATAAATTCTTGATTTCACATAACACACAATAAAGACATATATCATGAATAACTCATAAATATAAATCAATGAGCAGTGAAACAAGAAACATATATCATCAATGTATCTCCCCCTAAGTTAGATACATAAAAAAAAAAAAATTTCTCCCCCTTTCAAAAACAATTTTAACTCCCCCTAAACAAAACAAACAGTTTCTCCCCCTTTCAAAATCAATTTTAACTCCCCCTAAACAAAACAAATAGGATTCCCACATTTCATCTATTTCTCCCCCTTTTTGTCACGTATTGACAAAGACAACCCAATTAGAAGGTTGACAGAAAACATACGCAACAGAGAATAAGAGAAAATAGAGAATTAGGGGAACACAAAAAAATTCAACTCTATAGAAAATAGAGACAACTCCCCCTATGAACAACAAAGGTCAAAAACAAGCTTCTCCCCCTATAAAAATAGGAAACACAAAACAATTGTTGGGAAAAACAGTTTTGGGGAAAAATTTAAGAGGTGGGGAAAAATAAAAAGACACAAACCTAGCCAAAAAATCTAAGTTGAGGATACACATGAAGAAAAATATTCTCTCTTTCAATAAATGCAAATATGACACTATGCGACCCATAAACAGTTGCATGAGTAGAGAAAATATTTGGACATTGATTATCTATCATATCTCTTAAGAAAAATATTTTCTGCAGTTCACACATAAAAATAGCATATACTAAAAAGTACATAACTCAAAAATTAATCAATCAATTTTTAAATCAAGTTGGGTACCCAATTTAGCAAAGTGTATGCATGGTATGTGTGAAAACAATGAGAGATATGACTGCAAAACTGCAAGATGGATACAAAAAAACAATGCAATGCATGTGAATCCTAAACACAAATGATGCATAAAAAAAATAGATTGGTCAAATGCTTAAAAACTGAAAATTTTTTAGTTTTGATCAATTTAGCATCGATCGAATACCAATCGAGTCAGGCAGATTCAAACAAAAAATTTTTATCGCAATTTCGATCGGTCGAAAAACACCCTTGATCGATCGAAAATCTGGAAAACTCAAATTTTTGAAAAACAGAGCAATTTTATGCAGAAACTCCTCAAAACACAATATTTCATGAATGAAATACATGAGTATGAGATTAAAAGTTTTTTCAAAAACATTTGAATTCAACCCAGATCTTCCAAAAACAAGGTTTTTAATCATCAAAAACGCAATTTGCATCAAAATCAAGGAACATATAATCTTGGATGGCCATAACAAGATCACACACAATATAATGTACCAAGTTTAGCAAAGAGTAACTTGTGTAGTGTGTGCAACTAGCAAAAGCTTGAGATACATGTGAGGTGATATGTGAATAGAAATCAAGCACAATTTCTACAAAATTCATCACATAAATTTGAAAGAGACTATCACCTAAAAAGTTACATCATATAACTTTCACATCTTCTAGAATAAAAGCTTGCAATCATGTAAGTTTCTTGATTTGCCTCATATTGTACACACCAATTTTATATGATCAAAAACTTATTAAAATAGCCAAGATAATGTACACACCAATTTTAATTGATTGAATTAATTATAGCCCAATAATATACACACCAATTTTATCATTAAAACCGAGGCTACACCTTATTTTCTTTTTGTGCACGTGCTATACTTTCTCGAGTACAAAATCTTATGATATGCACTAAGGTGTTCATGATTGGCTAGTAAACAGTGATGAGATGGTTATTTATGCCTTTCTCAATAAGTTCAAGTCCAAAAATCAAAGGCATGTGACTTCAAGATCAAGATTAAGTGATCAAAAACTATATACATCTCCCACACAACATGCACTACAAAACTCAAACTAGTAAAATGCAATAAAATAAGCTCATCCAAGCTAAACAAGGTACATAAACTTGTTATATAAAGATAATATGGTCAATCCTTGATTATAAATCTAAGATGTGAAATAAAAAAATCATTTTGGTTAAAAAAAATGACCAAAAACAAAAAGCACACATTATGCAAAATGAACAATGCAAAGCTATGCATGGTAGTGCTCAACTAAGCTATAGAGGGTATACAAACAAGAAATATCAATTTCTTAATTAGCTCATGAGTATATGTACAAACTAGTATGAAAGCTCGAAAATGTGTTAAAAACACAAGAGCTTGTTTAGACCCCCAATTCAAAGTTACGGCTTGGTTGATTTTACACTAACTTAATACTAAGTGCGGAATAGTGTAAACACAAGCATACAAGCAAGAAAGCTACTCTAATCCATATTTAAAGCAACACAGTAGTAAAATGAAATGAACAAGAGTAGGGAAGAGAGATGCAAACACAGATAACACGCCGATGTGTTATCGAAGAGGAAACCGAAGAACTCGGCGAAAAACCTCTCCGCCGCCCTCCAAGCGATAATCAATCCACTAGACAATCGGTTGGCATACATGGGTTAGCAAGAGACCCTCCAAGTCTAATCTACCCGCTGTACCTAAGCTCTCCAAGCTCCTACTCCAACAAGGCTTCTCGGAACTGTGTCTTGTCTAGCTTTTCGTATCCCACAACAAGCTCTATGTTGCATCTGCCATCCTTGGCTTCTTCCAATGCTTCCCAGCAGCACCAAAATATCACTTAACACTCTGAAAGGGTATGGTAAGTGTTTGGGCTATCAACCTCTCAATGATATGGAAATGGAGAGGTAGGAGATGAGAAATTCCACAAACAAATGTGTAGAAAATTGTTGGTATAATAATTTCTAACTCTCAAGTGTTTTTGCTAGGGTTTTCTCTCAGAAGCTCTCCTTATCATTTGTGGGTAAAGTGGGTATATATAGTGTGGGTGCAGAAAGTGTGTATCAGATAGTACAGTCTGGTAGAACAGAATGTCTCGCGGGTGTCTCGCGGGAAGGCCTTACCCGCGAGATACTCGCGAGACACAGCTGTCTCCATCTGTACTAACTCTTCGCATTCCAATCATGTGCAGGGCACATGCATCCTTTCGCTGGATGCTTAGTCGCGATATACCCGCGAAAACCCTCATTGCTTCAATTGCTTGAGTTTTCACACTCTCTCTCACTATCACACAACCCTTACAATAAATTCCCACAACAAATACAGGGTACATAAGATTGAATAAAATTACAATCAAATTTGGCACGGAATAGAAGCCAATAAAATACATATTTGAAAATCACAACTTTACAATCTCCTCCTTTGGCTATTCCGTGACAAAACTCCTAAAACAGACTCTAGACTTAAATGTGAGTTTGGGAACAATGGCAAAACTCACTCACACCTAATCTAGAAACTGTGAAGCACTTGCACGTTTATACCTGTAACCTGAAACACTCGCACACAAACAAAACTTTCATTAAGCTTATGACAAGTTGAACACAAGGTATGTATAAGAGCAAGTATAATGTGACCAAGTTTGTAAACATTTGATAACATGTATACACAAAGCTTGATCAAATAAGGGCAGTCATTAAAGAATGACTACAATGAACATATAACAAGTAAATGTTCATCCAGATATGTAAAAAGAAGCAATCACTTATGATTATTTGCATGTCCAATCACATGACCAATGCAAAATACACGGAGTATATGCATCTAGGAACAATCCTACTAGGGCACAAGTGTGAAGTACTCAAGACATATTAGCAATATCTAAAAGTACAAAGAAAATGCTACAAAAGCATTGAGAAAGTCACAAAACATACTGAATATAAATTGAAACAATTAAAAGCAAAGAGTACTGAAGTTTTAAACAAGAGCAATAAAAGCATAGACATAAAAAAATCAGTTATATAAGCTAAAAATAAACACAAGTAAAAACCGATAACCAATAAAACCAATGTTTCTAAGCCTAAACTATGCTCCCCCTAACACTGTGCAAGCTCCCCCTAAGTCTCAACAAAAGAAGCCGCATTTCTGTCATCACTGTGGAGCTTCAAGGCATACTCGTCCAAATTGCTACAAGTGGTTAGCCACTCAACAAAGCAATAGTATGCTCTCATCCAAAAACCAAAATCAGTTTCCATCATCTCTTGCCCCTCTTGGAGATCTTCTTAAAGCCCTCATATTCCTTTTGAACTTGAACGGTTTCAGTTCTTCCCCTTCACCACCGTATCAAAGGTTCGCTCAAAGGAAAGGTTCTTCCAAGGTTTGGAAGGAAAAAGGCTCAAAGTGATTTAGTCACTTTTTCTCTTTCTCCCCTTATGGTTATGCATTACTTGTTTGTTTTGCTTTGCTTTCCTATTTTGAGTCAGTCTAGTTTTATGCTTTGTGTGTTTCTTTATGTTTTTGTTTGGTTGTTTTTCAGTTTTTTTTTTTTTTTTTGCTTTATTTTTTTTTCATTAAAAAAAATTGAAAAATCAGAAAAATACAAAAACAATGTATGTTTGTGTATATTGGTACTGAAACAAAGTCTTCTAAACTTTGTATCTTTTGTAGCTTAGATGAGCATCTCAATGCACAACTAAGCAAGTGAGTTTTGTGGCTCGTGTTTGTGATGAGTACGATTAAGTAATCTCGTATCTTAACACTCCTTTTGACGGGAAAGACTAGAAAATCTTAAGAGAAAAGCATAAATAACCATCTCACCACTAAAGCCCGCCAATCATGTATAACATCTGTGTGCTTCGACATAGCAAAATTGTGATGTTTAAGCTTACATAATTGGGTATTTCTTCTTTTTTCTCTTTTATATGCCCAGGCATGATATGTTCAAAAAAAATGCAAAGAAAATCAAAAGCAAAAAGGAATCAAAATGCTTTTAAAAATGGTTGTAAGTGTGTTTCTAGGAGATGTGGGAGTTATAGGATGTACCTCGAAGGTGATAATCCCCATTAAACAATTATGATTGTGTGTGAGTGTATTTGATTTTCTCATATCTCAAATTGTCATAATATGAGACACTTATGCATTCTTGCGATATTTTTACACACAACACGTAAATTCTTTTTTACTTTTGATACATGTGCAGGTACAATGTGATTTGGCCATCACAAGGAATACATGTGTTAATATATGCTCACTTAACTGTCTTAACTTGTTTTTGAAATATAAAATTGGTTAGACTTGTTTAGTGTGTGTGTGTATGTGTGTTTTGGATCTTGAATGCTTTGCATATTTGTTGAGAGATGTTTTAAGAGCTTAACATGTTGATTGGATCTTTGTTTAAGTAGCTTGCTTGTTGCATTCATCTCTTTGTGTTTTTCCTTTCTTGAAAAACTCCTTTTCTTCAAGCTCGACAGCTTCTCGGCAGGTCCTCGATAGATTCCCTTCTATCGAGTCCTTCTTTCTTCTTTTCTCGATAGATCTTATCGCAATCTCGATCCATCGAAGTTTCTGGTTTTCTTCTGATAGATGCTCGACAGCTTCTTTGATCCATCGAGCAACTTTTAGTCTAGCCGATAGATTCTCGACAGCTTCTCGATCCATCGAGGTGTTTTTGCCGTCGACAGATCCTCGACAGCACCTCAACAGATTCAATTTTGTCGAGATTTAGTGCTTGACAGATCTCAACAAACATCTTGATCCATCGAGCTACAATTTCTATTTAAGGTCTAAGTGCGAATCTGATTTCATTTCTCACTTCTCTCTCTCGACAAAAAACTTCTTTCTCTCCCTCCAAACACTCTATTCTCACTCAAATCTCTCTACCCACTACTTTTTTGGCCTATATCAAGATCAAATCACTTGGTAAGCTTCCTAAAACCTTCATTTTTCATGCATTCATTCATTTTAGACCTAGGTTTTGGGGTTTTTGAAAATTTTTGGGGTTTTTGAGATTTTTGTGAAATTGTTAGGTTGGGCTTTGTGAAATTGTTGTCATATGTTCATGCATTGCATTCTTATTGCATTTTAAAAATGTTTCATGCATTTAGATGTGTGTTTGATTATTGGAATGTGTGCTGATAGGTTTGGATTGGGTTTTACCCATGATGCAATTTAAATTTTGCACGTCACATGTTCATGCATTTTTCATGCATACGTCTTTTCTTTTCTTTTCCTTGTTATCTGTTGTGATGTGTTCTCTCTTTCTCTCTCCCTCTCTCTCGAATAGACTGAGCATGGCACCTAAAGCACGTAAGTCCACTCTGGCTCGGAACCCTCTTGGTTCCGGGTCTTCTTCTTCTTCTGATCCTATTCCCCCTCCTCACGTTCGGTTCCGTGATGAGAAGACCCGAAAGGACTTCTTGGAGAACTTTCAAAAACATGGCGTTCATCTGGAGCGCCATGTTATTCTATCGAACTTCTCCGACACTCCTTTCCCCACCGTCATTCGGATTCGGGGCTGGGAATCTTTACTTAAGAGTCCTTTGAGGTGTCCCATCATGTTTATACAGGAGTTTTACTCCAGCATACACGGTATTGATACCTTTATACCTCGGTTTGCCACGACATTTTGAGATACACGTATTGTAGTTACCCCGGATCTTATATCCAAGGTACTACATGTTCCAAGGGTAGCGCATCCTGACTACCCCAGCTGTGATCGTCTTCAGACTGTATCTAGAGACGAGCTTATGTCTCATTTTTGTGAGACGCCTTCCACATGGGGTGGGAAGCAAAACACCCCATGCTCGGGCTTTGCAAAAGGTCTGAGATTCCTTAATATGGTGATGACATTTACTCTTACTCCACTGTCTCACTATAACTCTATCATAGAGCCTCGTGCTCGTTTTCTTTTGTCCCTCTTAAAGGATATTTCTATTGACTTCCTTTCTTACTTCATCACTTCTATCATCGATGTCTATCAGGATTTGACGACCCATGATAAGCTCATCTTTCCTTCAGCTATCACACAGATCCTTCGCCACTTTTCCATCCCCATTCCTGATTCTCCTTACTACACTACCATGGGTGCCATCGACGCCGGTTCTGTTCGACGGAGCGAGGCTCAGCTTTGACCGAAGCGGCCACGTGTGGAGTCTTTCGGTCCTGCAGCTTTAGCTGTTCCTTCCACCTTTGCTCCTTCCTCGACTGGTGAATTGACCCTAGAGGCCATCATGGCGCAGCTTTGATGCATGGATGCTCACCTTGACACATTCTCTAATGAGTTGTGTCAGGTGAACACTTGTGTCAATCGTATAGCATGACGATAGAATCGCCTTGGTGGGTTTGCCGCCTCTCCATCTCCTTCTCTAGAGGCTTCTGCAAATGAGGATGATAGTGACGATGGTGATGATGAGGATGCTAGCTCTTCCAGTGATAATGAGATGACGACTTCTCAGTGACTTACCCTTTGTCTTTTGTGACAAAAAGGGAGAATAGTTTTGGGATGAGAGTAGTCTTGTACTTAGGGGGAGAGTTAGTATAGAACATTTTTGTTAGGGGGAGTGTCTATACATTTTGAGGGATGTAGTGAGGTTCTTATGTACTTTTCTTTTCTTTTCTTTCTTTAGCCTCATGTATATTGGTCTTGTGACCATTCATTTATTGACATACATTGTACTTATCTTTTGATATATATATGATGATGTACGTTTCTTCACCTATCTCTCCATGTGTTGTTTCTTTTCTCTCTTTATACACATGTTTCTTTATGTATGCAATCCTTTGTTTCTATTTCACATATGATGCCTTGATGAGTTTTGTTTAAGTGTTTCAGAAAGACAGGTTGTTATAGTCTACCATGCCATTAACTCTCTTCTTGCGAAGTTTTTCAAGAGTTTGTGTTAGGGTTGAAGTTGTTTTGTATTTTAACAAGTGATTATGAGTTTAGTGATTTAAGACTTTTCTCATAATTCATTTGTTAATTGTGGTTTTGTCACGGATTGTCAAAGGGGGAGATTGTTAGGGCCATATTTGATGTAATTGGCTTATCCTTTAACAAAACGCACTTTACTTGTAATTGGGTAGATCTAGGATGAGTTTAGTACTTCAAGAAACAAGTGTTCAAATTTAGTATTGAAGCCATACAAGTCTGACCAAGAAACAAGTGAAGATGTGCTGCTCATTAAAACTCGACAGATGTCTCGACAGGATCCTTTCTATCAAGATTTAATGTTGAAGCTTGATAGAAGCTCGACAGAAGCTGTATCTGTCAAGAATTACAAAATCAGAAATTCCAGATTTGATTACATGCATATCCTTGAGTATTTGTGTAGGGTTTCTTTTCTCACAACCCTAGACATATATAAGGATTATTTTACGGGCCGTCACACTAGATGCAAAGGTTGTTGCACTAGTTGTTACATGCATTGTGTGACCGGAGACAAAAATTGCCCTAGTTCAATTCTCTATAGAAGCTATTGCGTCTTTACGCCAAGGGTTTTGTGACCAAGGAGCTTCCTGATCTTCATTGTAGGATGAACAAAAGAACTTTGCAGTCAACATCTTCCTCAAGTTGGTGTGTTAGTCACGTATTGGGATCTGTGCATCATTGGTTAGTTACGTACTAGGATTTGTGCATTGAAAGGTGAGATTGCCGCTACAATACAAATCCAATTGGGTATTAGGGTAAGGGTTCAACTGTAGGTTGGTATTAGGTACTGGGATTCTTTTTACTTGTAACCGCTTGTTTTGATAATAGTGAATTCTCAGTAGTGGTGACCTTAAATTCACTCGGTGGGTTTGTCTCGGTGATTTTTCCTATTTGTAAACAAATCACTTGTGTCAAATTTATTTTCCGCTGCATTTAACTTAGTTGGTGATTTGTTTGTGCTATCATGCTTATTGCATGTAATTAAATCTAATTAATTCACTCGGGTAATTAATTGATTAATTTACCAAAGGGGTCAATACATTTTTGGCCTATCAGTGCTGATCAGGAATCAGTTGTTAAGTTTCTCTTTCAATTGTTTTTGACCCCACGCATTTCATAATAGAATTTTAGGTAAAGTAGAAATTCAAATTACTTGAAACGTAAGTAATAGAGTTTTATGTAGAGTAAAACATTGGCAATAGAACTTATATTGAAGTAGAATTTTAAATTTCTTTGAAGTAGAATTTTAAATTTCTTTAAAGCTAAATAATAGAGTCTTATGTAGATGTAAACTATTGCTAGTTAAGTTCAATTCAATGTCTCATATTAGTTAATGAGATTGTAGATACCTAACAAATGATCACCAATAATGATTCATCATTTGTGTGTGTTGAAATGGCGATAATCATGGTCAATATCTTTACAACAAGTGGCAATGGCAAATTGTCTTTTTGATCACTAAAAAGCCAAACCCGAAAAAAAAGAAAAAGAAAATGAAACGACAGGTATATATGATAGATAGAAAAAAGTGACCATGTGCATGCTATCTATTAGACCTGTATCCTTGTGAAGTGAGGGAATTGAAGTTTATATTCGCTTTTAGTACTGATTTTAGGATAGAAAAGGTAAAAGAAAAATTTGATAACAACAACAATTATACTTTTGTGCCAATCCAAAGATTTGATAGAGTAAAAGTTTAAGTACTGATTCAATTAATCTTTTGAATCAAACTAAAGATTTGATAAAGAGCAAAATTTCAAGTACTACTTTATGAAAGAAAAAAAAAAGTAAAAAAAAAAAGGTTTTATTTCTATTCAAAGATTTGATAAATCAATGGAGGAAAAGTTGATATAAAAAATTGAGTTGTCGTTTATATCTAAAAAATTACTGCATTTTGGTGCAACCACTTAGAAATTAAACATAATATCCACTTAGTCCAACCATTAATTCTAGACCTAATTTTTATTATATAGTATTTAAATTAAAGTGTACCCCACCATCAGTAAATTTGGAGCAAATTATAATCTCAAATCTAGGAAAAAACAATCTTATCTTAGACCATCGAACTTTGTAAGTAACTTTGGATGTTATATAAGTAAATAATTTCATATAGGGAAAAAAAAAAAATTCCCATATGTAACTTTTTAACATGAATATTTACGTGATTATTTCATTTCTTTAATTATACAATAGATTGTTTTTAATTTCCAACGACAGAAAATTAAGATTTTATCAAAACAAAGTATTATCTCCGGACAGGTGTTGTGGGGTGCCTAACATCTTCCCCAAACGTAATCAAATTTCCAAACTTAAGAATCAAGATTTTCTACCATCCATATTATATTAGGAAAAACGACCATTTTTCTTAGCCTCTGACTAGTAATAAAATCAAATAGAGTTAGATGACCAATCACACCTTAAAAAAAACCCAATAATTGGTGGTGACTTTACTACCTTTGGTAATAATTGATTAAAACTGACTCAATTCAGTCAAACACTAGAGGTTACCCTTTTTTTTTCACCCTCTTTCACAATACTTGAGCTCGTGCCTTCTTTCGAACAAGTATTTGAGAGAACCGTGAGCGTCGCCACGATAGGTGGTTGACCTTCATGTGGCATTGACACTAGCACTGGAATTCCATTTCTTCATTTATAAATGCAAGATTCAGTCATTTTTTGACTTGATCTATCTTCTTAATCTTTCTATTGTGGATTCTTCTCTCCCACTTTTTAGAAATAAGTTGTGTTAATCAGGAATCAGTTGTTAAGTTTCTCTTTCAAGTGTTTTTGACCCCCACACATTTCATAATATAATTTTAACTAAAGTAGAAATTCAAATTACTTGAAACATAAGTAATAGAGTTTTACGTAGAGTAAAACATTGGCAACTCTGGTAATAGAACTTATATTGAAGTAGAATTTTAAATTTTTTGAAAGCTAGATAATAGAGTTTTAAAGCTAAATAATAGAGTTTTATGTAGATGTAAACAATTGCTAGTTAAGTTCAGTTCAATGTCTCTTATTAGTTAATGCGTGGTAGCAAAACCCAAAAAAAAAAAAAAAAAAAAAAAATGAAAAGAAAAGAAATGATAGGTATATATGATAGGTAGAAAAAGTGACCTTGTGCTTGCTATCTGTTGGACTTGTATCATTGTGAAGTAAGGGAATTGAATTTTTATATTTGTTTTTGTTTGGACAAGTGCTCTGATACCACTTGTTGGGAAATTTAGACCTCGGTTGATAGAATTAACAAGTTTTAAATTCAAATTGTTAATTAGATTTATTATGAATAAAACTTGTTAAAACAAACAAACAAATAAACATCAATATCATGTCAAAATCATGCAGCAAAAAAATAAATAAGACAAGATATGATGACCCAGGAAAACCAATGAAACCAACCAGTTTCATAGTAAAAAATCTGGGGGGAAACCTTCCCGAAAAGCAATCCACTATAATGAAAAGGAGTTTCAGATCTAGTATAAAACCTTTGTCCCTAGACTCTACAATCTCCGTAGATGAACTCACAGCAGAAACCTTCTACCGCTTCGGAACCTCTGAACTCTTCAATATATGAACGCCACTCTTTGATGCACGAATTCTAGTACATGACTAACCAATTGCGCGGATCCCAATACGTGACTTCAATCACCAACTAGAAGAAGATGTTGGCTGCAAAGTTCTTCACTTCATCAACAATGAAGATCAAGAAGCACTTGATTACAAAACCCTAAGGCGCAAAAGATGCAGGAGCTTCTTTCAGAGAGAATAAGGCATCGGTCACCTTTTGCATATGTTCTCCTTATATTCTCTTATGTGACGGCCTCTAAAATAAGCCTTATATAGGTCTAGGGTTGTGAGAAAAGAAACCCTACACAAATACAAAAGCCTGGCCCAAAAATCAGATCTGAAAATTCTGATTTCCCGTAACCTCGATAGATAGTAGGTGTCGAGCAGGTGTCAAGATTTAAAACATCAGACACAAGAGATGAGGCTCGATCGATCCACCAGGTGTCGAGAAGCTATCGAGGGAACAGGAGCTTTCTCGATCGATGGACTCGATCGATCCATCAACTATCGAGAAGGTGTCGAGATTGCGATAAGAAACACCTTAAGAGGCTTGATAGATAGCTAGTTGTCGAGGAGGTGTCGAGAAGCTGTTGAGCTATCTGTCCGCAGGTGTCGAGCTATCTGTCCAGCTTTAATGAACAACTTTTCTTCACTTGTTTCTTGGTCCAATCTTCATGGCTTTAATACTAGACTTGAACAACATGTTCCTTGAATTATTAAACTCATCTTAGATCTACCCAAATACAAGTAAAATGCGTTTTGTCAAAAGATTAGCCAATTACACAAAATATGTCCTTAAACAATCTCCCCTTTTGGCAATCCGTGACAAAACCACAACAAACAAATGAACATATGAGAGAAGTCATAAATCACTCAACTCATACTCACTTGTTGAATACAATAAAATCTATCCTAACACAAACTCTTGAAAAACTTTGCAAGAAGAGAGTTCATGGCAAGTAGACTTTGACAACCTATATTTCTGAAACACATTAAACAAAACTCATCAAGGCATCTTAGTGTGAAACAGAAATAATAGATTGCATACAAGAATAAGAAACATGTGTATGGAGATAGAAAAGAAACAACACATGTAGAGGTAGGTGAAGAAGACATACATCATCAAAGATAAGCACAATGTATGTAAGCATGGTCACAAGACCCAAGGTACAAGAAGAAGGAGGTAAGAACTCCCCCTAACAAGATGAAACACAACTCCCCCTTACAAGGGCATGTATTTCTCCCCCTAACATGAAGAATCTTCCGGAAAGAAACTACATATTCTCCACAATTTCTCCCCCTTTTTGTCATGATTGACAAAGGGTACAAGAAGCGAGAAAGATTCACCCGAGAAACATAAAAATGATCAAGGATGATCAAGGGGGTACAAGAAATCCATAAAAATGCATGAATGTAATGAAACAAGATGCTATGGATGACAAGATAATAGAAAGATGCAAAACATGAAAAAAACACATCTCTCAATAAGAAAAATGTTAAGCACATATAACCCAAAACACACACACGCACTAAATAAGTCTAACCAATTTTATATTTAAAAAACAAGTTAATACAGTTTAGTGAGCATACATTAACACATGTAAAACCTTGTGATGGCCAAATCACATTGTACCTGCACATGTATCAAGAGTAGCAAAGAATATTGCGTGTCGTGTGTGAAGAACATCACAAGATTGCAAATGTGTCAACATGTTATGACAATTTGAGACATGAGTAAATCACTTTAACTCACACACAATCATAACTGTTTGATGGGGATTATCACCTTCGAGGTACATCCTATAACTCCCACATCTCCTAGAAAACACGCTTGCAATCATATTTAAAAGCATTTTTGATCTTTTTGCTTTTTCATTTTCTTTGCATATTTTTCTTTTCAAGCAAATCATGCATGGGCATATAATAGATAGAAAATAAATACCCAATTATGTTAAACATTTGACAGTCCAATTTTGCTATGCCGAAGCACACAAATGTCATTCATGATTGGCAGACAACAGTGGTGAGATGGTTATTTATGCCTTTCTCTTAGGATTTTCTAATCATTCCCATCAAAAAGAGTGATACGAGTGTTAAGTACAAGAGATAACTTAATCTTACTCATCACAAACAAGAGCCACAAAGCTCACTTGCTTAGTTGTGCATAGAGATGCTCATCTAAGTTACAAGAGATACAAAGTTTAGAAAACTTTGTTTCAATGGCTATCCAAGGTACACAAGTACCAATGTACACAAACATACACTGCTTTTGTATTTTTATTTTTTTATTTTTCCTTTTTATTTTTATTTTGAAAAAAAAAACAAAATAAAAACTAAACAACCAAACAAAAATAGACAAACAACATGAAACCATGAAAGAAAGATGCAGATGCATGAAAGCACGATTCCAAAAATAGATAAGAAATCAAGCAAAGAGAGTCCAACTTTAGATAAAAAGAATTAAAGCATAGGACAAACAGAAAAGACAATTAAGTCTTAGGTTTCTTTTTCACCCACACAGCACGAGTCTTTGGCCGTGAAAATGAAAAGGCACGTGTCCTAGTATGTCTACTAAAGGACATAGAAGAATTAAGATTCTCCTGAAATTGAGTTAAAAAGCTCAAAACTTTTAATAACTCTCCAAACAAAGGTGTAGGTCCTTGAGAGGAAACCTGTGACCGTTTGGACAATTGCTTATAAGGATACAACTTAAAGCAATTAGGACGAATGTGTCCAAAAGCACCACAATGGTGACAAACATGAGGTCTAACAAAGGATTTAGATTTAGACAAATAAGTTATGGATTTCATACCTTTATTACCTTTCTCAGATTGTAGCACAAAGACAGTCCTTGATCCAGAAGCCATGGAAGAGGAGGGACCGAAGGAGACAGCATATCCTAAGCCAGTCTTATCAGAATTGGGATTTTGAGCACTCAAGACCTCATCAAGCTTTGCATTAGACATCCTCTCTATTTGAGTTCTAGCTTGACTAAGCTCAACTTCAAGATTCTTGACCTTCTCTTCTAATGAGGTTTTCTCCACAACAAGAGTCTCAATTAACATTGTAGTCTCATCTAGTTTGACTACCAAATCAGCTTTTTCAGTCTTTACCTCATTAAGCTCTTTTCTACAAAGATGAGAAGTCTTTTTAGATTTTATGAATTCAGTGCATAGCTTATCATAGGCTTCCTGAAGAGTCATCTTCTTGGGTACTTCATCATCAGAAGAATCCTCACTGTCACTAGCACTTTCCACAATCACCTTATCGGTTGAGGCAGCAAAGGCCATAACGTGACTACATTCACCCACATACTCATCAGAAGAGTCATTCTCAGTGTCACTCCAAGTAGCAACCAACCTTTTATCTTTTGACTCATTGATCTCTTCCTTCATGAGGTAGTTTGGGCACTCTATCCTCATATGACCAAAACCTTTGCACTCATGGCATTGGATGAGGGGTTTCTCATTCTTGCCCTTCCTTGAGGATTTAGGTTTTCTAGGAGGTTTGCCCTTATCCTTTTTCCTAAACTAAAGAAGCTTGATAATCTCATTAGTTATGAAGGTTAGATCCCCATCCTCATCTTCACTTTTATCTTCATCTTCAGAGTCCTCAATCTCTTTCTCTATACCCTTAAGAGCCAAGTTTTTACTCTTTCCACCTTTTCCCATTGAGCCTAATCCCATCTCATAGGTTTGAAGATTCCCTACAAGCTCAGTCAAAGGAATTTGATCAATGTCCTTGACTTCTTCAATGGCAGTGATCTTGGCATGAAATTTTTCAGGTAAGGACCTAAGAATTTTTCTAACAATCTTGGATTCTGCTATAAATTCTCTAAGATTAAAGGCAAAATTCACAATATCCTTGAGTTTGGCATAGAACTCATCAAAGGTCTCATCCTCCTCCATCCTTATTTCTTCAAAACTACTAGTGAGTCTTTGAAGCTTTACAGTCTTTACTACCTTGGTACCTTCATAGGTGGTCTCAAGAATGGTCCATGCTTCCTTGGCAATTTCTGTGGATGATATTTTCCTGAATTCCTCATTGGTCACCCCACAAAACAAAGCATTCAAGACCCTACTGTTGAAATTTGCCGCTATGATTATTGCATCATCCCAATCCACCGACGCTTCCTTTGGCTTAATCCAGCCAACTTCAACAGCTTGCCATACCTGTTCACCAAGAGCCTGCAAAAAAACTTTCATACGAACTTTCCAGTACGCATAATTAGTTCCATCAAATAAAGGAGGAATCAAAAGAGATTGTCCATGATCCATGACAATGGGGGTCAAGGATCACACTCAAGAAATTAATCCAATCAGAGTGAACCCGCTCTGATACCACTTGTTTGGACAAGTGCTCTGATACCACTTGTTGGGAAATTTAGACCTCGGTTGATAGAATTAACAAGTTTTAAGTCCAAATTGTTAATTAGATTTATTATGAATAAAACTTGTTTAAACAAACAAACAAACATCAATATCATGTCAAAATCATGCAGCAGTGCTAAAGCATAATCATCATAGGTCAAAGAAATATTTAACAAAATACATTAAGGGCAATGAAACTTTTTTTTTTGAGAAACAAACACACACACATTGCTTAAAAGAGAGTGTTGTGTGTAGTATATCTTGCTCCACCATCCCTTAAAAGTTACCATGGCTTTTGAGTGAAGTTGTGGTGTGCCTTTGTGTTAGAAGGGCAATGAAACTTGAAAAATGAATAAACAATATATTGATGAATTTAATTTATGACATGTAATTGTTTTCATCCTAAAATGGAACGTATGGCTTTTCAAATTTCATATTTTTCAAGATTTAATTTAATTTTTACAAATAAACAAACTAAGTTAAATATATTGATCTTCTCAAAAAAAGAAGTTAAATATATTGATGAATTTGTTTTTTGAAAGGAATAAATTAATGAATTAAGCTCATCCAAAGGGACACTTTGTATTTTCATTATTGCACTAAATTCATATTCTCAGCGCCACCAAGACTCCTATCAAATTGTCCATAAAATTAATCACATAGATAAGAAAGCGATTTTACGATTGATCATGAATTGTAAACAAAAATGAAAAAATTAAGAAAAAAAAATGATAAAAGTTTTATAATCACAAAATCAATGACTGAAGACATATTATGTCCAGGGGATGCACCAAGTGTAGTTCAGAGTAGTCACATGACCACCTTGACTTGAATATTTTTTTAATGTACCTTTAAAAAATTGAGTTTTCAATTAATATGGGTTGTTGACTACCCTAAAAAAAAGGGTGAGGTTTAGGTCTAGTGCTTTTAGTGCAGTGGACCCGTTAAGATGGTGACATGTGTTCAAAAGTGGACACTTGTTATAATCTCAATGGGTCCAATGCAATTGGATACTAGACCCAAACCTCACCCCTAAAAAAAAACTTGACCACCCTAAAAAAAAGCTTATACACCTTAAATAACAATTTGAGCCCATTAAAAATTAAATTATAACTATCAAAAAAATTGCAAGAAATATTATGTTCACAACATTTTCCTAACACTTTCGTAACAAATTCTAAGTAGTAGGTTGTTACTAATGGACAAAAAAAATAATTTTAGTGGTATGTTAAAAATAAAACTAGTAAAAACTTACCACCTAGGCTTTGTTGTGTAAGTTTTGCAAAAATGTTATGAACGTAGTACTTTTCAAAAATTGTTCAAACAAACAAATTAGCCTAAAGGCCCAAATCAAACGTTTAATTGTGATTTTTTAAATTGTGTTTTCAAATGGCATATTTTAAGATTGCTATTTTTTATTATTTAAAAATGCACACTTTTCAAATAGTTAGTCTATTAATAATTGATTTAGTCTTTAGCCGAATTTGTTGGATTTATGTGATATATTTTTTCAAAAAGATAATAAATTTTGTTTATATTGTTACTTGTTTAGGCAATATGTTGGTAATTACATGAGAGATTAGTAGTTTAATAATTGCTTAATTGTGTACATTGAAATAGATGTAGCTAATAACATCGATAGTGAAGTTATCATATCATATAATAATTTCAAAATATGAAAACTTGTGAAGAAAATTTTAAAACTTTATGTATTTGGTTCTGTTTTTTTTTTTTTTTTTTTTTTTTTTTTTTTTGATGTTAACATATTCAAGTTTTATTTTTCTTAAAATTTTTATTAATTTAAGTTTTTTAATGACCACTTTGAAAAAAATTTCCTGAAGCCGCCACTTATTACATCTCTAACATTTTAAATTATGTATTCTGTTGTCCTCTTAGTCTATCCATGTTTGTAAAATTTAGATGTAAGGTTTTTTGGACTTTAAAATTATACATGTAATACGTTATTAAAAAGTAAATAACATTGATCAATTAAAATGAAATTTCACATGTTTTTTAATAATAAAGAAAACTTGTAATTTTTTTTTTTTTGAGAAACAAGAAAACTTGTAATCTAATGGTGATAATTTAAAATATTAATATTAAATAATATAGCATTAAGGAAGAGTCATACCAAATATAAATATTTATATTTATATGCGGTGCAATACATATATACAAAATATTTATTAAATCAAATTGAACCGTTTTCATTAAAAAGCCCATATTAACTCCACACGTTAAAAAAAACTCCACACGTTAAAGAAAATTAGGGGATGGAAATCTTGATTAATAATTGTATAAGCGTAGACATACTCTACAAAGAAAATGAATCGAATGTAGATCCCATTTGTTTTATCAAAAACAAACAAACAAAAAAAAAAAAAAACAAAAGGAAAAGGAGAATTTTTCCTCATTTTTGGACATTTGTTTTGGTGATCAAGAAATACACTATCTTTAAGGTTGATAATGCTGAAAATGTTTTACATGCCAAAAGGAGCTTAAAACGTTTTTGAACCTTAGGAGAATAGAACTTCCTTTCTCATGAATCTAAAACTCCTCTTATATCTTAAGAGAACATCTTGAAATCTTAAAAATGACCAAAACACCATGAAAGCATCCAAATTGAGAAATACTTCAAAAAATTGTAAATAATCAATATACCCCTAAAAACTTGAAAATGACTGAAATATCTTATAAAACCTTTAACATAATTTTAAAAAAATACCCCATAATAACCTCCAAAATGATATTAATGGCCTCAAAATTTCTAAGATGACTAAAATATACTCAAAACCTTGCATAAAACATTTATAATGATTGAAATTCACACAAAACCTCTATAATGACCAAAATACATTAGAAAAACCTCTAAAGTAACAAAAATACTCTCAAAACGTTCCCAACATTTTCAAGATGACCAAAATACCCTTAAACCCTCACCTAAAACCTTTATAATGATCAAAATGCTCTCATAATTTCTAAAATGGCTAAAATTCCATAGAAATATCTAGTGTGCGTTTGTCTACCACTGAAATTATATTTAAGCTACATTTTGCGTTTTTTGGGGTCTCACAGCACTGTTCATGGACCACCAAACTTAGCAAAACACAGATTTCTAGGTGAAATTGGGTCACACAACACTATTCACACCTTTAAAAATTATTTTGTTATAGTGTTTTCAGTAATAAGTTTTCAGTTTTCAGCAAATAAGCAATATCCAAACACACCCCTAATGTGATAAAAATACCCTCAAAATTTTAAAAGCCAAAATATCTTAAAAACTTCTACTATTATTGAAATGTCCTTAAAACCACCAACTAAAAAATATTGAAATGATGAAAATAGTAGCTCTTCAAAACATTCAAATAACCATGATATGCCTCAAAATTATGGGCAAACGCCTTCAAAAGTTTAAAATTTTCTCAAAAACAACTTTCAATAGTTTTTTTTTTTTTTTTTCCTTTCTTTCTTTATTGGGAAAAAAAAAGGTCTATAGAAGTTTCTTTTTAGTTGTTAATTTTTCTTTTTCTTTTTTTCTGTAGCACACTTATTATGCTTATTATTTTAATTTGTAATAATTTTATTTTGATTGTGCTTGTGCTAGTGTTTAGGTTGATTTTTGATCTACATTAAACGTTTTAAATTGGTGTATTAAATTTTAAAAAAAAATTAATGTATAAAAATCTAGGAAAAATTTGATGTCGAAAGAAACAAACGAAGAGCTGTAGTTGAGATATCATTCCCTTTTTTTTCTCAAGAGCAAGATTTGAAATAATATCCATTTGTTTGATGTGTTTGCACGGGGTCTAGGGAGTATGAAAATCTTGATATTCTTTTATTATGAATATTTAAATTAAATGAATAAATAAGAAACAAAAATAATAGAGTAAACTAATAATCTTGGAAAGGGAAAGAGAGCATACAGAGGTCATCGATGAGCTTGGTTTCCTCCATGACTTCAGATTTTGGAGTTAGGTCATTGATGAGCTCGGTTTCCTCCATGACTTCAAATTTTGGTGTTTACTGTCTAGAAATCACTTTCTTGAAAACTACAACCTAATTTGCATTATTTATAGGGTAATCAATAGGAATGTCCTCCACAACAATGACATGGCACTTTACACATGAAACCGTACGTGCGAATGTGATTGGTTCGAAGGAAAGAATAGACAAGGAATCAAGATGCAAGGAAAAAGAAGGATTGATGCCTTTTTTGATTGGGTAGAAGAGGAGAATTGGATAACTAGGTTTCCTTTTGTGATCAACGTACGAAGAAATCATGATAAAGACTTTAGTAAAAAGTAAACAACAACAAGAAAAAGTAAGGAAAAAAAAAACAACAAACAAACGAATGAAGCCTTATTAAAGCTAAGGCAACCACACCTATGACGTTTTTATGTAAAATGACAAATTTAATTTCTTTTATACTATTCAAAAAATTACTCATCTTCCATATATGAGTGGATCACTATGTGAAAATTGCATATTGAATGATTATTTTTATTAAAATAAATAAATAAATGTTTTAAGCATATATTATTATAAGAGCATTCTTATTGGGTTCTGCAAAATAAATATAAATTCATTTTAGATGATGAATAATCATTCATTATGTACCGTTCTTCAAATTTTTTCATATTGCTACAATATAGATGATATTATACAACAACATATATATGATTTCTTCTATTTTTTTTTACTCTCTCTCTCTCTCTCTCTCTCTCTCTCTCTCTCTGTGCCGTCAAATTACAACCATTACTGTTGTAGGATCATTGTTGTCATCAATCCTAGTGTCATCATCCATTCTCGCACTCTCCCTCCTCCCTCCTCCCTCCTCCCTCCTCTTCCTTATTTCATAGGCTCCACCTCTTAGATTTGGATTGTTGTGATGGTTGTCATGGTTGGGGTGGGTCATTAATGCTGGTGTTGTTGGGTTTCATCTTAGGTTGTGTAATTTTTCCTTTACACAACTCTTCTTTAATAATATTAATTTGTTGACTTATTAGTAAAAAGTTGGTGGCAACTTCTCTACTTTTTTCCTTGTTTCTACCTTGTACTTCTTCCTTCTTTTTCATGCTTATTTATTCAGGTGGAAAAAAAAAAGGCGTAAATGCACTTTTGGTCCTTACATTTTGGGCCAATTCGCATTTTGGTCCCTAAATTGATTTCGTTCCTATTTTCGTCCCTATTTTTAA
This sequence comes from Notholithocarpus densiflorus, assembly GCA_030021035.2. NCBI lineage: Eukaryota > Viridiplantae > Streptophyta > Magnoliopsida > Fagales > Fagaceae > Notholithocarpus > Notholithocarpus densiflorus. The sequence goes on from JARYZH020000109.1 coordinate 1,465,756, forward strand.
AAAATCGTTTCTATTTTAGTCCCTGTCGTCATCCAAGTAACAGAACCCTATTACGTGGCAGACGGAGTGCCTGATTGCTGACATGGTGCTGACGTGGCACTGACATGGCATTAAAATATTATTAAAAAAAATTATTTGGCTTTTTCAATGCCATGTCAGCATTTTAATTTTTTTTTAAAATTTCTGATAAAAAAATTTCAATTTAAACTGAAAAAATTCAAAAACAAAAACAAAAAAAAACAAAAAAAAAAAAAAAACTTTACAATTTTAAAGATTGAGAAAAAAATTTTAGAGCAATTATTTCAATTTTTCTTGAACTTTTTTAAGAAACAAACACTAAATTAACACTATTCACGCTCTATGTTAGCGTTTTTGTGTTTGTGTTTGTGTTTGTATCTATTTCATTTTCTTCTTTCTTTTAAGATAAACCAAAAAAGTAAAATCAAAACAAAAATAAATTAATAAATATCCCAAATGACATCAGGATGCGTATTTATAGTGCTAAAAAACCGAAATTATTTTGTGTGTTTGTGTGGCATTTGTCTCTCTTAGTCTCTATCTCTCTCAATCTAAGAAGACTTGCTCTCAGATTGGGTTGGTTGAAAAATATCCCAAACCACGACTGAAAAAAAGAAGAGGTAAGAAGATCGGCCCAGAAGAATTAGAAGAGGAGATCGGTGGTAGTGGGTTTGGTGACTGAAACTGTCTGTGGGTTTCGTGGCTAAGATTGGTAGAATCAGAAAAAAGAAACTGTGGCTATTTGGATTGACGCAGTGGGTTTCACGGCAGTGGCTCCCGAAATGGAGGTCCTCCGACAGGCTTGGGTGGCGTGACATCAGGTTTGATATGGGTTTCTGGCCGTGAGAGTTGCGATGGGTTTCAGGTTTCTGTCACTGGTTAGAACCTCCTCTGATCATCCAGTGGAAAAAGTTGCTGAGAATTGTGAAATTGTCATTTTTCTCTCTTTTTTGATCAACGATGGTGGTAGTGGGTTTGGTGACTTTGTGGGCGTGGGTTTGTTGACTGATCGGTGGGTTTGACTATGAGAATGTGAAGTTTGATTTTTCTGGTTTCGGGTTGTTGATGATTTTTCTGGGTTCATGGGTTCATGGGTTTGATTAATTTTCTGGGCAAGTTTTCGTCTTCTTTTCTGTAGAACATGAAGAACAATTCTGGGTTCACCTGCACTGTTCTGGGTTTGCTCTTGTTATGGGTTTACCCTAGATTCTGGGTTTTATTTCTTGTTTTTCTGGATTTGATGGGGATTAGATTTGGTTGCTGGATTTGGATTTGGGTTTGCTAGAGATTGGATTGGTTGCTGGGTTTATTTCTTGAATTTGGGAAGAACATGAAGAACAGGATGTTATGTTCTTATGGAAAAAAATAATGAAAGTAAAAAAAAAAAAAAAAAAAAAAATAATAATAATAATAATAATAATAATAATAATAATATGAAAGTAAAAAATTAAAATGCTGATGTGGCATTGAAAAAGCCAAATAATTTTTTTTAATAATATTTTAATACCATGTCAGTGCCACATTAGCACCATGTTGGCAACCAAGGCACTTCGTCTGCCACGTAATAGGGTTCCGTTACTTGGACGACGGCAGGGACTAAAATAGAAACGATTTTTTAAAAATAGGGACGACAATAGGAACGAAATCAATTTAGGGACCAAAATGCGAATTGGCCCAAAATGTAGGGACCAAAAGTGCATTTACGCCCAAAAAAAAAATTGTATACCAAATGGCCCAATGGGCCTAAACTCTGTGAGTTGTTTTTCTTTCCACGAAACCTCACAAAGTAAAAAAATGTATGGATCCAAGATATTAGCCGCGTTAGAGCATGGACAGCAGTACAACGTCGTCATAAGCTGATTTGATAAGCCGGCATGAATGACCCACATGTCACCAGATGCGTTGGTTGACTGACGTGTTCCTTTTTGACGCAAACATCAGCCGTCAGATCATCAGAAATGGATGTATTAGATCAGGCGGTAACCTCGAAAGAGACCCTACAAATTACAATAAAATTCTCATCAACCAATTACATTTGCTTTATCTTGGTGCGATGGTCACTTTGCAGGTGTTGGGGTTCAAGTCTCCAGAAGGGAGCTTCACACACATATACACTTAGATTAGGCTAGAGTAGAATTCTATCTTGTATTAAAAAAAAAAAAAAAAAGAAGAATAATTTTAGGTATAAGTTAAAATCAAAACTGGTAATAATTTATCACCAATAATTTGTTAGGAAAGTATTGTAAAAATATGGTGGATGTATTACTTCCTTTTAGCATAGGAATTCACGTCTATTTTAGGATAAAGAATATATGGCAATTTGTTACCGACGATTATTAGTGGGTAAAAAAATCATTTTTGTAGTGGGTTAAAATTAGAATCAGTAACTACTTACAACTTATAATTGGTTAGGAAAGTCCTTTTGTAAAAAAAAAAATAAAAAAAAAATAAAAAAAAAATCTCTTTTAACATACCACAAATACTGGGATTTGTACAAACGAGGTAACAACATTTTGCACAATAAATCCTTAAGCTAAAGTCTGTTTTTTTTTTTTTTTTTTTTTTTTTTTTTTTTTTTGGTTTATTAGACAACTTTTTTTGTAAAAAAAAAAAAGAAAAAAAAAAAGAAAATAAAGATAGAGGGGGCAACTAGTGTAACTTTCTTATCGAGGTGTGACTATAGTAACGCGCTAATCATTAGCTAATACCTCACATCATAGTCACTGATGAGTTAGATGAACAACTTATCGGTAGGGTATAAAGAGTCACAACACACTCCCAGTGAAAAACTCAAAGCCCATACTATAAGCCATATTGACCTAAATCTTTACCATGAGGGGGAACCAAATGTCAGACAAAATTTGGCCCCTGTGCTCTAGCTTCTCAGAAGCTCACACACGTGTTGGCCCCACTCAAACACAACACCATAATTCCACACCAATCACAGCACAGGAACACTACCAATTTCACTACTGTCCTAAATTTCCCTTCCCAAGCGAAAAAGCTATTTCCACACCAATAAAAAAGTGCTTTTGGTAGTGAAAGAGTGACCTATCAAAAAGAGACAGGCAAGAGCCTCACATCTCTAGCAATAGCAATTCCCATTCCTTATAGAACAAGAAGAACCCAACAATAAAAAGTGAGTCTTTATTTATTTTTCTTTCTCTACAACATCAAAAATCTCAGAGGAGAGACACAAAGACTTCATACAAATACAAAACTCTCTCTCTCTCTCTCTCTCTAAAGCTCTTAAGGTACTTTCTCTCTCTAAACTTTTGATCTGTAAAGCTTAGATCTTTCGCATCTATATGTTAGATTCTTATGAAATTAGGGTGTTTTTTTTTTTTTTTTTTTTGGTGGCATTGAAAAAATTGGGTGTACCCTTTTGGTCAATATGAAGCTGATTGTAATTCAATTAACAAATTGATTAAAAATTATGTAAATTTATAAAGAAAAGTTTGTTTTCATGTTGCATATATTGAAATTTGTATAAGCATTAGTTAATGATGATGCTATAATCGTCAGTCGAGTAGGTTTGTCCAGACAGGTTAGCACGCACCTCGTCTCTATACCTGCAATGTTGTGAAAGGAATCCTCTTTGGATGGTCACCAGTGTGGTGCTGGCCACGGAGTCTCTGATGGTAAAGTTAATGTATTGAGGCTAACAGAAATTATGAGAACTAGAAGTATCAGAGCAACATCGTATGTGTATATGAGAATGTGTACCTTGTCTGGTTCTGAAATATGTTTATATACCTCTCCCTTGCTTCTAGCTGTTGTGGCTTTTATTGTGGCTTTAGTGCTGTTTTTGTAACGCCTCTAGGCTCATTAATGTGGGTTTTGATGAGCTTCCAATGGTTTGATAGCTAGTTTGTAACTGTCCGAGATATTGAATTATCTTCTTAATGACTTACCTTTCTTCGTCCATGAGATGGAGAGGTGGACGATGGCGCTTGATGGGTTCGTTTGGGCAAGGAGGTTCGTTGGGCCTATCGATTAAAGCTGTGGTTTTGATGTTCATTCTATATAGAAAGAAGCTGCTAATTTAAACATCAAATAGGGTTTTTTTTTTTAATGTTATCGGAACTGGGTTTTTTTACTTTTTACTGTTTCTCTCTATAGGGCTTGTTGTTTATGTTTGATGAAGATGTTATTTTGTTTGAATTTTTTTCCTTGTGGATTGTTACAATTGCTTAAGAATTTGTACTTGTGTGTTTTCTGTGGCTGTTAATATTAGCAAAATTTGGGATTTTTTTATGAAAAGATACATAATCGTTGAGTTGTGAAATGTTTAGCAGACCTTGTTGTTGTTACACTCAAGTTTGTATGTAATAGCATGATTAGATGAGTTTAAGACTTCTTTTTAAGGTTTTACTTGTCTCGAAAATTATTTTTCCTTTGATTGACAGGAAAAGATATGATATACAAGGTAATGGAAGAGGCATTATAAAGTTTCTTCAAATTTTGAAGTATGAGACACTTTGAGATCAGTAATGCTAAGAGTATTCACATCCGAAAATTGCATCCCATCCTATTTTACCATCCCAAAAAGCTACTTTTTCAATTATACCATACCATTTTCCAATACACCCAACATCCCATTTCTTATTTACATCATCTATTCATTAAAATATTAATTTCACAACCTCTTTCTCTCTCTTCCTCTCCTCTCTCTGTCTTTTCCCTCAATCTCTCTTCCTCTTCTTTTTTCTGGGTCTAAAAGATCACCACCACAGTGATCAAACTGCCACCCCCATATATTCTAGCACCACCATCGGATCATCAGACCAAAAGCAAAACCACGTTAAAAAAAAAAAAAACCATCAAACCATCAACAGAGCCACACACACACAAACACAAACCATCAAACCATCAACAGAGCCACACACACACACACATAAACCATCAAACCAATCGGAGCCAACAACAGAGCCACCACCTGAACCTTGCCGCCAAAGAAACCCACACCAAAATAACCCACAACTCCAAAGAAACCCACCACCGATCTGCCACGATCTCCACCACTAACCCCCCACAAACCCACCAGATCAAAGAAAGACCCATCAACAAACCTCCACACCACGCCAATCGCCATGAGAGACCTATTAGACCTAAAAATACCCAGAAAATGGACCCAAAAATACCCAGAAATCGCCACCATACCATGCCGATCTCGACTTCCCCAATCTCACCTCCACCCCAAACCCACGACCCATGCTAGAATAGCCCACCATGAGAGAGATATGTGATGAGAGAGAAAGGCCGTTATGGAGAGAGAAAGGGGGTGAGAAACAGAGGAGAAAATAAAGTGAGAGAGAGAGAGTCAGATATGTGAATAAAAAAAATATTATTTGTTTTACAATTGAGATACAGTGCGACTCTACATTTAGAATTGCACTGTAGCACAATTGCAAATTTTTTTTGCAATAGTAGCTTTTTACAAGTCCGGATGCGAATGCTCTAAGTGATCATTATTAAGCAACTATTTTTAATTATTATTGTTGTAAAATGTCCAAATTCGATTTTTGAATATTATTATTTGATGGTGAACTAAAAAATCTGTCTCCAATTCGTCCATTGAGTCGTCCAAGACCGAAAAGGCTAACCTAACAAATCAAGGTCATCCACCACTAGGAGGTCATCCATAGGTATGAAGGTCGTCCATCAGGGAAACGTCTGGACAACCCCTTAACACTTAGACAATTTTTAGAATGGATTTATATACAAATGCTTATAATTTGGACCACGTTCTACTATTTAGAAGTTAGAGCAAAATCCTTGTTCATCGCTATGACTTCCCACTAAGTTCTTAACTTCCAACGGCAGTTGTAGAAGATAAGATTGAACCTTTTAACTTCTGTAGTAGTTGTGGAGGTTAAGTCTGAACCTTCTAACTTCCATACACGTTGAAGAAGTTACTAAACAAGTAACCACTCCAGAACTCACTATATAAGGACTCATCCACATCAAATGAAAATAAGTTTCCACTACTCCTAAAGTTGGAATTCTTGAGTTCTAAAGAAAAAAAACTAACTTAAGCATCGGAAGGTTCTTGGCCGGTTCACGTCAGTCACCTTTGATCTTGTTTTTCTTTCTTTTTAGACCTTCCAAGCAAGCACTAGCCCATTGAAGCCCGGAGCATTTAGCCTACTGATTTTCTTTGCATTATTATTATTTTTATTATTATTATTATTTGGGTTGTGTGTGTGGAAGCCTAATCCTTGTAAAAAATAGTACTAGGTGTAAAAGGGTTTGATGGGTTTGGGCTAAGAGGGAAGAATATTATAAGAATAATGTATTTCTTCAAAGTGTAGTTCAATAGTTTTTGGAATTGAAAGGTACTCTCGTGTGAGATAATGTGAGTTAACAATTTTTCTATTGTTTGAGCAAGAGAACACTAGGCATATTGGTGTTTTGGGCTTGTGATAAGTTTGTAAGTATGGAGTATTTGTTTTGGGATATGGGTTAGTTTTTGTTTATATGGATTACAAGCCCCTCAAGTATGTGACGGTCGATGACTGGGCCTGGATGGCTAGGGCCTTTTTGTTGTACCTTCTAGGGCTGTACCTCTTTGCCAACAGAGGACAAACGGTATCTTTGAGGTGGTTAGCCCTCTTCCATAAGTCTAGGGAGGCTCGGGAGGCCAACTGGGGGCAAATGTGTCTTGCCTATTTGTACTCCTCTTTGGACATGCTTAGCTGGGGGACTCTGCGCCAGCTAGTAGGGCCTTGGAAGCTCCTTGAGGTTAGTTCCTTTTTCTCTTTCTTTTGTATCTCATGCGTTTCCCACTCTTGCAATTATTTTCATCCATATGTCATTTAGGCTTAAGGAAAACTATTCATCATTCTCTTGCAAACCGCACCTATGCCTTTAGTTTGCAAACTATCATCTTGCAAATTGCTCACATTTGTACCTTGCAAACTATATATGCTTTTCTTGCAAACTGTAACTACTTTTCTTGCAAACTATCATCTTGCAAACTATCATCTTGCCAATTGTGCTTTCTTTTCTAGTGTTGGGCCGTGCAATATGGTCTCATTGCTCGGGGAGCAGAGATAGATATGAAGAGCTTCCCTTCGGTTAGGGCTCATTTCAATGGGTTACCTTCTGATGAGGTTAGTTAGGAATTTAGTGCCTCTTATTATTTTCCTTACATGTTTCTTAAGGCTTTTCTTCTAATCCTATGTGTTGTCACAAGTTATATGGAGCCCATGGGCCGGCCTTCCCCCTGTTACAGACTTGAACTTGGAGGAGGATGCTCTTGTCGCTTCCGGGATCAACTAGCACTTCGAGAATACTGGCTTGAAAGCACTCTACCTGACGAAGAGGGTACGCAGCTAGTTGGTGGGTGAGGATGCCCCAAAAATTTTGATAGATCATCCGGCGTTTATGATTGCCCCACTTTCCATGAAGGACGCTGAGTACCAGTTGTGGAGGAATGGCATTCCCTATGCCGAACGGGTCACGGACAAGCTGGACTATGGTCAGTTCAACAATACCCGCCTTATGCCCTTTCTCACTCCTATGGTATATGTTCTTCCTCTTCTCATTTATTTCCATTTTTCCTTTGCATTGTTTCACATGATGATATTCAAATGGAATACTTATGTCAAGCTAGCCCTGCTGCTGGTGCTCCTATTGACCCTCATCATCTACCTTGGTCGATTTATGCCTACGGTCCTAATGGTTTTGCTCGTAAGCATGTGGTGGGCCCAACACAAATGTCATGGGTTACCCTTTCCCTGAGGGTACATGAGCGGTGAACTCTCTTCCACTCATTGCCTTATCTTACCTCTCAATCACTTGTTCTAACACTGTCTTTTTTCTCAATTCAGCCTACTATACGAGCACGAGGAGCTCGTCTGGCTTGCTAGGAACCTCAACCTAGAGGTGACCGAGTATTCTAGGTAGATGTATGGTCCTGGAGGTTTGGCCTACCCGGGTGACGATGATGATGATGATGATGGTGGTGGTGATGCTGGTGATTCAGAGACTACTCCTAGTTATTAGCCAAGGATGAGGCGTTTCTGGTGATCCTGTAGACAGACAGACGGACAGACATAAACACAACACTTTCTTTTTACTGTTTTTGCTTTTTTCTTTACTTTGGATTTGATTTGAGACATTGGGTTGTATTTTAAGAAAAATATTTTACATTTTTGCTTGCTTTTTTCCCTTTTTTTTAAGGTCATGTACTTAATTTACAACTCATGGGGATGATTGCATTTATTTCTTATGCAATTTTACTTTTCTTGACCTTTGATGCTTGAAAATATGAGCTTGATTGTTCCTTGAATATTCCCTTAGGTGTTAGGAATCACAGGAGAAGTCTTGGGGAAGGAGTAACACTCCAAACAGGAAAAGGATTCGGCTCTACCTTATTCGCTGCGTACGCATACACAAGCCTGCATACGGGGGTGTTGATCGTGCGTACGTAGCCTTGACCCTGCGTTTGCATAATGTGGGCCAAAAAATCCAAGCCACCTCATTTAAGTATAAAATAGCTGTTGGGGGCCTCTAAACCTTCACAAAATGTATTCTAAACTTAGAAAACACCTATCAAGGCCTTCCAATAGCATAATTATCTCCTTTAGAAGTTTCAGCATGGATCAAGAGGCTTCGCCCTAGTTTCAAAGATGCTTTTGTCCCTCTTGGCCTCTTTTGCATCTATCCCTATCACCAAATCAAAATGGATGAACCTCTTCTTCATGTTGCTGCCAACTTTTGAATTCCTACTCGGCATGTATTCCAATTTAATGGTGTGGAAATATGAGCCACTATTAAAGAATTTAGTGCGATCATGGGCGAACCCGATGTTAGCACTCTCATCCTTCCTACCATTAGCGAGGATTTTGCTAACTTGGCTCATGACCTTTTGGGGATTTCTTTGGTTGCGGCACAGCAATGGTATATGCTTAACAAGTTGAACATCTGCATGGTTTTTGCATACCTCTCTCGGTTGGCCGTTCTTGTTGCTGGTAGGGCACGCTCTCATTATCTCAATGCCTTCTATTTGTCTTCTTGCGAAGTATTTCTTGGTGCATGAAACATATCGAGTAGATTAAAGAATGCACTTGGTGGTCAACAATCTGAATAAGGGAAGCCTTGTAGGCAGGAACTTAGCTGAAACTCTTAATGGTTTGGATACTGTTCATAGGGAGGAAGCAACCTTCTTTGCAAGGAGTTCTCTCCTCCTTCAGGTATGATCTCTAATTTTTGCTTAGGTTCTCAACCTAGCGTGATTCCTCTAATTTTTGCATGGTGCTTTTCGGTTTTCAATCCATCGAGACTCCTTATATCACCTTTGAATTATCATTTTTTGTATTTTATCTCTCTTTTTTCCTCTCATGCTTTCTTTTTCTTCCTTTTCTCTTTTTTTTTTCTTTTTTTTTTAATTTTTTTAATTTTTTTTTCCAGATATGGCTATATGAGAGGCTTCGATTGCTTCATCCTCCTACTGTCCCTCCTAGTCAATATCTCCCCAAGCATTATCGTGACCACAAGCTTAGAAACAATGAGATGGACCTCGCTAAGTTCACTAAATTCTTGAAGCGTCTTGCCACCTTTGATGTCCAATGGGTAGTGGAATGGTAGTGCATTACAGCTATGGTCAACCGCGTCTTCAAAGACAACTGTGTTCTTTTGGTTGTGCTCCGCCGTTGCTCTTTCTAGTGATGATGGTGCCTTTCATATCTCGGTCTTCACTGAGAGGGTCTTGGGAAAGATCTGTGAAACTTGGTTGAAAAGGATGGTGGCTAGAGACATTTGTTTCCCACAGTTTCTCCATCTTACTTCAGGCTACAAAGCTTGGCTGACTACTAACATGAGATAAATTCATAGGGAAGAGAAGGATTACCAGAAGTCCAACAAGAGGAAGATGGTCGACTAACTACCTTGATATGCCCCAAAGATTACTTTTCTGCACTTTATGGTTCTCATGTCTTTCTTTTGAGTTTAATAAAGGATTGGAACATTCCAAATCCCCATGGAAACAATTTATTATCTTTTAATTTGAGCAAAAAGAGAATCAATTATTTTATTATCTTTACTTATTGTCTTTATTTTTCTTTATTTTTTTCTTCTTCTTTTCTTTTTTTTCTGTGCCATGTAATTTTTGGTAAAAACTACTCCCTCCGTCCCAATTTGTTTGTCCTGTTTGAAAAGTCAAACTTTTTAAGGGAACATCATTTTTTGTCTTGTCTGCCTTATAAAAATGTATAAGTTTACAAAATTATCCTTAAATAAATTTATCAATTTTTTTTAAATGAGTTATTCTTAATGAGGCAACTAAAAAGGTGCTCCAATTAAATTGATTTTTTAAATATTTGTTAGTTTTCTTTTCAAATAGTTTTGAAATTAAAGTAGGGGTATAATAGGAACATTAGTAAATTAATAACTTTTATTTTTAGAAACAGGACAATATTTTGAGACATCCCATAATAAAATAGAGGACAAACAAATTGGAACGGAGGTAGTATTAATTTATTATATGACAATTTTTGGTAGTCCAAGTAAACAAAAATGTTTTTGGTAAAAAACATTTATGACAATTACTCTACTCTTTAAACTTTTTTTTTTTTTTTTGAAATCAACCGTTTTATTTCTTATTTAATAAACCGTTACCCATAGATTCTTCAATTTCCCCTTCCTTTATCAAGGTGATGCCTTTTAGGAATTAATCCTCACTACCCACAGTACATCTAATATTCACCCACAATTATTAGAAGTTTAGAACCAACCATTGATATTATTTTTGTCAAAAAAACATTGATATTCTCCATAATGCTTTTCATTTCGATATAAATAGACCAATTAGAAGTTTAGAACCAACCATTGATATTATTTTCATCAAAAAAAAAAAAAAAAAAAACCATTGATATTCTTCATAATGCTTTTCATGTTGATATAAATAGACCAAGCTCAAGTAGAAATTTAAAAGAGGCATTCTTGCAATTGAATATACATACCTTCCTCAAATCCTCGTTTCTTTTGCCCTCAAATTCTACATGAAGTTGTTATGGGAACAAAAAATAGTGAAGGAGAAATGGTTCTTATTAGGGTTAAGGGGGAGAACAAGTTCACAGTGGTGTGTGATAATGAGTTTGACGTTCCATGTCAGGATGACTAGTAGGAAGACATTGTATTTTTTTTTTGTTGGTAAATACAACTTTGCTTCACATAGGATAGTCCAATTTTTTTTCCCTCTCTATTCCTATGCACTAACGTCAAACTTAACTGATCTATGTACTAACCTCTAAATAAGACTTTTTAGTTGCACTACAAAAAATACGGCTATAGCTGATCTATAGCCACGTTTCAAAGAAACGCGGCTATAGCTAACCTAAAGCTGCGTTTTTAAAACGCGACTATAGGTTAATTCTATAGCCACGTTCAAAAAACGCAGCTATAGGTCCAGCCGAATAATTTTTTTTAAGGCGGACCTATAGGTTAGCTATAATCACGTTTTATAAAAAAACGCAACTATAGGTCCAGCCGAATAAATTTTTTTTTAAAGGGTGACCTATAGCTGCGTTTTTTAAAAACACAGCTATATGTAACACCAAAAAAAAAAAAAAAACTTTTTCTTTCTTTCCCCACGTACCCCCCACTTTCATCTTTTCTTTCTTTTCTCTTTCTTTCTTTCTCTTTCTTTTTTCTCTCTTCCTTCTTCACTCACTCCAGCACAACTCTTCGTGGTTCTTCTTTCTTTCCTTCTTCTCCTTTTTTTTTTTTTCCTTCTTCTTCACTCCAGTGTAACTCTTCTTTTTCTTTCTTTTTTTCTTTGTTTCTTTGGAGCTGCTTCTTCTTTTTTTTTTTTTTTTTTGCTCCTTTCTTCTGCAAGTCACGCCAAGTTCTTCTTTCTTTCTTTTTTTTTTTTTTTCTTCCTTCTTCACTCTAGCACAACTCTTTTTTTTTTCTTTGTTTCTTTGCAACTACTTCTTCTTCTTCTTCTTCTTCTTTTTCTTCATCTCAAGCACACTGATTTGTCTATAGATCTAGTGTTTTTTCTTTTTTTTTGGTTATTTTATGTTTTGTTAGTAAGAAAATGGAGGAAATGCTGAAAATTTTGAATGAAGTGGATATTCTAGCAATATTTGTGTCTATGTATTGATTTGGATTTGAGTTTTGATTTTGAATTTGTGCTATTGTGTTGCTGATATTGTGCATATGTTTAAATGGGTTTGTATTCTTGAGCTTGTTCATTTGTGTTTCTGAGCTTGTGCTTTTGTGTACCTTGAATGGATTTAGTGTTAGATTTGGGTTGGTTTTGTTGAATGAGAGGAGATTCATTGGTTTGTGTTCTTATATTTTGGAACACGTTGTGTTTGTATTGTCAGTATGTTGTGTTTGATTTTGAATTTTCTGGGTGTGTTTGTATTATGAGTATGTTGTGCTTGATTTTGAATTTTCTGGGTTTGTGTTTGATTTTGAATTTTTTGTGTTTGTGTTTGATTTTGAATTTTCTGGGTGTGTTTGTATTGTGAGTATGTTGTGTTTGATTTTGAATTTTCTGTGTTTGTGTTTGATTTTGAATTTTTTTTGTTTGAATTTTGAATTTTTTGGGGAAAAAAAAACCAGAATTTTTTTTTAAAAAAAAAAAAAAAAAACCTATAGCCGCGTTTCAAAAACGCAAATATAGGAGGCTTTAGCCGCGTTTTTAAAACACAGCCAAAACTGTACCTATAGCCGCGTTTTAAACGCAGCCCAAAACGGGTCTATAACTGCGTTTTTTACAAAACGTAGCTATAAGTCTCAGCCTATAGGGGATGGAAAAACGCAGCTATAGGGGGACCTACAGCCGCGTTTAAAAAAACGCGGCTATAGACCCCGCACGGGGCTATTGTTGCACAGTAAAAGGCTATTGTTGCGCAGTAAAAGCCGCGTTTGTAAATGCAGCTATAGCCTATAGCTGCAATTTTGAAACGCAGCTAAAGCCCGCCTTTTTTGTAGTGCTGCTTTAAGGCATCCATATTTGTCCATTGCAAAACTATTGTTTTATTTGGAAACAACAGTCATAAACTCATAATTATTATGGAAATACGAAATAAACCTGGCAAGATCAATTTGGTAACTATTATTTTAATTTTTTCTTTTTAAAAAAAGGAACCATTTTTGGTAGAAATTATTGTCCAAGCATGAATTAAATGACTTCCTAAAAAAAAATTATATTATAGTAATGATAACTACGGGTTACTCGAGAAAAATTCAATCATGACCCTGAATTTTCTTCTTAAAATACATTAAATAATTTACTATCGGTTTTATGCTATTCACACCCAAATTGGCATGCCCTTAAATATCCACAATTAGCTACTTAAATTTCCCATGTAAGGTATTCTCTCTCTATCTCAAATTGCTCTATCAAATATTGTTTGATCAAGATGTAATATTTTTCTTTCTTATCTAAAATTTTGGTAATGCGAGGTGCAGATTCAAAGATTGATTTTTGAATTTGAGATCTTTCATCTAAATATTATTATTTTTTCTTTATTTTATTAATGTACAAGTTATGTGATTAGGATTTGAGCATGTTGATTCCCGCCAAATGAAAACAATTGGTGAAAGAGCCAGCACACAAAAGACCAATTTGGTACAAATTAATGTCCTACTATTAAAAGATGCAAGGGACGCTCCAAAAAAATTCAATCAAAACCCTTTAATTTCTTCTTTAATCTCGATGAATCCTAAAAACCCAGAAACCCAAAAACAAAAACAAAAGAAAAGGGAGAGAAAATCAGAAATTCACCATAGTTTATGTCTACGCCAAAAAGAGAAAAGAAGCAGAAAGTAAGAAGAAAGACATACCTCAGAATAAAAATGTAGAAAGCTCAGCCATGCACCAGTTTGGAGAAGAATCGCAGAGAAAGATTGGAGAAGAAAATACTCAAAGCAATGATTGGGAGTTTGGGAAAAGTAAAGTGAGAGGAGGAGAAGTTTAAAAACCAAGGCTCAAAAAACTGAAATTCAGCGGGAAACCCAAGAGTCATACAAATTGGAGTATTAACTCCACTGATCAGAACGGGCCATGTGGCCACAACGCGTGTGGCACCACTACTACACATTTAATGCGGAGTGAAACCCCAAGAGTCATGTATAGTCCAAGAACCTTTCATCTTCTATGATCGTCATGACATGTCACGACGACCACAGAATCCGGGGGTAGCTGATAGGACTGACGAATTCAACCTCCCTGAACGATCTCACTAAGACCAACGAGTCCGTCCTCTGCGACAAGCTAAATGTCCATATCACTAACGAAGCCATTCAACGCAGCCAATAATGTCCCAAGCGATTACAAGACCAGCTGTACAGACCGTTGGAAGCCTCATTAAGGCCCACATTACTGAGGATGAAACGTTGCCAGGAGAGACATTAAAGCCACATTAACTACCACAATGGCTAGGGGCTATGGAAACATATATAAAGCCCTCACAGCTCCACTACAAGGTACATAGACACACCAAAAAAGCACTACTAGTTATTCTGATATTCTGTTATTTCCTAAAAGCTTTCTTATACTGACTTTGGCATCGGAGACGTTGTGGCAGGCACTACATCGGTGACCAACTTAAGGGAACTATCTTACCCTTCTCATGGTGACAGAGACGAACATCCGGCTCCATCTAGACGTACTTACAACAACTGACGAATCTGCACTTTATCACTTTGGTTTCAACCTCTCCACTGTTGTTGCTTTCTTTTCTTTTCTTTTTTTTTCTCTGTTTTTTTTTTTTTTTTTGGCATAATATCATCCTGTCCACTCTTATATATATATATATATAAAACTGTTAGTTAACACAATAAATTGTCACAATATTTTTGCAATTGTTGATATGTTAATTCCTTATAGGTTAAAATAAAATATCATACTAGAATCATCCACAACTAAAATTAAAGGTATTATGAAAAAAGAAGTGTTACATTCACAACAATTTTCGCAACACTTTCGTAACACTTTCGCAACATTGTTCATTAGGCATTTTTTTTTTCCACAAACCACAGTACACCAGTTTTGGTTGTGCTGTTTTTGTCTTTTCTTTTAAATATTTATATGTGTATGTACAGTTACACTGACTTAACAAATTCTTACAATATTTTCACAATTATTGACAATTTGCATTGTTCATTGGCCCCTTTTTTTTTTTCCACAATACGCTGGTTTTGCTTGTGCTTTTAAATATTATATGTGCATACACAATTACACTGACGCAACAAATTTTTACAATATTTTCATCATTATTGAGATGTCAATTTTTTAAAGATCAAAATAAAATAATAAAATAAGAGACTGAGACCAATCACAACTAAAAATAAATGTATTATGAAAATGTTATAACATCTTCTTCTTGTCACAATATTTTCACAATTGCGAGATCTTAGTTCCTTATAGATCAGAACAAGAAAAAAAAATACTATGTCCACAACATTTTCACAATAATTTTGTAACAAATTTTATGTAGCAAGGTATTTTTGAAGGATAAAAAAGTGATAACACAAATTTGAAATTTATCATTGAGAATGAATTGTGGGTTCAGTGAATTTGGGTCTAATTTAAAAGTGATCTTGGTCTTAGGTTTTGTCCAAATAGGAAAGATTTATACCAAACAACAACAGTGGCTGCCACTATTGCATAAGATTGGTTTACAAAACTAAGAGGGTCATTGGAAGTTGTCACGGTTTTTAGTGCATAAGATTGTGCATTCATGTTGCTAAACTCATTTGAATAGAGATTATAGTAATGCATTTCAATGACTACATGATTGAAGTTTCTAGCAAATGAGAGTTGCTCCTTTGGATCAGCATTCCCCAACTGGTTTGAGAGGATCACATAAGCACTTGGTGTGTACTTTCTCACAGCATCATACCCGGATTTATAATAGTTTTTAAGGTTGTCTAGAGTGACTCTTAGTGCATGAGGTTCCTTCATTAACCCAATTGCAGCAAGACATGGATCGTTGGCATAATTGCACAAAAAAAAGGTCTAATTTAGGATTTAGGAAACATTCAAAATTCATCAGTTGCTCTAATTACAGTTGGATCTTTAAAAATTAAAAAAAAAAAAAATCTTTTTAAGCCTTGGTATTGAATTTGGGTTGAGTTTTGTATCGTAGTTGTTTTTATGGGTTAGTTGAATGGTGGGTTAGCATGCAAAGCCAAGATTAGCGCCATTAAATAGGGACAATGTGCCATTGCAGATCTTTAGAATAATATATAGTTCATGGCTGTGGGAATTTACTTTTTGAACTTAGTATTTTATAAATCTTGGGGTTTTGAAGCTTTATTTCATCATAGTTTGCCACAAATCCATTGGTTTTGTATGTATGACCTATTATCCCTTTAAAAGAAAAGGTCTGTGAAAGGGTGCTTTTGGCCCCTGTTTGATACTTTCTCAATGGGTATCATGTTTCATGACAAAGTTATTATAATTTGCCCATCCATTTTAAGAGAGACTAATGGCCATCATCTATCTCTAAAGTATGATCCTTCATTACACCACTTACCAGATTCATTTATAGACTTATAGTAACCCTGTTCTCTACTAGAGAAAACAAGGAATTAAAATGTTAGAAATAGAAGCAGTAGCACCCTATTTCAGCATTAGAGTCTCATTTGCTATATAGTTTATAAGATTAATTTTGCAGGTGATATATGTCCTGGAGTTTTGTGAAATCTGCTTTGATCTTTTGGGAGTTTTTGGAGTTAAAGTTTTGTGATTATCAAATTTGTATTTTGGGCTAGCTTTTCCCTTTCCATAATTGCGTGAAAGGGCTCTTAATTGGTTTTAGGGAACAACTATCCCTTTTTCTGTAACTTTACTTCAGTTATGACTAATTGTTTCTTCTCTTCTTACAGGGGCATCTCGATCGCTTAGGCTTGCATGTTTGCAATTTTGCAAAAGTCTCAGGTAAAGGTAGTATGTAATAACACTCATGATCTAATAATTGTTGAATTTCATGTATATTTGGAGAGATCAATGCATGTTTTTGTTTGAAGAACTTTGAGGAGTAGTTTTCTTTTTTCTGTGGCTTTGCTCACAATTAAGTGTTATCCAATCAAGACAGCATTGCCCCTATTTAAACATTGTGGAAAATTTAGAATAGCTGCGATTGCTTGTGCTATTACTTGAACCTAAGTTATTGTGTGGAGTGGTTAACTCCTTTCCAAATATTTGAAATGTTTTAATATCAAAAAGCAGCTCAGCAAAGTGCTTGGCCACCTGCTGTAAATTTTACATTTTATGAGTGGTAACCTGGTGACCAGATAAACCCTATGTCACTGTCAGGTTGGATATAAGATGTTATCATTTACCATTGTTATAAAATATGGGAAAAGCAAGAACAAAGTAGCAGCAGTTATAGAAGACAATGGTATAGAGTTGTGCTTTTAATTCTTGGTCACGAATTTAGAAGCTCGCTTACATGCAATTAAGATTTTTTGGTAGTTATTGGCAGGTCACATTGTGTTATGAATGTTCAAATAGTGTGTAAAACACCTATGAACGTTTAGACCCTCAAATTAACCAAATAAAATCACAACCACAGCAAAAATTAAATGACAAAGATTAAGGGAAGAGAGATGCAAATACAAAGACAACACAGCAATGTGTTATCAAAGAGGAAACTAAAGTCCTCAGCGTAAAACCTCTTCGCCGCCCTCCAAGCGGTCAATAATCCACTAGAGAATAAAGTTGGGATACATGAACAACAGAAGACCCTTCAAGCCTAATCTACCTAGTGTACCTAAGCCCTCCAAGCTTCTTGCTCCAACGAGGTTACACCAAACCTTTGTCTTCTCTAGCTTACCGGATTCCGCTATAGCTCATAGCATAAACCAATATCAATTGGTCCCTTCCTAACTGCTTCCCAAGCACCAAATAACCTTCTCACAGATATGGGTATGGTGAGAAAAGGATTTGGCTAAATGTACCTCTCAAGAATGTAACAATGGAGAGGGTGAGAGTAGAGGAATTTGGAGAATCAAAGTGTAAAGATTGTGGATGAGTCAATCTTGTTTTTCTCTAGGGTTTCTCTCCCAAAATATCTCTGGAAGCTCTCTACATTTCGTGGGTATAAGGGGTATTTATACTGGTGTGTGTTTGGAATGCGAAAGGTCAATTTTTCCCAAACAGAGTGGTCTGACGACTTGACCTCGCGACTTGACTGAGTCGCGAATTTGAGTCGCGAGCTAACTGTCTGGCCAAACTAGAAGTTTTGTCCTGTAGTGCTCCAGCTGGTGTGACTCTTCAGCTCCCCTGCATGCTTCACACGTGTGCCTCCTTTGGCGACTTGCCAGCCGCGAGCCAGTCGCAAGATCCAGTCGCGAAGCCCTGCTGAATGCATACTCTTGAGCTTTTCTTCAAACTCTCTCACAAACTACCCTTACATGATTCCCACCTAAATACAGGGTTTCTAAATGCTGAATTACAAGCAAATTGGCATGGAATAAAGCCAACAAAATGGTTGATTAAATTCAACCTTACAATCTCCCCCTTTGGCTATTCCGTGACAAAACCCTAAAACAAACTCTAGACTTAACATGAGAGTTGAGAATAGTTGAACAAAACTCACTCACACCTAACTCTAGAATCTGTGTAGCTCTTGAACCATAAGAACATGTATCTCCTGAAAAAAAATAACGCAATATGATCATTGTATGCAAAAAACTTGTAATGCATATGGAGCAAGCACAATGCGATCAAGCAAAATGGAATTAAGCAATAAACCATGGCTTGACCAAAAAAGAACAATCACTATAAATAGTGACCACAATGCTCATTCACACAAGGAATGAACATCCGGACATGCAAGCTAATAAGCTCAATGCAAAGTATCATTTGCATGTCCAACACTCAACCGATACAACAACACAAGGTAATTGCATTAAGGATATAACATCCAACATGGGCACAAGAGTGATGTACTTAAAAAAAATGCATAACATTTAACAATAAGTACTAGGCTACAAAGCATGGGTACAAAACACAAAGTACTTAATACGCAACATAATATTAATCAACATAGGCCTTTTCTATCTCCTATTCTTCAACATCAATACTCCCCCTTTGATCAAGCTCTTCCTCCCCCTATCATCATACTCCCCCTATCATCATTATCTCCCCCTTTTTGTCTCAAAATAGATAGTCCTCATTTTCCTCTAGCTTCCTTTGAATTTGGTCCAATTGGGTTTGGAGAGAAGTGAATTTCGTATCACAATAGATAGTGTGATGGTGCATGAGAGAGGCGAGTCCGGACATCTTAGTGCTTATTTCATGGACGGATGCCATAATGTTGTCTAATTTCTCATCATATGAAGAGGAGCTGGAGTGAGAACCACTATGAGATGCTGAAGTCTCTGTCTTGATTCCCTTCCGACTATGTCCAATGCTAGCATTGAGTGTACGAATGTTGATTGAACTTGCCTTTGTGTAGGGAGACTCATAATCTGATGGATGAATGCCTTTGAGTTTCAATATCTGTGAAACGAGGCAGCAAAAAGGAATGCAGGTCCTTGAGTCAGTTCTTGCAACAGTTTTGCGCAAAATATGAAAGATATGAGCTCAAATGTCGATCTTTTTATCAGTAATCAGATCATGAAGGAACAAAGCTCTCCCGAGATTCATGTATTCGGTGTTGGATAGAGGATATAGATTGTTGAACATGATTATTGTAAGCACCCTTAGTTCTAGAGATAGGGAGGAAACACTGATTGAGTTCCTAGTTTATGAGAATTCCAAGTTTCTTCCAAGAGCGTACCTAAGTAAATCCTCACCCGGACTCAAATTGTCATATACCAGTGGATTAGAAAACATTGGCCGGTTGATGTGTAGGATTTCTGCCAAATAAGCGAGAGTTACTGAGAAAATCTTTCCTTTAACCCAGCATTTAAGCTCCTCTCCCTCAACAATGGCATTAGCATAAAACTATTTCACCAAATTCTCGCATGCATCATCAAGGTCAGAGAGAAGGAAATTCCAATCCTTGGTGGCAAACCATATAGGGATTTTGGTGTCCAGGAGAGACGGCTGGTCAACAGTCCTTTCAACCAGCAAAGAGGCGTCTCTAAAGTAGTTCGCATAGGTTTGAAAAGCAGCATAAAATCTGAACTTGTGAGGATCATACACTCCTGTTGGGGATCGGGTCCTCTTTGGCTTTGGAGAAAGATCATTAACATCAATCATGGGCTCTTTCCCTTTGCTGCTGCCTCCTTTCACAGCTGATCTTTTGAACGAAGACATTTTCAAGTTGCATCATGTTACACCAAAGAGCAACAGAGACCACACAAGACAACAAACTCTATTAGCACAGAGTTAGTCCCAAAACAGGAATATTGTGGAAAACCCTAAAATCATGAGATTAAGGTCATAATCATGTCACAGAATGTGTGTGTGCTACAAATAACACATTGTGCAGCCAAAGTCAGAGTGTAATAAAAAAAACAGCAAATACCCAAATTCAAGCATCATATTCACATGTATCACAAAAAAAAAAAAAACACTCAAGACAAGAAATCTTTAGGCAAGATATGTGAAATATATTGAGAATGATACAGAAATCATACCTTTTCTTGAAGATTGGTGACGAAGTGAGGAAGAATATGGAGAGAGTGTGTGTGAACACGGTGATTTTGAAAGAGGGAAAAACGGACTGGAAGATGAATAGTCACGATATGCGAGGGAAAAATGAAAAGTTTTGAAACCTGACTTGAAAAAGACCCTCAATGTGCAAAACACGCGATTTTCGCGATTGGAGTGAGTCGCGAACAAGTTGCCAAAGCAAGCCGCCAAAAACCCTTGTGACAAAATTTTGAAAAATTGTCTAAGTGTTTTTCACGACTGGAAGGTTCACCCGCGAGGAAGTTGCAAATGGAGCCGCGAAAGTATCTGAGTATACCTCGCGACTAAAGCTTCCACTCGCGAACAAGTCGCCAAACAGAGTCGCGAGAAATCTAAAAACCCGGATTTTTGAAAAAATTTCTAAGTCTTTTTCACGACTGGGACATTGACCCGCCAAAGAGTCGCGAAAACCTTCTGTGTAAGCTCGTGACTGGGGCATGCGACTAGCTTGACCCGCGAGGCAAGTCACCAGAACAGGGTTGCACAGTTTTTGAAATTTTTGAAGTTTTTCAAAACAAAAACACTTTCCAAAAATAGCTAAAACATTTAAAAATCTGTTTGTGTTTGATCAACATATAATTGAGTATGTGCAACATATTTAAACAAGTACAATCACACAAATGAATAAGTGTGCAATATATTTAAACAAGTACAATCACACAGATGAATAAGGCATTCATTGAGCATAAACATGTGTGATGTGTGTGGGTACCAAAATTGAGATAGTCCTTAGTCTAATGTGAGGCTTCAATGATCAATTCAACCAAGTCATACACAATTAGCACGAGGAAAAGTGACCAATCTCAATTATAGAAATATGCATATATGACCTCCCACATAAACTTGATTACATAGTTTTGAAGCTTTTCATTTGGCTCCATTCACATCATAACATTTGATCTTTTTGAATCAATACATCTCATTTTGAGATCGATGCCTGAAATTTTTAATATTTCAATTTGATGAGCAAGCCTTTGGCTTTTTGGGCATCATACATTTTCATAAAAGTCGCTTTCCCTTTTTCCTAGTCAAATACTAGTATGTGCGACGGCTTTTGCAGCTCATTATCTCTTTTCATTTTGAGATTTACATTTGTTGAGCTCTTTAAGCAAATAAAAAATAAAAAATAAAACAAGTGGAAAGATATATAGGCACAAGTCTATGCAAATTTCAAGATCAACAAAACCATTAACTAATCATTCATGACAAGTTTGAAGATCTATTTACAACAGTCACAAAGATGTTAAGATTTTTCCCACAATGATATGAGTGTATGAAGAACAAGCTACGCTCGTAAATGCACAAAGCCATTAGTACAAAAGTACAAGGCAAAATATGCTTGTGACAGTACACAATAATGTCGATCAAACTTTTTGGATTTTCTACTTTTTATATGTTTTTGGATTTTTGACACAAAAATAAGTAAAGATTGATAAAAAACAAATGTAAAAACATTTAAGGTAAAAAGCAAACAAACAGAACATGCTATACAAATAGCCTATAAAAAATGTGTGCCCTACAAAAGAGAAATCAAATCAAGGTAAAGAGGTAAAGCACACAACACACATGAGATTCAAGGAATTGTACCAACATCAATGGTCTTACGGAGTGATTCAAACCGTGGACCATTGAGAGGCTTGGTGAAGATGTCTGCCTTTTGATTGTCTGTATGTATGAATTCAAGACATACAACTTTATCTTCCACCAAATCCCTGATGAAGTGGTAACGTATCTCTATGTGTTTTGACTTTGAATGCTGAATTGGATTCTTAGAGAGATTTATAGCACTGGTATTATCACAGAAAACACACATTGTATCTTGAGGAATCCCGTAGTTATGAAGTAGCTTTTTCATCCAAAGGAGTTGTGTGCAGCAACTTCCAGCAGCTATGTACTCTGCTTCAGCCGTAGAGAGAGACACTGAATTTTGTTTCTTACTCATCCACAAGACAAGATTGTTTCCAAGATAGAAGCAGCCACCTGAAGTACTCTTTCGATCATCCATACTTCCTGCCCAGTCTACATCTGAATAACCGGCAAGGCAAGCATTAGAGTCCTTTGAATACCACAACCCATAATCCGGAGTTCCATTGATATACCGTATGATTCGCTTCACCGCAGTCAGGTGGGATTCCTTTGGAGCAGCTTGATATCTAGCATAAACACCCACACTAAATGCAATATCTGGTCTATTAGCTGTAAGATAGAGTAAACTCCCAATGATACTCCTATACAAGGTTGGACTCACTTCTACCCCGGAAGAATCAACATTCAGCTTTGTAGACGAACTCATGGGAGTAGAGGCATGCTTTTTGGAGTCTAATCCAAACTTCTTGACAATATTTCTAGCATATTTTTCTTGTGAAATGAATATGTCTTCCTTCTTTTGTTTGACTTGAAGGCCCAAGAAAAATGTAAGCTCCCCCACCATACTTATCTCAAATTCTTTCTTCATCTCCTCAAAGAACTCTATAGCCCGAGCATCAATGACAGCTCCAAATACTATGTCATCAATATATACTTGAGCCACGAGAAGATAATCTTCATCATTCTTGTCAAATAAAGTCCGGTCGGCATACCCCCTTGTGAATCCTCTATCCAGGAGGTAATGGGTAAGCTGATCATACCAAGCTCTAGGAGCTTGTTTCAAGCCACAAAGGGCTTTCTTCAATCTCAACACATGGTCCTGGAAGTGAGGATCTTCAAAGCCTTTGGGTTTTTCAACAAACACTTCTTCATTCAGGTATCCATTTAGAAATGCACATTTCACATCCATTTGGTAGAGTTTAAAGTTCATAGTGCATGCAATTGACATAAGAATTCGAATAGACTCAAGTCTTGCCACAAGAACGAAGGATTCATCAAAATATACTCCTTCTACTTGAGTGTATCGTTGAGCCACTAGCCGAGATTTATTTCGGATAATCTCTCCATCTTCATCGGTCTTGTTTTTGAAGATCCATTTGTTGCCGATGACATGAACATTTTCAGGCCTAGGAGAAAGTTCCCATACATCATTTCTCACAAATTGATTCAGCTCTTCATGCATTGACTTAACCTAATTTTCATCTTGAAGAGCTTCTTCTACCCTTTTCGGCTCAAATTGGGTAAGGTAGCAATGGTATGCTACATGATTGGCTAGAAGAATGTTTCCTTTTCTACGTCGAAGACCTTCATCTAAAGACCCAATGATGTTACTGTCAGGATGGTTTTTAATCACTCTTGATGATGGCTTCTTTGAAGTGGACACTTCATCATTCCGGGAGATAGAAGGATGGACTTCCGGAGGAGTGAGAGGACTTGATGTTCTAGACATTGATCTTGTTTCTATTCTTGAGTTCACGGGAGTTGATTCCTTTTCTGGTGTAGGTCTTTCAACTTCAATATCAAGAGCTTCGACCTCAGCTGTGGGCTCTTTGGTACTTGGCCCTTCTCCATTATCAACCACCTCTACCTTTGTTATAGCATCATCAATTTCTACATTGAAGGATTCCATTACCGTCTTTGTTCTCTTGTTGAATACTCTATATGCCCGGCTAGTAGTAGAATACCCAAGGAAGATTCCTTCATCACTTTTTGCATCAAATTTTCCAAGGTTCTCCTGATCATTTAGAATGTAGCACCTGCTTCCAAACACTTGGAAGTACTTCACTTTCGGCTTGTTTCCATTCCAAATTTCATAAGCGGTCTTCTTTGTTCCCGCTCAGAAGAATATCCTATTACCAATGTGACAAGAGGTGTTCATGGCTTCTCCCCAAAACTTTTGAGGAATTTGCTTGTTGAGTAGCATCACTCTTGCCATTTCTTGAATCACCCAATTTTTCCTTTCAACCACCCCATTTTGTTGAGGATTTTTGGGGGCTGAAAATTCCTTTTTGATCCCATTCTTCTCACAAAACGACTCAAATCTTGCATTTTCAAACTCCTTACCATGATCACTCCTTATCTTGACAATCGGAACCCCTTTCTCGTTTTGTAGTCTCTTACATAGAACTTCCAATTTCTCACATGCTTCTGATTTTTCTCTAAGAAATTCCACCCAAGTGTATCTTGAGAAGTCATCAACAATGACCATAATGTACCTCTTTCCTCCTAGACTTTCAGTTCTTGTAGGCCCCAATTAGATCAACGTGAAGAAGCTCTAAACAACGTGAGGTAGCAATCACATTCACCTTGTGATGACTTGCCTTTGTTTGCTTTCCCATTTGGCATGCACCACAAATAGTCTTCTCCACCTTTCCAAACTTTGGAAGTCCCTCAACCGCTTCAAGTTTAGATACTTTAGCTACTTTGAAATTTGCATGCCCAAATCTGTGATGCCAAAGCTCCAACATGTCAACACGAGCACTTCTACATGAAATGGGTGCCATAGGAACTACTCCGTAGCAATTGTCGGTAGTCCTATTTCCCTCCAAGACTTGAATCCCTTCTTCATCAATGATTATGCACCCCTTCTTTGAGAATTGAACAAGGAAGTCCTCATCACATATTTGAGTGATGCTTAAGAGATTCGCCTTCAACCCTTTGATGTATAAGACATCTTTCAATAGAGGTAATCCCGGTATCTCAACAGTCCTTTTGCCAAGAACTTGAGCATGACTTCCATTGCCAAATGTCACATAGTCACCAACCTTCTCTTTAAGAGACTTAAACAGTGATTTATCCCTTGTCATGTGACGAGAACAGCCGCTATCAAGATACCATAAACATGAATTGAAAACCTTCAAAGAAGTGTGCACAAATAAGCAAGCATGGGACAAGCACTCTTGACCTTCAAACGGAAACTTATCTTCATTTTCCATGCTCTTGTTAGAATGAATTTTCTTTTTCAGATTATCAACCTTATCACTTAATACTCTATTTCTTCTTTTATACTTCTTAATCAAAGAATTAGACTCGCATAGACTATTGTGTAATATGTGATTCTCATTTTCAAAATTCAAGCATGTTTCTTTGTCTTTAATAACTCTAGGAGTTCATTGTTAGGACACCCTTCAAAGATACTCATAGAGTCATTATCACAAACATTTAAACCACAGTTCAGAATAGCCTTTTCCATAGCTTCATCCATAGCTAAGAGGTCTAGGATCGCACTTAGGTAATTAAATCACAGCAAGTGCACCTGCTCTGATACCAATTGAATGTTCAAATAGTGTGTAAAACACCTATGAACGTTTAAACCCCCAAATTAGAAATTACCAATTCAAGCTTATTATCAAACAATGTATGTACGGAATATGAAAATAAGCTAAAACAGAATTGATAAAGCAATCTAAACCAAATAAAATCACAACCACAGCATAAATTAAATGGCAAAGATTAAGGGAAGAGAGATGCAAACACAAAAACAACATAGCGATGTGTTATCGAAGAGGAAACCGAAGTCCTAGGCGTAAAACCTCTTTGCCGCCCTCCAAGCGGTCAATAATCCACTAGAGAATAAAGTTAGGATACATGAATAGCAAAAGACCCTCCAAGTCTAATCTACCCAATGTACCTAAGCCCTCCAAGCTTCTTGCTCCAATGAGGTTACGCCGAACCTTTGTCTTCTCTAGTTTACTGGATTCTGCTATATCCTATAGCATCAACCAATATCAATTGGTCCCTTCTTAACTGCTTCCCAAGCACCAAATAACCTTCTCACAGATATGGGTATGGTGAGAAAAGGATTTGCCTAAATGTACCTCTCAAGGATGTAAAAATGGAGAGGGTGAGAGTAGAGGAATTTGGAGAATCAAAGTGTAAAGATTGTGGATGAGTCAATCTTGTTTTTCTCTAGGGTTTCTCTCTCAAAATTATCTCTGGAAGCTCTATACATTTCATGGGTATAAGGGGTATTTATACTGGTGTGTGTTTGGAATGAGAAAGATCAGTTTCTCCCAAATAGAGTGGTTTGGCGACTTGACTGAGTTGCGAGTCTGAGTCGCGAGCTAACTGCCTGGCCAGACTGGAAGTTTTGTCCTGTAGTGCTCCAGCTAGCATGACTCTTCAGCTCCCCTGCATGCTTCACACGTGTGCCTCCTTTGGCGACTTGCCAGCAGCAAGCCAGTCGCGAGATCTAGTCGCGAGGCCCTGCTGAGTGCACACTCTTGAGCTTTTCTTCACACTCTCTCACACACTACCCTTACATGATTCCCACCTAAATATAGGATTTCTAAATGCTGAATTACAAGCAAATTGGCACGGAATAAAGCCAACAAAATGGTTGATTAAATTCAACCTTACATGTTATAGATGACCTGGCTAATTAGGCATGTGCTCAACGTATTATAGAGAATGTGATAGATTAGGAGTTAATCAGTTTCAGTTGCAGCTTTGTTTAAAAGGCTACAATGATTGTAAAAAAGAATATCAGAAGAATAATCATCTAAGTTTTCTTTCTTTTGTTATCTAATCTCTTCCCCAAATTCTTAGGAGGCCCAGCTAACTCAAATCAGCCATTACAATTCACAAGTCACACACTTCATCACTCCAATTGATCAAGAACAACAGGTTCTTAACAAAATATTAAGATGGGATGTGGTTGCTTGCTTGATACTAATAAAATTTACAGATTTATTAATATGTTAATGATGGGTCAATGAACATTTTTTACTAAATAAATTGATTTGCAATTAGGTTTAGAGGAAAAGGTGAGGCTCAAATAGGATGAATTGATCATCCCACACCATCAAATTAGAAGGCAGTAAAAGGAAAAAAGAGGTAATAAAATATTTAGATAAGGTGACCGCTGACTTTTACCTATAATGCTCAAGCTAAGTTTTAAGATAGGAAATAATGCTTTGGATTTTGATGTATCTCATGCATATTTATTAGTCTCAGAAGTTGATTTGTTACTTTAGGTTTTGAGAGAATTAGTAGTTTAAAAGCTTTACTTTGTTTAATTATTTTTATGGGCAAATTAGTCTGCTTTTATTGTTGCAATCGGTTGTGTAATAATTGGCTTTTTGGGATTCATATGATTTAGAATGCATTATCCTTTTTTATTTACGGTTTAAAGGTTTATTTTTGGAGAAGGTATTACATTGCGAAATTGTATAGTTCCTTGCATTTGTATTGGCTATATTTTGGTATTGAATATTTATATCAAGAGCTTTCTCATTATCATAGTGATTATGTATGGATAAGAATCAAATTTATTGAAGTTTACATTCGACTTTACTTACTAACCTATGCATGTATAGTAGAATTATGACAGGGATTTTTCCAACAAAATTCAATAATTGCCTAATCTTTATGTTATATGGATATTCTATGATGTCACAATTGGGTGGTTGGACTATTAGGCTTTAAATAGTGCACAATGAGATGATAGATAAATATATATGGACAGAATGAAATCATTCAATAAATTAAGATGCTGTTTATATATATATAACCAAAACTTTTGACTTAGCTTTGACTTTTTTTCCCACATTTTTACACATTAACATTATTTAAATAAAAAAACAAAAATTCTAATTTTATATACAAAACTCTATTAGAATCCGAAATTGTTCAGCCGCAAAAGACTACTACTCTCACGCTACTATCGTGAATTACAATCGAAAACAAAATCCCAACCATTCCCTTCCCCTATAAGAACAGTCTCAACCTCTCTTCTCCAGGGACTTATTCAGCCATAGAGATGATTAGATGAAATAGTTCCCCTCTATCATTCTCTCTCCTATTTGATTGATTTACTTCTCATGAAATTCTCTCCCTACGATTTTCTCTAACTCTTATTTTTAAAGTTTGGGTTGCAAGGAATGATGATGATGCCAATTATTCAGTCCCACCGCCAATTGAATCCTAGCTGAGGGTGTGGTTGTTGTCAATATAATCAATAAAGGTATTGTTGTTGTGAGTTGTTGTTTTCTGTTAAGCATGGTTTTGCTTTTTTTCTTCTACATCCATCTTTTCTTAGATCAAATTCAAAATTTCAAATAGTAAAACTTCTCCTAAAAATTATAACCCTACACACAGTCAACAACTTTGGCATTTCTTTATTGTTTTTCATAAATGAGTCTTCGGTCTATTGTAGGTGAGAATCTTAGGGTAAGTTTTTTCCCCCCTTTTTTGGTTTATTTAGAGTAGTCTTTTTCTAGTGAAAGTTTGCTTGAGTAATTTTAGCGGCTCTATTTCTCTCTTCCCCCCTCTAAGTGCATGCTACTGTATAACTGTATAACTGTATTGCATATTTGCATCTTTATAAGAAAAAAAATAGACTATATTGCAATTTTTGCATTGTTAAAATTTCTATCTCTAATTTCATAATTTAGGTTTGTATCTTACTAAAAAATAAATAACTAAATTTGGGAGAAACATAAATAAATAAGGAAAAGGTTTTGCTGCATACTTCTATACTACAATTGCCACATAATGTCTAAGGGTCTTGTGTGCATTGCACATGACCCTTGGACACATGTTGCTTTCTTTTTGCATTCCCAATAAATAGTTGTTGATGTTATTTAATGATGTCCTAATATTAGGTTAATTAATATAAGTACTGATTTCTTTTGAATTATATGTACTCAGCTGATTTTCGGACCAAGCTTTGCCCTTGAAATTGGGTTGTTTGTGTTTCATATTTGACAAATTTTTTTGTTAAAAATTTCAGTCACAATAAGTTTGGAATAGATTGGATTTTGCATTCCCAAATAAAGTTTCAGCCAATAAATATCTGATTTCGCTTAATAGGTCCTCTCTCTCTTTGTCCAATTTGTTTTTGTATTATTTTAATTCTTTAATTTGATTGTATTTCTTTTTGCTATTATTTATACTTTATTTTTGAATAGCTAACTTTGTCTTTATTTCTAATTATCTCTTTACCTCATTTTATCAAGTATTGATTTGATTATCATTCGGTTTTAACTAATTGTAGCATTGAAAAAAGTAAATATATATTTATTTATTTAACATTTGCTAACTATTCCGTGCATCGCATGGGTTAGTGACTAGTATATATATATATACTAGTTGCTAACCCGTGCGATGCACGAGAATAGTTACTAGATGAGTTTCGAGAAAAAAAAAAGCCATTATTTTCGAGTTGGAGTAATAAGCAAAAATACATGAAATTAATAAATAAAAATTAATATTGAAAGAAATAAGAAAGTAATGTTGTTTTATTTATTATTTTTTTTTTTTAGAAAGAAATAAAAGACAGAATGTTGCGTCTATAGTTTAGTTTGTGTTGTATATATAGGTATATACAAGATAGATTATAATCTATTATATATATATATATTATAATATATATATACACACACCAAAACGTGTCTATTGAAAAGTTATAACCCTTTAAATTGGATATACCAAAAAGTGTCTATTGAAATGTTATAACCCTTTGTATTAGATATATATTAAAGGTGCCTATCAAATGAAAAATGTGTCTATTGAATGAAAATATGTCTATTGACTGAAAATGTGCATACTGAATGAAAATGTGTCTATTGAAAGGTTATAATCCTTTAGGTATAAATAGTAGTTTATATTCATTTGGTAACTTTTTCTCAGCTTCTTTTCTTTCATCTTTCTTAGAAATACAAGAAACTTGTGGGTCTTCTCCAAAATTGCTATTTATAGAATCCAATAAACTTGGTTGTATCCTAAGGATAAATTTGTGGGGCAAATATTGTCTAAGGATAACATTCAATTGTGCATCCAAATCAATCAAATTTTCTATTTGTGTACTAGATCATTTTGTTATTTCTTTATATTGCTCCTCTAAATTCCCAATAGTTTGGGCAGTTGATTTTTTTGTAAGTCTTTTTTTTTTCAAATAGTGAAAAGGTCTAGGAATCAACCCACACCAACGGTAGCAACAATAATACTAAACAATTTCTTTAAATGCCTTACAGGCGTTTTTCTTCTCAGATTTCTCATCTCTTCCCTTCGCCTTACCGATGCTTTTCTTCTCAATGGAAGTTTTTTGTTTTAATATATACATCTTATGTGAAACGGTGAGTAGATAATGAAACTTAAAGGGCAAAAAAAAAAAAGTCTCATTAAAGCTAGGTGTAACCCGGCCAAGGACCCTCCGACGGTTAAGTCAGTTTTCTCTTTAGAACACAGGGATGAGAAACTATGAATAGTAGAACTTACCTCGGTTGAATGGGACTTGCTCCTTTTGTAGAGAGTTAGAAGTGAGTCTACTTGTTCGGATCCACCACCGTCATGGGTGATGTGTGTGGTTAATGGAGAAAATGGGGTACGTAGAGCGGATTACGGGGAATCCTCTCTATGTTTTAGGAGTAGTGCAACATGGTCTGATTATAAGGAACCTTTTAGAAAGTTCTCTTAAAATTTTCTAAGTGTCGTCTGGCGTCCATGCCCTCGTGTCATGGACGACTATTCTAAGATTGGATGGTCTTGTTATCCATGGATGGGTACTATTCATGCACGCGATGTTTCTATTGGGTTCCTCTCCTCCCAAAGCTTTCTGGATGTGGTCAGGTCATAGACGACTACCTTGGATGAATTGACTTTAATTTTATCCCTATCAGTAGCTATACTTAAAAAAATTAAACACTAAATACTTTCTTAAAACATTAAAATTTGATTCAGACAAATAGACTAAGTCTTTAAGATCTTAAGAAATAATTAACAACCTTCTAAAGAGGATTTCACATAAACTTGTCCTATAGTACTCAACAACTTCAAAACCACTTAGTTTCATGAACATGTAAATAAGATTACACATAATCTTAAATACAATAAACAAATCATACCAAGTCTATCAATATCTTCATTCACACAAATGGACTAATTCTTGAAGCTCTACAAGTATTGAAGTCCAAAAAGTAATCAACAAACATAACTCAACAATATCCAAATTTTCAAAAAATAATAAACACTCCCAATATGAATGTAAACCGCTTTATAACACTATGCAAGCCAACCGCTTGGTCCAACAAGACAATCCACCCCAACACAATTATCATAATCACAAATATAGAATGCTTACAAGTATTGGAAAATAAAAATAGTATTCAACAAACATAACTCAACAATATCCATCCAAATTTCCAAATTTAAGAAACACTCCCAATATCAATTGCAACGACCTTATAACACCATGCAAACCACCCGTGTGCTCTAACACAACAATCCACCCAATACAATTATCATAATCATAAATATAGAATGCTTACAAGTATTGAAATCCAAAAAGTAATCAACAAATATAACTCAACAATATCCATCCAAATTTTCATAAAATAATAAACACTCTCAATATGAATGTAAACCACCTTATAGCATCATGCAAGCCACCCACTTGCTCCAACTCAACAATCCACCCCAACACAATTATCAACATCTCAAGTACAAAGTTTTAAGCAAAAATTACTTACTATGCTCAAATCAAGCACGCACCTTTTCAAAAAATATCCAAACTTATCACAATAAATGAGTGGTTAACCAAGGAAAATAAGGGTGCCATTGAAAAAAAGAAATTAATGAGTCGGGACTTGGTACAATTAGGCAGAAAAATTAAGGACCACTTTGCAAATAATATTTAAAGTTTAATTGTATCCAAACTTTGTCATTTGGTACACATAAGGAACCTTACCCATTATGCCTAAATGTCTCGATTGAAATAGGTGCTCCAAATCATCCGATTTCTTTAACAAAAGAAACTTCAATCTAGTGTGTATGCATGTATGAAAATGCCTTGACACTAAGTCAAGTTATGAATGTTGTTAAAGGAGTTGAAACAGTTTGTAAAAATTTCATAAATATAACCACAAAACTTTTCAAGATACAAATGAAACTTGTGACAGGTAAGTAACAATTAAAATCTACGAAGGAAATTACAATTAATAGCTTATGTTAAGTAAATACTATATACCCAAAATGTCAAAATGTAAAAAATCCTCAAATTAAGTAATGTTTTTATCTATGATTCCTTTGTCATTCTATATTTCTTATTCTAGTTAAACTTATACCCTCTGTGCCTGCCAAATTCCAACTTTACCTAAACCCAATAAAGCTCAAGCATTTCATCAACTCCATATACCGTCACAAACAACCTTTCACTGTATTCAATTAAAAAATCAAAACTAAAGCAAGTTTTTTTTTTTTTTTTTTTTTTTGATAGGTAAAAAAAAGAAAAAGAAAAAGAAAGATAACATATATATATATATATATATATATATATATATATAAAGAATAATGATAACGAATTGATTCCAAACCAATAGTATGCTTTAATCAAATTTTAAAGCACCATGATATCTTTAAGAGTACATTATCAAAGACTAAAACTATTCATCCCATCTAATGGTCCACTGCAAACGTTGTGCTTGCTGCCTCTTGGATTCCAAACCAATAGCTTTCATGCAATTTATTCTCTATCACTAAAATTACATAACACCAACAACAATTTTCTCAGGATAAGTCAAAATAGTATATGGGTATCTCAAAAATCATGATTCCACAAATAAATAAACCTACAAAACATAAATAAAACAAGTGGCAACAAAGCTCAAATTCCATTCATCTTAATTTTGACAATTTGGATCACAACACCTAAAGAAACACCACTTTTTCATTCCCCAGGAAAAACCAATAAAACACAAGGAAATTCATACTATATAAACTTTCTTTTCTTTTCTAAAGCTTTCTCAATACCCAAACAAAAGCTAAACAATAACAAAAAATAAAAAAATAAAAAAATACCCAAATACCCAGATAAAGCAAAAAGACTTAAAAAACCCAGATCCAAACTATTCATTTCCTCAACTTTCTTGGCAACCAAACAAAACCCATGAACTATATTTCAAAAAAAAAAAAAATTTAAAAAGAAGAAGGGATGTACCGTACCTGAAAAAA
Source organism: Notholithocarpus densiflorus (assembly GCA_030021035.2). NCBI lineage: Eukaryota > Viridiplantae > Streptophyta > Magnoliopsida > Fagales > Fagaceae > Notholithocarpus > Notholithocarpus densiflorus. Next base: position 1,499,204 of record JARYZH020000109.1, read on the forward strand.
TAGGCGGTGGAGATGTTGTGGCAATGCCGGCGTTAGGGAGAGAGATCGTATCGGTGGGTACGGCGGTGGTTATGGAAGATCGGTGGCTAGGGGTGGCAGTGTGAGGGGAGAGAGAGAAGAAGTGTTATGGGGAGAGAGAGAGAGAGAAGTGGCGTGAGGGGAGAGAGAGAAGTGGGAGATGAATGAACAAAAGAAAAGAAAGAAAAAAGAGTGTAGGGAAAAAAAAAAAAAAAGTGGGAAATGAAAAAATAGGGAAAAGTTTGTGCAGGAAGACCAAAAAATATAGGGGGAACATATAGCGATGTTTGCAAAACGTCACAATAGATTTTTTTTTTTTTTTTTTGCGATTAGGCTATGAAATTTTCTTTAATACCTACAGTGATGTTTTAAGAAAACGTCGATATAAGCCAGATATACGTCGCTGAAGCTGTACTTGTTGCAGTGTTTTAAGAAACGTCGCTATTGTTTTGTGTTACAGTGACATTTTTTGAAAAACATCGCGAAAAGATCACTCTTTAGCAACACTTGTCAAAAATGTCACAATATACCACTTATAGCAGCAGATTTGAAAACGTCGCTAAAAAAAATGCGACCTAAATCCAGATTTCTTGGTGTCAATTAGTTGTAAGTTTTTTTTTTTTTTTTTGGTAAACCATGAAATTGCATTAAATTAGAGATTTACTATTCTGTTACAAAACACATTAGCTTTATCATGAGCTAGTATACTATCCACCACAAGCGGTGGAGTCCAAAAAACAACAAAAGAAGTTAATGACGCAACTCCCAATTTTGCCAATGCATCAGCGCATTGGTTGGCAATTAGTTGTAAGTTTGGCATTGCTTGTAGTTGGTTTCAAAATTTCCAATATGTTAAGTTTTCATTTATTTTATTTTATTTTATTTTTATATTAATAAACACACGGACAAGGGGTTAAGTTTGTGATATCATTTTCTTTCTTAAAAATTCTACTTTGTACTTCATATTTTCGATGTTCTTAACATTGTTTTAAAATCCATCTAGAGTTTATATATATATATATATATAGAGAGAGAGAGAGAGAGAGAGAGAGAGAGTTATACCTGGTGTAACTTTAAGCAATGTTACATTACTCAATATTTTTTAATTGGATGCGAATTTTGATAAATCCATTGTTAGATTATATTATCTTCGTATATTCTTCATGCTTGCAAAATTTCAAGGTGATCAAAGATTAATTGTCATATCATCAATCAATTTTTTAAATTCAAATTTTTATAGTTTAAAATAATGCATAAAAGATGAGTTTATGGATCAAATGGTAAATAATATCCAACTAACATGAAAATTTGAATGAATACTAAGAACATATAGAATATGTAATTCAATAGTAGGAGTTTCCAAATATGAATTATATAATAAGTTATTGGATGCAGCTCAGTATTTCATCCTTAATGGTGGCAATTGACCACGAGTTTGATCTCATTCGTAACTGTGTACAAATGATCAATAAGGGCTTGTTTGGTTTGGTGGTAAGTCAATTTTCATATCTATCTCATTACTCAAACTCATTACTCAATTCTCATATTTCACATGTTTTGGATTATGGGTGATGAAAACTGAGTTATATCACTCAATTTTCACCCAATCAAAACACCCTCTAAAGATTCTATCTCGGTGTTTATGATTTTTATTTGCCTGCCACTAGGAAAAGTAAAAATAATTTATTTCTTGGCTGGATACACTTGATAAAGAAATGAGTTGCAAAGAGTTAGCCATTGACATACCACTAGTCATGGAGCCAGTCCAGTGCCCTGAGTTCTGCATCTACCGGGTCCCCAAGAAACTTCGTGAGTTAAATAAAGATGCCTACACTCCAAAGCTAATTTCAATAGGCCCTCTTCACCATGGCAAATGTGAACTACATGCCATGGAAATGTTGAAACTAAGATATCTCAGGGAATTCTGTTATCGAACTAGGACATGCCACAAGGATATTGCGGGCGTGATTGAAACAAAAGAATTAAAGATTCGTCGCTGTTATGAAGAGATCTTTGATATTTGCAGTGAAGATTTTGTGAAAATGGTTGTATTGGATTCAATCTTTATCATTGAGCACTTCTTGAGGTCTACTGCGAGTGATAGGCTCTTTAATAGGACCCCTGCGTATGGAGAAGATGAAAGCTATGCAAGTGAAGAAGATGGAAGTTGCAATGCAAGAGAAGATGAAAAAGATTGCATATTAAGTAAGCCATTGCTGAGAAAACATATACAACAAGACTTGTTATTACTTGAAAATCAGCTTCCATTTTTTATTCTCGATGAGTTACACACACAATTTTCCAAGTCTGAACAAAACAAATGTATTTCCTTCCTTAAGCTTGCCCATAATTACTTTTTCAACTCTTTTGGGAAAACAAAAATCACATATAAAAAGAAAGTAAAACATTTTACTGATTTGATGAGATATTACTACTATCCATCCGAGTTTAAAAGTACTAGACAATCTATTAAAACTTTTCATAGTGCAAAAAAGTTGGACGAGGCAAGAGTGATTTTCAAAAAGGCTGAAGAGAGAAGGTTACTTGACATAGAATTCAAGAAGAGTAACCTCACAGAAATATTTTGATGTAGAATAGACAGCACATGCCTTCCTGGAGCAACAGGGGCGTCGAAAGTCACAACGTAAGATCAAATGGGGTGCTAGTGAAGGCCATCGAGGAAACAGTCTTGAAGTGGCATGAAATTTGGCAGGTTGAAGGGAAACGACATTCTGATCTAGACTCATAATTGAGCATCGCCTAAATTTAGGCGAATTCCTTCGTTATGGCCCCGAAAACAGTGTTTTTGCTATTTATAGTATAAAAAAAATTCCTTAATAACTCTTAGTTTAAAAGTCAGAATAAGGTCCCGTCTATTTTGGGACGTCTCTGAGAGATAGTATTTTTAATATCTGCAATTATCTAAATTTTGCTATTTTTGGCAAAAATCACTATTTTGCTATTTTTAGCAAAAATCACTATTTTGCTATTTTTAGCAAAAATCACTATTTTGCCACAATTACGTGATTAGTACGGATTAGGGTTTCTAGGTTTACATAGCCGCCCTAGGGTCTCTTTTACTATTTAAACATATTATAGCCTTCAGGGCAATTCAGTTTTTTCTGATTTATAAAAATACAGACTTTGTCTATTTCTCTCTGGTGGATTCCAGGACCTAATTACCTTGTGGATTCAAGGGACCCCTCTTGGATTCAAGGTTTTCATTTAGAAGCTAACGTGTTTAGTTTCTTTTTCCATTCAAAAAGCAATGTGTTTGTTTACTTGTAGCTTCTGCGACATCAATTGGTATTAAAGCCTTGATTTTTTCCTGGTTTGATGGTAGATAGGCGCGATGGTGACCACCCCATCAATGACGAAGTTAAAGAGCCAATCCGCACTAGGGCTGAGTTCCAAAAATTTCGTGAGGAGAACCAGCAAGTAATGCGCGATCTACAACAAGCAATCACTGCCCTTCTTGCTTGGAACCCTAACCATGACAGCCATGGTGAATGCGACAATAGGAATGCGCGTGAACCTCCTCTGTGTGGTTATAACAATTGAAATAGGCCTCCAGCCTATGACGAAGATGACAGTGAAGATGATGAGTATGAAGAAGACGTTCATGGAGGATATTGTGGTCCTGTTAGGGATCTCGTGCTTGTGATAATCAGGAGTACCGTATGAAGATGGAATTACATTCTTTCAATGGAGATGTTACTATAGAAGAGTTTCTGGATTGGGTCACTGAAGTGGAGAGGTTCTTTGCTTATATAGAGACTCTAGAAGATAAACAGGTTAGGTTAGTAGCCTATAAATTGAATGGGGGAGCATCTACTTGGTGGAATTGTTTGCAGTTAACTCACACTCGTCAGAGGAAAGCCCCAGTACGTTCATGGAGGCGAATGAGGAGGCTGATGGAGGAATGGTTTTACCACCATATTATCAGCAGGAACTGTTCAAACAATACCAGTTGTCGACAGGGTACTAGAACAGTCAATGCTTTCATAGAAGAGTTTGATAGGTTGGCCAATCGTAATGACTTGGTAGAAACAAAGGATCAACGAATAGCTAGGTTTGTGAATGGGCTGCGTGTAGCAATTCAGGATCAGGTTTCCTTGCAAACCCTGTATATACTTAGTGAAGTTGTAACCCTAGCCAAGAAAGTGGAGTTCCAGAAGAGCAGATCAAACATGAAGTCCCAATATGCTAATCAAAGTTCTCTTAATTCTTCACGCTCTACAACCAATAAGGGGAAGCAACCAGTGTTCTTACAACCATTGCAGCCTTTGGGCATTAAAGAGGTTAGTGTTGGCAGTAATCAGCCAAGGGGTGAAACAACAGGTGTTATAGGACAATAGGGAGCCAATACCAATCCCTATGCTAGACCAACAGGGCATCGGTCTCACTCATGTCCTAAACGAGCCACTGTGAATTTAGTAGAGCAGGTGGATGAAGAAGTTGAAGCAGAGGAGAAAGACGAGGTAGGAGATGAAGGTGTGAATCCCTATTCCTTTACCCCCAATGAGATCCAAGATGATGAAAAGGGTGAGTTCTTAGGGAGGTTCCTAGTCATTCAGAGGCTGTTGCTCACACTAAGGAGGGAGTTGAACGATCAGCGACAAGATATTCTTCAGGCACGATGTACCATCAACAAGAGGGTTTGTGACCTCATTATTGATAGCAGCAGTGTGGAGAACATCGCTTCCAAGAGTCTGGTCACCAAATTAAGGTTGAAGACAGAGAAACACCCCTTTCCATACAGAATAGGCTGGATTAAGAAAGGTACGAAAAATCTTATTACTCATCAATGTTGAATTAATTTTTCTATAGGTAAGAGTTATGTAGATGAGGTGCTATGTGATGTTGTTGAGATGGATGCATGTCATTTAATTTTGGGAAGGCCATGGCAGTATGATGTAGATGCTACTCATAAATGTAGGAACAACATATATGTATTCTTTAAGAATGGCAGGAAAATTGTCCTTGGTCCTATCAAGAAGGGCAGTGTACCCAAAACTTCTAAAGTGGAGGGGAAGTCGTCGCTTCTTCTGGTTAACAATAAGGACGCATTGGACAAGGAAGTTAGGGAATTAAATTAGGTATTTGCAATTGTGGTGACTGATGGCGGGCCCAAAGTAGCACCTAAAATACCAGCAGTAGTACAATCATTACTTAAGAAGTTTGGGGAACTATTTCTAGATGAGCTGCCTGCAGGATTGCCACCGATGTGTGACATTCAACACCACATTGATTTGGTCCTTGGAGCCAGCCTACCAAACTTGCCACATTACTGGATGAATTTGCAGGAGAGCCAGATCTTGCAAGGTCAGGTGGATGAACTGCTTAGTAAGGGATAGATTAGAGAGAGCATAAGTCCATGCGCAGTGTGCAGTACCTGCCCTATTGACACCCAAGAAGGATGGAAGTTGGCACATGTGTGTGGATAGTCGAGCCATCAACAAGATCACAGCCAGGTATCGATTCCATATCCCTTGATTGGATGATATGTTTGACATGCTGAGTGGGTCCAAGTGTTACACCAAGTTGGATCTGAAGAGTGGGTACCACCAGATTCGTATCCAAATCGATGATGAGTGGAAGACAGCTTTCAAGACAAAAAAGGGACTTAATGAGTGGATGGTTATGCCATTTGGCTTATCAAATGCTCCTAGTACATTCATGCGGCTTATGAATCAAGTATTGAAACCATTTATTGGGAAGTTTATAGTTGTTTATTTTTATGATATCTTGATATATAGTAAGACAGAAGCTGCTCATTACAGTCATGTGCGTGAGGTACTAAAGGTTTTATTGGCCAACAAGTTTTATGTCAACTTGAAGAAGTGCAGTTTCTTCACAAATAGGTTATTATTCTTGGGTTATGTAGTAAGTACTGAGGGAATCCATGTCGATGAGGAAAAGGTTTGTGCTATTCGGGAGTGGCTAACCCCAAAGACAGTGAGCGATGTGTGGAGTTTTCATGGCCTAGCAACCTTTTACCGGAGGTTTGTTCGGAATTTTAGTAGCATAGTAGCCCCCATCACAGCATGCTTGAAGAAGGGGAAGTTCTTTTAGGGAGAGGCAGTAGAACAAAGCTTTGCACTAATCAAGAAAAAGCTGTGTACTACTCCAGTTTTAGCCTTGCCTAATTTTGAGGCATTGTTTCAAGTGGAGTACGACGCATCAATTGTTGGAATCGATGTTGTATTATCACAAGAAGGTAGGCTAGTGGCTTTCTTTAGTGAGAGCTTTTTGAGTCACGAAGCAAGTGGTCTACATATGAGTTGGAGTTATATGCTTTGGTGCGGACTTTAAAGCACTGGGAGCACTACTTAGTCTAGAGGAAGTTTGTGTTGTATACAGATCATCAGGATTTGCAACTTATCAATAGTCAGACTGTCATGAATAGAATGTAAGTCTGGTAGGTTGCATACATACAATGCTTTTCGTTCTCCTTAAAGCACAAATCTAGTGTTACTAACAAGGTAGCAAATGCACTGTAGACGAGCTTCTTTGCTGGTCACATTGCGTATAGAGGTCATTGGGTTTGATTATCTAAATGAGCTATATGAGGAAGATGAGGATTTTGGAAGGGTTTGTAGTCAATGTCAGCAGACTCAATTTGTTGTGGATGGCATACACCTGCAAGATGGTTTTCTCTTTCGAGGGAATAGGTTATGTATTCCTCGAAGTTCTTTAAGGGAGCAGGTTGTTCGAGAGTTGCATGGTGGAGGCTTGGGTGGTCATATGGGGTGAGACAAGACAATAGCACTTATGGAGGTGCGATACTATTGGCCCCAACTCAAATGAGATGTTGGCAATCATGTGAAGAAATGCCCTATATGCCAAATAGCTAAAGGGTAGTCTCAAAACACTAGTTTGTACATGCCACTACCAGTTCCCCAAGCACCTTGGGAGGATCTATCCATGGACTTTATACTAGGTCTCTCTCGAACCCAGCGAGGTATGGATTCTATTTTTATTTTGGTTGACAGGTATTTGAAGATGTCTCATTTCATAGCCTGTAGAAAGTCCACAGATGCCAATCAAGTAGCCAATCTGTTCTTTAAAGAGGTTGTGCGTTTGCATGGAGTGCCCAAGTCCATCACCTCTAACTGTGATACCAAGTTCCTCAATCACTTTTGGTGGACTCTATGGAGGCGGTTTGACACATCCCTTAATTACAGCATCACTAGTCATCCCCAGACCGATGGCCAGATAGAAGTTGTCAACCGAACCTTAGGTAATTTGATTCGGTGCATTTTTGGAAAGAAGCCTAAATAGTGGGATCTTGCCTTGTCTCAAGCCGAGTTTGCTTACAACAACAAAAATAGTAGGAGTACGAGTAAGTCCCCTTTTGCCATTGTCTATTATGTGCCCCCAAAACACGCTTTGGACTTGGTACCATTACCTGAGCTTCCAGGAGTGAGTCAAGCTGCAGAAGATATGGCTAACCGTATTCAGGCTGTGCAAGAAGAAGTTAGGCAGAAACTTGAAGCTTCGAATACTAAGTACAAGGAAGCTGTTGGTAAGAAGAGGCGTGAGAAGATCTTCAATGTTGGAGATTCGGTACTGGTCTACCTTTGGAATGAGCGGTTTTCTGTTGGTACTTACAATAAATTGAAGGACAAGAAGTATGAGCTATTTCATATTACTAAGAAGATTAACCAACAATGCCTATGTGGTTGCTCTTCCCCTAGACATGAACATTTCTTCTACCTTCAATGTTGATGAGTTGTATGATTACCATCCTCTTGATGAGCCAGATAGTGGGAACTCGAGGTTGAGTTCTTTCCAAGTGGGGGAGACTGATGTAGAACAGATAGCACATGCCTACCTAGAGCAGCAATGGCGCTGGAAGTCACAACGCAAGATCAAAGGGGGGTGCTAGTAGAGGCCATCGGGGCAACAGTGTCGAAATTGCATGAAATTTAGCAGGTCGAAGGGAAACGGCATTCTGACTTAGACTCATGTAATATGAGTGTCGCCTAAATTTAGGCGAATTCCTTTGTTAAGGCCCCAAAAACAGTGTTTTTGCTATTTACAGTAATATTTGTTGTTTAAAAGTCAGAATAAGGTCCTGTTTGTTTTGGGATGTCTTTGAGAGTTAGTATTTTTAATTTCCGCAATTATCTAAATTTTGCTATTTTTGGCAAAAATCACTATTTTGCCACCTAATTACATGATTAGCGCGAATTAGGGTTTCTAGGCGTTTTCTTAGCCGCCATAGGGTTTCTTTTACTATTTAAACATATTGTAGCCCTTAGGGCAATTCAGTTTTTTCAGATTTATAAAAATACAGACTTTGTCTATTTCTCTCTTATGGATTCTAGGACCTTATTACCTTGTGGATTCAAGGGACCCCTCGTGGATTCGAGGTTTTCATTCAAAAGCTAACATGTTTAGTTTCTTTTTCCATTCAAAAAGCAACGTGTTTATTTTCTTATAGCTTCCGCGACATCATATTTCCTTGCTTCACTTGCTCATGGCTCTTGCATTGCTTACCATTCTTGAAAAGCTTTCCGTGCTTGGTGAATACACAAACTTTCTTAGAAATCCCACGCTTGGAGGTAAATGACAAAACTGAAGGCATTTTCAGAAATCTCATGGCCTTGGAGCAGTGCCATTATCCATTTGAAGCTTACATATGCAATTATATGGTGCTATTGGATTTTCTTATCAACACTAGAGAAGGTGTGGAGTTTCTTGTTGAGAAAGGGCTTATTGTTAACAAGTTAGGTAGCAATAAAGCAGTTGCCATTATGGTTAACAAACTTGGCCCTGAAATAGAGCAAAAGAGATCCTGTTACCAAGAACTCGCTCAATAGCTTAATGGGTACTATGACAACGATTGCAATCGTAATATGGGATCCTTGGGAACAACATATTTTGGTGATATTTGGAGAGGCACTATAGGGACCATAGTCCTGCTTGTAACTATCTTGAATTTCCTTAGGCCTTTTTTCTTCAAGATTAATATGTAATTATTTTTATTGTGATATTATCAATTAGTTGTAAGTTTGGCATTGCTTGTAGTTGGTTTCGAAATTGCCAATATGTTAAGTTTTTGTTTGTTTTGTTTTTTTTGTTTTTTTTTTTTTTTTTTGAGAAAGAAACACAAAAGGAATTAAGATTGTGATATCCTTTCCTTTGTTAAAAATTCTACTTTGTACTTCATATTTTTGACGTTCTAAACATTGTTTTAGCAGCCATCTAGAGTCCGGATATATATTGACTAATCAAATTGCGATTTCTATTACTTGATGGCACATTTATATACTTTTTTCATAATAAAACAATTATATTACTTAAATGCATTTAGAACTACACCTACTAAAGGACAGTGCCACCCATAGTAGTTCTCTGAACAGGACAGACTCTGGTCCTGTTTCTAGTTACCATTCTTTGAGAATAGGATGTAAGTGAATCAAGTCTTGTGTTGTTTACCAAAAAATATCAGGTCATGCGTGAGTGGATCCTGTTTTCTTTAAGATGTTTACCAAAAAAATCAATTCATATGTGAGTGGATCCTGTTTTCTTCAGGTCACTGCACCAAGGCTAAAAGCAAGTCAAGACAACGTTAATCATTCATGGGGCGTGGCCCTTCATATTTGACTGTTTTCACCGGCCACATTATGAAGTTGAAACTTGAAAGTAACAACATTATTCAATTTTTTTATTTTTGCTGACTAAAAAAAGTGGGTCTCCGTGTGGATTCACTAACGTCCCTATGCCCCGTGATGGCAATAATTAATGCCACGCTCCATAACTCATTTTCGCATGTGTGATGCAGCAATGAGAGCTTCTTACCATTGAATCACACCCTTCAAGTGGTCAGTGATTAATTATTCTTTTCTTCAGGAAAATAAAAACAGACAATGGCTATGGTCCTTGTTACTAATGAACAAATTAATGGCAACTAGGTGAGATAGTTGTAAGTTTGTCAAAAAGACGTCATTGTTCTGAAGTTTGTTGTGCTTATTTTGTTTGTTGTTGTTGTTGTTTTTTTTTTTTTTTTTTTTTTGAGACATGTGCTTGTTCTGTTTGAGAGACAGAGGGGGTGGGGGGAATCACTCAATAAATAGGAGCACAAGAATATTTTAAGAATTTCTATGAGTGTACAAAAGCACAAGATTTTTTCTTCTATGAGTGAGTTTTTGCTCCATCCATTCACTTAATTTTTGTTCAAATAAAATTTGCAGGTTTTTATTTCCATTCTTCCATTGTTTATTTTTGTTTTACAAGATAAAGTTCACCAAAACTTGATAATTTAGTAATTTAACTGACTTATTATTTGTAATTTGCATCATATACTTTGGGGTTTTAATTAAAAAATATACCTTTTTTCAGTAGAAATTAAAAAAATATACCTAGACTTTTTATAATCAACTAATTTCCTTTTAAAAAGTATTAGGAGACGCATGATTTTTTTTTTCATTGGAAAGCGTGTGTAGGGTATAAGGTAGTTCAATAAATATATTATTGTTTGTTTGCTGCACTACAAATTTAGGATTGAAAAGGATAGTTTATTAGAAAGGAAACAAAAAATGACTGGTTAAAGAATTATATAGAAACTCCAAATATCACATAGATTTCATAAAAAAAGAGGTTAGTTCAGAAACCTACCTTGAGTTTGGGCTAACACTAACTAGGTCCATTACATTTTAAAATTGATTAATTTAATCCCTTAAGTTCAATTTACTCCTTAAACAATGATAAGCCCATCCACATCCGTTAGTCATTTAGCCCACTATTCTCTCTCTCCTCTCTTAGATTCTCTCTTCTATTTCGTCTTTCTCTCTTTTCTCTCATCACAACATTTCTCATCCCTCTCCCTAACCCTAAACTATCAGCTCCCAAAACCTCAAGCCACAGCCGCAGCAAGTCAACACCATAGTTGCTCTCTCTGTTGGATCTTTCTCTCTTAAGTTCAATCATTGTCGAACTCCACGAATCCCATGCCACCACTAATGGCAACTGAGCTCAACACCACCACCACAACCACTAGCCAATGCCTTCTCCTCTTTATTTCTCTCTTATTTTCTTCTTTATTTTCCTTATTTATTTTCTCCTTTTGTTTATGGCGAAAACCCTTTTTTTTTTGTGATTGGTTTTTGGTTTTGTTAATTTAGGAATTGAGTTTTTTATTGGCTATAGGGATTTAGTGATTTTGACTTTGATTTGGGTTTGTAAAACGGGATATTAGGTTTTTAGAGCTTGGCTATTAGGGTTTGGAAAATAGGATATACTATGCATATGTGCCTAAATCAGTGATGAGTAAGATTTGTTTGTGGTGGTGGGTTTGTGACAAACTGACAATGGTGGTGATGTAGTGATTTTGTTTGGCTTTGTATAAGAGAAGAATTTGATGGGTTCATTAGTCAAAATTTGTGTATGTGTCTTGCTAATTTGGTATGGATTTGGCTAGGTTTGGTGTACACACAAAGAAAGAAGAGAAGGGCAAGAGAGAGAATAGAGGGGTAGGGGAGAATCAGAAAGACGAGAGAGGGAAGAGAAGGCTGACTAATGGCATTAATAGTGTTTAGTGACCAAATTAGTTTTAGGGACCAAATTGTTCAATTTTTTAGTGTCTTGAATCTAGTTGGTATTAACCCAAACCTCAGGATAGGTTACTGAAATTTAACCCAAAAAAAAAAAAAAAAAAAAAAAGGTAGTGTTCGCATGGCATAAAATAACTTCCTTAAAACATTTTTAATGTTTTCGGGTTTTTGATGCTTTGTAAAATCCTAGCCAAACCTTTAGCAACCATACAAAAGACTACTAATTGGGAAAATATTATCATACATATAGTATACACACTCACAAAAAACAATGTAAAACATGACTTGCAATCACAATTTTGGACTTTTTTTTGTGTATGTGTGTACTATTTGTGTGATAGTGTGTGAAATAAACAATGCTCCTATTAATTTTTACAAACCCCAAGAACAATGATCTCAAATATTGTGACTAAAGAGACTTGTAGTCACATTAAATGTTGCATTAACTTGTATATACTTAACTACTTCAATAATCCTAAATTACTAATTGCGAAAACACCATTTTGGTTCCTACATTTTTGAGTTACAGTCAATTTAGTCCCTACATTTTGGTAGCAGTCAATTTGGTCCCTGTTATTTTCAAATTGCAGTCAAATTGGTCTCTACCATTAAGTCACTAACAGAAAATGCTTATGTGGCTAACAGATTGCACAGTTGACATACTTGAAGCGTACATGGCTTATAAAATAATATTTAAAAAGTTACTTAGCATTTTAGCAAATAAAAGAAGCCATGTAAAACACAATCAAATTGACGATTTTCTAACATAAAAAATAAAATTAAATAAATAAATAAAAAATCATTTCCCTATTACTAGAAACCAAACCCAACCCAGAATGGTAAAATCTTATATTTGATCCCCTTCCTCTATCACCAAATTAAATCACAGAAGATAGAACAAAAAATAAATGACAAAACCCATTACTGAAAACACAAATCAAAATTTCTATGAAAAAAAAAATTCACTAACCCATTACCAAAAACACAAAACAAAACACAAAACCCATTACCGAAAACACAAATAAAAAATTTCTACAAAATAAGATCTTGCCCCACATATGGCAGTGAGTACTACCTTGCTGTCAGATGTGAGGAAGATCTGCTTGCTGGAGGAACTACCAGGAATCTCACTGGGTCTTTCACAGATCTTTAATTCAAAAGAAAATAAGATTTTTTTTTTTAACTTTTTTTAATTCTTTTCATTTTAGTGCTGGATTGTGTGGGTATTGCATGTAAAAGTATTGTTGAGATTTTAATTCATTTCATTTTTTAATGCGATGTTGGCAAGCCTATTTCTCTTTGTTTGTGTGCGTTTGGATAGTAAGAAAATGATAGGAAATTTTGAGTTTTTCTTTTTTATTCATTTTATTTTTTCAACCAGATTTTTGAGTTTTTTGTGCTTTTTTTCTGACTTGGCTTTTTTTATTTATTAAAATGATGAGGTGGCTTTTTAAATATCATTTTGTTAGCCACATAAACTTCAAGTTTGCCAACTGTGCAATCAGTTAGCCACGTCAGCATTTTCCATTAGTGAGTTAATGGTAAGGACCATATTGATTGCAAATTGAAAATAACAGGGACACTACAAAAAAATGTGAGCTTTAGCTGCGTTTTTTTAAGCGGCGTTTACAAAAACGCGGCTATAGAATGGCTTTGAGCCGTGTGTTGGCAAAAATGCAGCTACACCAGCCACGTTTACCAAACACAACCCAAAGATCAGCTCTATAGCCGCGTTTCTTGATGTTTCAGCTGCGTTTTGCTGGGTTGGGCTTAAGCCGCGTTTTAAAAACGCGGCTATAGACCCATCTGATTTTTTTTTTAAATGTGTCCTAAAGCCGTGTTTACACAACATGGCTATAGGTCTGTCCTAAAGCTGCATTTAAAAGTCAAACGTGAAAGCTCGAAAATGTGTAAAAACACAAGAGCTACTTGACACTCTGAAAGGGTGTGATAAGTGTTTAGGCTATCAACCTCTCAATGATATGGAAATGGAGAGGTAGGAGTTGAGGAAAATCCACAAGCAATTGTGTAGAGGATTGTGGGTATAACAATCTCTAACTCTCAAGGTTTGTGGCTAGGGTTTTCTCTCTGAAGCACTCCTCAACTTTTGTGGGTAATGTGGGTATATATAGTGTGTGTACAGAAAGTGTGTATCAGATAGCAAGTCTGGCAAAACAGAATGTTTCGCGGGTGTCTCGCGGGAAGGCATTACCCGCGAGATACTCGTGAAACACAACTGTCTCCATCTGTACTGACTCTTCGCATTCTAGTCATGTGCAGGGCACATGCATCACTTCGCGGGATCCTAAGTCGCGAGCTACCCGCGAAAACCTCTTTAGTCTTCAATAGCTTGAGTCTTCACACACTCTCTCTCTCTCTCTATCACACAACCCTTACAATTAAATCCCACAATAAATACAGGGTACAAAAGATTGAATAAAGTTACAATCAAATTTGGTACGGAATTAAAGCCAACAAAACACATGGTTGTAAATTACAACTTTATAATCTCCCTCTTTGGCTATTCCGTGACAAAACCCCTAAAACAGACTCTAGACTTAAATATGAGTTTGGGAACAGTGGTAAAACTCACTCACACCTAATCTAGAAGCTGTGAAGCACTTGCACATATATACCTGTAACCTGAAACACTTGCACACGAACAAAACTTTCATTAAACTTATGACAAGTTGAATACATGGTACGTATATGAGCAAGTAAAATGCGATCAAGTTTGTAAACACAATAAAACATGTAAGCATATCTTGATCAAACAGGATCAGTCATTAAAGAATGACTACAATGAACATTTAGCAAGTAAATGCTCATCCGGACACGTAATGCAATTAAGAACAATCCCACGGATCAATTGCATGTCCAACACTCAACCAATGCAAAATACGCGAAGTATTTGCATCTAGAATACAAAATCCTACTAAGGGCATAAGAATGAGGTACTCAAGACATAATAGCAATATCTTAAAAGTACAAAAAAAATGCTACAAAGCAATAAGGTAAACTCAACATTTTAAATAGCTAAGCATAATCATGAACTATGAGCAAAGCAAACATGGTTAATATAGCACAAAGCTCTTTCTCTCTTTCTCCCCCTATCATATCACTCCCCCTATCATGAATCATAGGAACTGTGATGAACTTGGAACATATATACCTCTAACATGAAACACTTGCACAAAACACATTAGACCCTCAAGGTAAAACAAGTAATAAAAGGACAAGTACAATATAACAAGTAAATTGTGATCAAGTAAACATGATGTGAAACATCTGAGCAACTTGATCATACACCAAAACAGTCATATAGAAATGACTACAATGATCACAAAGCAAAACAAGGTTTTTTCAAAAAGATGTCTTCTCCCCCTTGGTATATGCATCTCCCCTATGGCTTTCTCCCCCTAGGAATGTGCACGAGGTAGAATTTCTCCCCCTTTTTGTCACGAATAGACAAATCAATCAAGAGGAAGAAGGGAAAGAAAAGAAGATATGAGCAAGGGTATGATGCAAGAGGGGTGTAAGATGAATGAGAAAATGAAGCACAAACGAAAAACAAAAACATTTTAAAACATGCTACAAAGCATAAAGTATATATGACATGCTAAGGATGATGGAACATAGGCATGACATAGACACAAAAACCTGTTATAAGTGCTAAAAGGTCTAAAAAGACTTAACTAGCATGAGTGAAGTGCAAAACATGTCAAGTGTTAGAGTGTGTGCAGCAAAGGTGCATCTAGTGTGCATATGAGATGCATAACCAATGCATGAATAAGCACTCACGGGGTAAAGTGTATAAAACACACCACCAATGATCAAAACATGATAAACATGAATAATTATGGTGATCCCCAAAATTTTATACTCATCAGAGTCCAAAACAACAACAGAATGTCATTTGGGCATTTTATCAAACACATAGAGTGCACACACTACACATGTATATTAAACAATGCATGAACATATGAAAATTTTGTCTAAATACATGTTATTTTTGTCACAAGAGGCCAACAACCAAAGCAAATCAACATTTAAAACAAAACCCAATCAAAAAGATTGACAAAAAATAAGTTTTCCAACTCTCATTTGAGAAAATCCCAACTATAAATATAAAACCCCCAAAAACATAATCTAAGGATCAAAATCAATGAAAAGAGTTAAAAATTACCTTAGAGATGTTAATGGAATGAAAAACACTTGAATTTAGTTGGATTTTAATGTAGAAACATTAAAATAGGGGTTTGGGAGAAGATGGGAGAAGTTTAAAACAAATAATCCATGAAATGCCCTTTAAAAGCTGATCTGGAAATTTTCGCTGGTAATTTCGCTGGTATCTCGCTGGTAAGCCTTACTCGCAAGACAGTCGCGACACAGTCACGAAACTCTCTGTGTAAAGCTGAAAAACATGAGAATTGGACCATTTAACTCCCAGCTGAGCTTACACATGAAATAAGTCACAAAAACGCCTAGAAGGCATGTTTTTCACACAAAAACAATTTGAAAAACTTTGAAAAACATGAGTTATACAAATTACTTCCAAAAGCAAACAAAAAGAACAAAAATCTTTTTGGTTTGATCCACATAAGGTTGAGCACACACACATCACATTTGAACATGTACAATCACACAAATGAGATAAGCATGAATTGAATCAAAGTCTTGTGTGTTGTAGGTGAGTATCAAATGTGGAATAGTCCTTAGACCAGAGTGAAGCTTCAAAGATAATTCAATCAAGTCATACACAACTAATACTTAGTCAAGTGGACTATCTCAATTATAGAAATGAGAATATATGACCTCCCACAAGAGAATGATTACAAAACTTAGAAGCTTTTCATTTGGCTTCTGCATAAATCATAACATTTGATCCTTTTTGGATAATACATCTCTTTTTGAGATCGGTGCTTGAAATTTTTGATATTTCAACATTGAGAGATAGCCTTTGGCTTTTTGAGCACCATACATTTCAATACAAGAGTCGCTTTCACTTTTTCCTAGTCAAATACTAGTATGTGCGATAGGCTTTTGCAGCTCATTATCTCTTTTCATTTTGAGATTTACATTTGGTGAGCTCTATTGCAAAAACATAAAAAATAAAGGTGGGAAGATATATAGGCACAAGTCTATGCA
The DNA here is from genome assembly GCA_030021035.2 of Notholithocarpus densiflorus. Taxonomy (NCBI): domain Eukaryota; kingdom Viridiplantae; phylum Streptophyta; class Magnoliopsida; order Fagales; family Fagaceae; genus Notholithocarpus; species Notholithocarpus densiflorus. The sequence goes on from JARYZH020000109.1 coordinate 1,515,931, forward strand.
AGTATCAAAACCATCAAGACTATTTACCAATCATTCATAACAAGTTTGAAGATCTATTTACAACAGTCACCCATAGTTTTCAAGATTTTTTCCCATAAAGATATATATGCATACATAACAAGCTAAGCTCGTAAATGCATTACGCCATGAGTATGAAGGTACTAGGCCAAACTCACATGTGATATGTGCTCAAACATATACGATCAAACTTTTTGAATTTTTCACTTTTTATGTGGTTTTGGATTTTTACGCACACAAAACAAAGATATAAAAGTAAGATCAAAAACAAAAACACAAACAATGCATATAAAGAGATGCAAGATGCACAAATACATGACAATGAAGCATCTAATGCATGAAGGGTCCTACAAAGATCGAAGGAATTAGATCAAAGACCAAAAGAGCAAAAGCTCAACCATAGGAACTCTTCCTCATCCAAACGGAACGATTGTTTGGAATAAGTGTCTCATGAGAAGTCAGACGAGGGTTGGAAGAATGAGAACCGGAGATGCACATAGACAGGGAGGTAAGAACATCAAAAACTTTCTTCAACAACTTACCATTTTCCCCCAAATCCGGTTTTGTGTTTATAGCACAACTTCCAAAAAGCTCAAGTTTCTCTTTTCTTTTAATTCTTTTAAGAGCTTGAAACTTAGAGCAATGAGGTCTAAGATGACCAAGGGCACCACAATGGTGACAAACAATGTGTTTAGGTCCACTAGGCCTTTTGGGAAGGTATCTAGCAACATGGGTTTGTTCTCTCTTCAACTTATGACATTGAGGTCTTATATAACCAATCACACCACAATGGTGGCAAATAGGAACAAACTTAGATCTACTCAATTCCTTAGGATGAGACCTAAACAGAGGCTTAGGCTTAAGAGCCTTTCTCTTCACTTTTTGATTTCTTTTGTGTGGAGAAATGTACACCAATTTTTCTTTTAAGGTAGAACACACAATAGGCACAAAATCGGGTACCACAACATGATTGCAACATAAATTTTCTTCCATTTTAGCAACAGGTTCAACAATCGAACACTTGGCATGCATCTTAAGAGATTCATTTTCAGATTTAAGATTATCAACAAATTTGTTAGACAAAACAAGTTTAGCATCCAAGTCCATATTCAAACATTCAAACTCTTTCAGCTTTTCAAGAGAAATTTTAGCAAGATTCTTATATTTCTCAACCAATTTGTTGGATTCATTGAGCTTAGCAATCAAATCATCATTTTCACAAAATAACTTGCTCAAATTCTTTTGAAACCTTTTAGCATCTTTCTTCAAGAGTTTAATGTTAGGAATATCAACAACACCCATATAATCATGTAACATGGCATCACAATCATGAGGATAAACACTCATAGAGGCATTTTCACAAACATATGGCATGTTACAATCAACAACATCCATAGAAGCATACAAAACACTATCCATGGCAAATAAACACAAGGGGTCAAGGATCACACTTAGGTATTTAAACCACAACAAGTGTACCCACTCTGATACCAATTGAAAGCTCGAAAATGTGTAAAAACACAAGAGCTATTTAGACCCCCAAAATAAAGTTACGACTCGATTGATTTTACTCTAACTTAATACTAAGTGCGGAATAGAGTAAATGCAAGCGGATAAACAAACAAGCTACTCTAACCTATAAACATTATAACACAGCAGTACAATGAAAGGTAAAAGAGTAGGGAAGAAGAATGCAAACACAAGATAACACGTCGATGTGTTATCGAAGAGGAAACCAAAGAACTTGGCGAAAAACCTCTTCGCCGCCCTCCAAGCGGTAATCGATCCAGTAGACAATCAGTTGGGATACATGGGTTAGCAAGAGACCCTCCAAGCTTAATCTACCCGATGTACCTAAGCCCTCCAATCTCCTATTCCAACAAGGCTTCTCGGAACCGTGTCTTGTCTAGCTCTCTAGATCCCGCAACAAGCTCCATGTTGCATCTGCCATCCTTGGCTTTTTCCAATGCTTCCCAACAGCACCAAAATATCACTTGACACTCTGAAAGGGTGTGGTAAATGTTTGGGCTATCAACCTCTCAATGATATGGAAATGGAGAGGTAGGAGTTGAGGAAAATCCACAAGCAATTGTGTAGAGGATTGTGGGTATAACAATCTCTAACTCTTAAGGTTTGTGGCTAGGGTTTTCTCTTTGAAGCACTCCTCAACTTTTGTGGGTAATGTGGGTATATATAGTGTGGGTACAGAAAATGTGTATTAGACAGCATAGTCTGGCAAAACAGAATGTTTCGCAGGTGTCTCGCGGGAAGGCCTTACCATCAAGATACTCGCAAAACACAACTGTCTCCATCTGTACTGACTCTTCGCATTCCAGTCATGTGCAGGGCACATGCATCACTTCGCGGGATGCTAAGTCGCAAGCTACCCGCGTAAACCTCTTTAGTCTTCAATAGCTTGAGTCTTCACACTCTCTCTCTCTCTATCACACAACCCTTACAATTAAATCCCACAATAAATACAGGGTACAAAAGATTGAATAAAGTTACAATCAAATTTGGCACGGAATTAAAGCCAACAAAACACATGGTTGTAAATTACAACTTTACAAAACGCGGCCATAGGCACCCCTAAAGTTGCGTTTATATAAACGCATCTTCAAACATGTCTATGCTGCATTTCTATAATCGTGTCTACAGGACCCAGTATAAATGAAAAAAAAAATACCCTTGAGTTCTTCGAACACCCTAAGCCACTCTCTGTCTAAGCCCTTCGAACACCCTAAACCGTGGTTAGACACTCTCACCTTCTCTCTCACTCTCTCCCTCTGACTCCCAAACCCTCACCTTCAACCCACCCCTCTCTACCACCGATCCTCCTTACCGGCACACGAGCACTCTTCTTCGTTTATGTTCACCTTCTCTCTCACTCTCTCCCTTTGACTCCCAAACCCTCACCACTGATCCTCATCTCGATGACATATTTTTGATCCTCCTGACTGTGCTGCTGTCGACAAAGCCCAGGCCTCCTAACAGTAAGTTTTTAAAATTTTTTTGTTTTGATTTTTGGTTTAGGGTTTCGATTTTGGGTTTAATTGGATTTTTTTTTAGGGATTTGCTTCATGGGATTTTTATTTTTTAACTGGAAATCTTACGGACTTAATATCATTGTAAGTAATCCTCATTCAAAATTTGTGAGTCATCTATGTGGCATCTTGGTGGAGTTTTTTTTTTTTTTTTTTTTTTAGGTACTATTGGTCTTCAAATACAATTTTTTTTTTTTAGGTACTATTGGTCTTCAAATACAACCATTTCTTTATGGTATTTTTCCAGAAGGATTTTGTGAATGGGGTCTTTCTCAAATGGTATTTCATCCTCCCTCAAAAATAGAGGTTCTCTATTTTGGCCCCTCAAATTTTCTTTGACCATCTGTAATTTCTTCACTACTTTTGCAATTAATTTACAAATCAAAATAGTTTTGATATCGAAAATATGTCTATAATCATGATAAAGATTTTGAATGAAGCCTTTGATGTGGTCCAATTTTCCTAAAAAGTTATCTCCCTCTTATCCTCCCTATTTATTTTGTTAATTTTCGAATTTGTTTACTCTAGGGGAATCTTGTTTTAAAGGATTTTGACATACGAAAGGATGTTGGTGGTGCCTCTTTCGTAGCTGTTCAGAAGGAATATAAAGCGGTTCAGGTATTAGAAAACTACCTTGAAATCCATCTCTATTGGGCTGGAAAAGGGACTTGCTGCGTACCTGCTCAACAGGGGCAGAGCCACGTTGTCACGGCCCCCGCAAAAAATAAAAAATATATATATATATCCATTAGAGTATGTAAGAAAATTGATTGGGCCCCCCCAATGTTGGATATTCGGCCCCCCCATATCTCCACTATTCTCCCAGCTTTAGTTTTAGGCCTCTTATGCTCCAAATAAAACAAAAAGCTGGCCCACTTACATTTAAATACTCAAAATCCAAACACATAACAACAAAATTTCACTTTCTCCATCTCAAAAACCCACCCATGGAATCCTTTATTCCCTTTACTTCTTATTCTTTTTTTTTTTTCTTTTTTTTTTTGTCTTCTATGATACACTTTCCCTTCCCACTAGTACCACCTCCCAGCCCCCAAATCTCAGCATCAATCCTCCAGTCCCCAAAAAAAAAAAATCCTAACCAATTTTTTCTTTCTTCTTGCTTTCTAAAACAAATCACTCAAACTCAGCCCTTATTTAATCACTAGACCTTCATCTCTTTAGACTCTTTTTACTGCTCAGCTCAGCCCTCCTCTCAAACTCAGTCCTCACGATCCCAAAAAAAAAAAAAAAAAAACTGACCATTATTTTCTTTCTTCTTGCTTTCTTAAAATAAATCATTCAGAGCAAGGGCGTAGCCAGAGGGTGTGTTTTCAGTTTCCGCTTCATCTCTTTTTAGTTTTTTTTTTTCTCAACTATCTACACTTAAATATTCACATGCTCTTTAATTTTTCATAGATTTTTAGAGAAATATATGGTTGAAGGCATGGGCATGGGGAGGTTGTTTGTGATAAGTCTTGAAGGGAAGATAAAGTTTGCACTTTGTGAAGATAAAGTTTCTAAGGTAAATTTTTTTTGATTTATTACCTATTTTTTATTAGTTAGATATCATGTGGCAATGGGTGTTGTTAAATTGTTTGGTTTATGTTGTGTACTTGTGTGTTTAATTTTTGCTTTTGTTTGAGGGGTTATTCTTAATTAAAAATAAATAAAATACAGGAAAATTTGAATAATAGGAATGATGATGGGTTGACTGTTTAAATTATAGTGGAAATTTTATTTTTTTTCTTGAGTATGAATAACATCCATATAATTAAGTAAAAATTTCTAATTAAGATTTTATTTTTTAAGTTCTTTTCAGATTAATTTTTGAGTCATATTCTTAAAGCTAAAAGAATTATGAGCAAACGAAAAACAGTTGATGCGTACTTAAAGAAAAAAGATGTTAGCAATTCAAAATTTAGGATACCTATGGCTGTAGAAACAAATGTGGCCGTAGAAATAAATGTTAATACTTCAATGCCTGATGAACATCCCTCTAAATGTTCAAGAATTCAATCTGAAGAGATAGATCATGATCCAGGATCACGTAAACAAATATGTGAATTTCCTATCAACAAACAAGATGAAATCTGACGAGCTTATCTCAAAGAAGGTCCATGTCAACCTAAATATATAGGCTGTCCATACAACAATGATAATCATCATCGTCGAAAGTCAGCCCCCCATGTTAAAAATCCTGGCTATGCCCCTGCTGCTCAAGGTACTTACGGGCCTTCTATTTCAGCCATCAGTGCTACCCCAGGTAATAAAGTGCAAAAACTGTAGCTGCAATTTAGAAAGATTAGGTATTGGTTTCCTCAGATATCAGTACCATGTTATTGACTATCTTACTTTGGTATAGAATTTACACCCACTGTTAGTAATAGACCTCCAAGCAGCAACAAGAATAGGACTGGTCTGATTGTGGGTCTCGTTGTTGGTGTTGGAATTTTGAGCTTTCTGGCTGTTTTCGTGGTGTTCTATATTGTTCGAAGAAGAAAACCACCGACCAATGATGATGAAGGTAAGCCAAAAATCATGTTGCACATACATGATAGTTGTCAAACTTCATTCAGTTTTCTCTACATATTAGAAAAATGGAACTCTTGCCTCTATGTAATGCTATGGTACTCACTGTTAGTGACTAGTGAGGTGGCCTCTGCATACTCCATATTAGCTAGGTTGAGTATAAAATGCAGTGTATCATTTCTTGTATACGTAGGAATTTTTACTGAAACCTCTTTCTATACATGTCTTGGAATAATAAGCACTCACACACAAACAGACATACATGACCAAAAAGGAATAGGGAGAAACATAAGTTACATGGCCAATGAAACCCGGGGCTATAGACAACTTTCCATATATTAAGCTTGCTATTGAATCTCCAGCTTCAACACAACAATGTTGTAGACTAAAACACATTTATGGTTGATGCTTATGAAAAGGATAGTTTCTCATTTTAGCGTGCAAAAAATTTGCTGCATTTTCTGCTTTAAACCACTCAAGCAAATGGATTACTAGATGCTGGATTCAGTGCTACAACCTGTAATTATGTTGAAATTGCAGAGCTCCTTGGAATAGATGCTAAAACATTCACTTTCAGCTATGCTGAACTAAAGACAGCTACAGAAGATTTTAGTCCTGATAATAAGCTTGGAGAGGGTGGATTTGGACCCGTATATAAGGTAGGTCCTTGATCTAATTAAAACTTCAGTGGCTGAACCCAACCCATTGCCTTAAAGTTGACTGTCTGACATAAGTTTAAGGCTGCTATACATCTGTTTCTATTTCCATGCAATAAAAATTATCAAATCACAGATTGCAACATCAACTTTTTCTTTTTGTTTCGTACCTTTATTTTTTATTTTTTTCCATTTATTTTATTTTTACTTTTTGTTGTGAGTTTGCATGGCTCCTTACAATTATATCTTGTTCCTGTGATGGGTGGGAAGCTGGCATTTGCAATTACTGTAGAAGTAAATTAATCAAAAATATATGAAGATTCATAACCTCATATACATAAGCCCTTTTCTATTTCTTGTACTAATTCTAATGCACATGCATCTTCACGTTCATAAAAAAAAAAACTTTAGTTAAAGTAAAAAGTTATTCAAATTTACTTATCAAAACAAAAAATTATTCAAAGTTCTTAATGAAATGAACGAACCTATTTTCTAGTTATCTTCTGACTCAGGCAATTTTCCCAAATTCAAACCTTTCTAAGCTGCCATATCGTAAAATCTGTAACACATTTTTTTCCCTTTATTTGGCCCTGGTTGCACATTCAAAATAATGGTTTTTGTTCCTTTTTTTGGGGGCTGTTGTTGGGTTTGCAGGGCTGTTCAGTCTTCAATGCAACTTGTTCTCTACACTTGGTATACTTATAAAAGAAAGCATCGTACATTGAAATGAGGTCCATTTTTTATTCCACTATATCTCAATTTGAAGAAGTGAATCTGTAAAACCACTGATTTAGAGAAAACTACTTATAAACCCTAAACTTTAACAATTTACATATAAAACCTCGTATTTTATCAAAGGTTTCAGTTAACCCCTTCTGTCCATATTTCCTATGCCGTCGTTTACTTACACACACGAGTCCAAAATGGTGCATTTTGGGAAGTCCAAAATAATGTCGTATTTCCCTTTTTTGTTTTTGTTTTAAGTTTATGAGTTGTCATTTTTGAGTGACATAAATCTTTGTAAAATGCCATTGTTTAGGAACATATGTTTGTAAAACGCTGTTGTTCAAAGATCAAGGTGTTCATTGAAACATTTTTAAAGTTTAGGGGTTTAATTGCAATCAACCCAAACTATAATGTTTAAAATGTAATTTAGTCAAAAATAATTATTGGACACACATTCTAAATAGTCACACTCCAAACAAATTACGCTTAAAATGATGAATGGATGATTCCATAAATTTAATATCCTCATGGATGGTTTAAAGCTTGAGCAGTTGTTTAAGAAAAAATTTTAAAAATGGACTGGTCTTTGCGTTTATTAGATTTGATATTAATGGGCACCATTAGATGAGTAATTACATTTTGTGGAGGGTATATCATTTTTAATTAGTCATAACATTTGGCTTGAATAAAGGATTTCCTAATTGTTTTACTATTAGGATTTAGAAGATTCTGACCAAATAATTGAAGTCATAAGAAAACAAGATTAAATTTTTTTGTTACTAATTTAATTGCTAGGAGGTAGGAGCATCAAATAACGCTTTTATTTTATTTTATTTTTATAATTTGTATGGTTGTTTACCTTATCTATGAAATGGGATCCAAAAGATGATCTTTTTTGTTGTTAATAGTTCTCTTACTGTATTGAATGTATCATTGGAGGGAAAACACTCTAGAAGGCAAGGTTTATTTATTTATTGGATAAGGTTTGGCTCCAACCATCAATATAAATATGACATGTGTCCCGTTATGTGCAATGCCTGTGACTCACTTGATTGGTTGGGTTAACACAGTCATTTACATTGCACTTGACAAGGACAAATGTCATTTTCTTATAGGTGGTTAGAGCTCAAGGCTCCAAATATGTTTGGAGCCAAACCTTTTCCTTATTTATTTATTTTAAAAATCGACGTTTTGGACCAAATGAAGGAAATCTATGCTTTGAAGAACATTTATATTGGGAAATGTTGTCATCCCTGCTCATACGTTTCCTATGAATGGTATAGGAGGCATGAATTTTTTTTTTTTTTTTTTTTTTGAATAGAGGAGGCATAAAATTGAAAATGATTAAATTGGACATACATCTTCACAGTGTAGATAAACATAAAGTAACTACAATGTTTTGAGTTTTATCCTTATAATTGTATATATAAATGGATATTATGTTATTTTGTTTTACATTGTTTGACTTGAGCCATCAATAAGATAATAAGTGTAAATTACATATATTAAGACATCCATCCTAATTGGTCAAACTCTCATTTTTAATTTACTTTAATGGATTAAATTCATATGTAGATGTGTAATTATTTAAAATATATATTTATATTTTTTTTTTAATATTTTGTTGGTACTTTGTATTAGGGAACACTCAATGATGGGAGAGTAAATGCTGTGAAGCAACTGTCTGTAACATCGCACCAAGGAAAGAACCAATTCATAACTGAGATTGCTACTATATCTGCTATGCAACACCGTAACCTTGTGAAGTTGCATGGATGTTGCATTGAGGGAGATAAACAACTGCTTGTGTACGAGTATCTAGAGAATAAAAGTCTTGATCAAGCATTATTTAAGTGAAAGCATCTTTAAAGATGGGCTTATAAGGGAAGTCGGTAAAAAAAAAAAAAAAAAAAAGATCTTATTCACTGCCCTTTCCTTCTTTCGAAAAGTTAGGCTTACCAAGGGACCATAATAAGTGAAATACTTATACATGAAGGCCCATCAACTAGGGAGATCTCTAAAAAGACAAAAAGTCAGCCTGTCTTATTCTCTGCCTCTTAAGGCTTTGCATACTACCCGTGTGTTCCTGTGGGTATTCTAGTTCTCCATAAAATCTAATATTATTGAGAACATTTCAAACATATTGAACAACCAAGAAAAAGAAAAATAGAGAGAACTAGGATTAATAAATACACCCACTTAAAACTGTTGTCCTTGAACTTACTTTCCTTTCCCATGTTGCAGATATCCTTGCAGAATCTGCGCTACTGTCAAAAGATTCATGACATATTTTTTATCCTCCTCACCGTGCCACTGTCGACGAAGGCCAGGCCTCCTAACAGTAAGTTTTTAAAATTTTTTGTTTTGATTTTCAGTTTAGGGTTTTGATTTTGGGTTTAATTGGATTTTTTTTGAGGGATTTGCTTCATGAGGTTTTTATATTTTGTTGTTTTCTTTCAGGAACAAAAGGGTCTCTCTCTCAATCTCACTCGGACCTCTCTTCATTACCATTTGATTTTGTTTTAGGTATCAATTCTTGACTTTTAGTTGCTCTTAGCTGAAGTTGTAGCTTTTAGTTGCTTTTATCAGCAACTCACGCACACCCCATCAGCAGCACACACATGCAGCACCACATGCATGCCTCATTGGCACCACATGCACTCATCATCAACACCATACGCATGCAGCACTCATCATCAACACCATACACATGCAGCACCACACATACACACCACACTCCTAACACAAACTCAAGCTCAGGTTAAGCTTTTGAACTTGAGATCCAACAAAATTTCATTATCAAATGCTTAAATCTCCAAAATCAAGTAAACAAATTACAACTTTGACATGCTTATAGTCCCACCTATTATATTAACCACTGCTCAAATTACAACTTAGCTTTTATAATATTGCCTCCAAATATTACATTTCTGATAAGACTCTCTCTCTCTCTCTCTCTCTGGGTTTATAGCCTCACATTTAACCTATTCATTTTCTAAGTTACACATATGCATGATATTTGTTGGGATGACAATTGTTATACTTGTCCGTTTCTATGTTTAGTACACATCTATATATAATTGGAAATGTGATTGTTTAGATTTTAAATCAGTATGTGACATTGACTTGATAATATGCCTGCTTAAATTTCAGTTGGCACTTTTCAAGAACAGGAAGAAAGAGAATCTCTTTGCAAATTGGGTATTAAATCTTTTCATTTTGCCTTTTTATATACTTGTCTAGATGGATATTGTAACAATATCTTAGTATTTAAAGCAAATATCTAAACTCTCTAAATGGATAAGATATTTTTATATTTTTGTATCAATGATTTTGTGTGTACAATAGTCACTTGCTTTGAGGGGAGGGGATTAGGTTCTGTTTTAAACTTTGAGTCGAATCAGTTGATTTGAGGCATGCATGGATTTAATTTAATGATTATTCGCTTTAATGAATTGAACAATGTACATCTTAGCAAGTAGCAACATTTTACCCAAAATAATAATTGCATATATCGCTTTATCGGAAGTTTTTTTTTTTTTTTTTGAGAGAATTTCAACTTATGGCGTCTGCTCCTGATGATAGTTCTTTATCATCAAACTAAGACACTAGTCAGTTTTTGGTGTAAGCAGAGATTAAACCTCAAATCTCTTATACAACCATCAGAAACTTTACCAGTTGTTAGTTGTTAGTATAATATATTGAAACTAAAGTTTGACACCACTCTTTTTGCTAGAAAGTCGGTTAAAAATTCTTATATTGTCAAGGAATTTTCTTATCTAGTAGTTTTAATTAGTGCTAAAGAATCTTCTTATCTCTTAAGTCTTTCCAATATTAGACAATGCATTAAGTATAAGTAGTTAAATCAAGTACTATACTTCTTTCTCAAAAAAAAAGTACGATACTTTAAATTTTAAATATATATATATATATATATATATATAGTGCACAAAACTAATTAAGTAATAGTTGAAAATTAGTAATTAAAGAAGGATATTATAATTTCAAGTATCAAAGGGTTCGATCAGAGTGATATATATACATCACTCCACTGGGATTCACTGAAGCTATATGCTCCTTGAGATTCTTGTCACGGGATTAACAGGTTTTTGGTTAAATTCAAATTTACCAGTATGAAGTCGAATTCCCAGGTTATTTGTTTTCAGCGTGTTGACAGTGTTGTGCTATTCATAGTTTGTACACATACATAATACTAACATATCAGTAAATACATACGTCAATACGGACACGATATGATATTAAATACAGCAATATGATAATTTTTGAAAAATTAGAACACGAATTTAAGACAGGACATAATATGGCTATGGAAATTTTATATTTTTTTCATTAATTTTGAGTTTTTAGAATAAAACAACCATCAAAATCTTGCAAAATATATAACTAAACAAATGATTTTTAAGAAAAAATAGAAGGGTTTTTTTTCCCCAACGCACTTATTGTTATTTTCTTTTTTCCGAGTGCTAGTATCCAACTCTGCATGTCCTATACTAAACCTAGGTCTCTCTCAGCCAGTCCTACATTCATGCACGTCTGCACAAGGTTGCCAAATTTGTACATTAACTGCTAAATTGAACACTTTGACTTTGTGCGAAACTACACCACGTAGCAGACAACATGATCAACACCAAAACAAATGAATAGTTTCCACAAAACTACGCGTTCGAAGGAGTACAAAGAACTTGCCAAGTAAAAACAAAAAAGTACAATAAGGACGGGTTAACTTAATTGAGAATTCTTTGGAATAAGGTTGAAGTGGCGGTCAATTCTAGCTACACCAAGACATCTTTGGCAGCTCTAGCTCTTTGCCTTACACTGCTATTCTTTCATTTTGCAATACACATGCAACTGTTTTGGTTGTATGTGAAACTTTATGATTTCTCTGATATCTTGCGGACGAAAAGCATTTGGTCACATGCCAATCCTTTCGGCCATTTTCATGGCTTGTGACCTGCTTTGAAAGAGGACTAAGGCTCACCATATAAGGCTTCATTTAAAAGATAAGGCACTAAAATTCGTTTTCAACAAAATCGACTTGGGCATAAAACAAATAATTTAATTATAAGATATTAAGATTAGATATCGTTTTAATTAGACACAAACTCTAAATAAATATAAAATTTCTTAAATTTGCAAAGAAGATGGATTAAGATTCCTTTGATAATAGATTTATTTTCCAAAATAAATTCTAAATATATTCTAGTTCATACAATAACATTTAGAATTTCAATTTGCTTAGAAAACTCTTAAAAAGGGGTAAAGTAAAAGTTTGATAGAAATAATATTTTTTGTGATGTCCTATATCTGTAGTTCGAATCTCAATTTCCCTTCATCATCATCTACATCTAAAAAAGATATTCTAAAAAACACTTAAAATTAAGGAAATAAAACCTTAACTACTCCTAAAGTATGAAAATTAAATAATAAAAAAAATAAAAAAATAAAAACTATGAAGAAATGAAAAAACAATAAAAATTAACCCCTATATTAATTTAGCCCTACATAATATCCTTCAACTTGTCTGAAACTCGATATCATTTTTTTTTTTTTTTTTTGGAAATTTAAATCTTCTATTTTAAATGAAAAAATTGTTTCTCTACTAAAAAAAATTCTATATAGTCAAATAACCCCTCTAGATCAATAAGTAACTAATTAATAGAATTTTCCTTATAGATTAAAACAACAATACAAGTTTACAATTCTTTCTTAAGATTTATAATCTCCTTACTAATAGTATGAAAAAGGTGCTTATCAATAGTATACCTGCTATGAGCACGAGGTGAAACTAGGAATTTTTAATTTTTAATTTTTAATTTTTTAGGGAACGATGAGTTATGGTATTGATACATTATATATATAAATATTAGAATAAGCCATAATTCATAAATATATTACATATATACATAATTAATTATCAATTTTGTTGTATATATATTGACTATTTGTTTTTATAGGACTTATCATTTTTCAAACTCTAATGAGTATGCAAGATTTGTCTAGTTTAATATTCTATAGGTACCAATATATATATATATATATATATATATTATCTCTTATGATAATTATGCTCGATAATGATATTTCTTAGAATAAAATTTAACTATTTTCATGTATTTCTCGAGTGAAATTTTTAAAAATTTCCTTTTCAATATAAATTATAAAATTGATATAAGCTTGATGAGTAGGTCACAGAGTTTACACTCATGTCATAATATATACTTATTTACCAAGTAAAACCAATTCTATGCACATGCTATTAAAATATATTATAATAAGACCCTAATTCGACTATATGAATGTTGTAAAACACATAAATCAAGAAAATAAAACCCTAACCCTTTAAAATCCAAAAATTACATAAAAATATAAAAGATTAATAAACATATGTATAAGTTAACCCCATATTTGATCCTACATAAAGCTTAATAAAATTCCCTCAACTAAGCTGCATGCAATTCTTTCAATCATCACATCACATATATGACGAAAAACAAAATTTAAAGTTTAAATGGACCATATTGGCACAACCAACTTGCATGGCGTATGTATGACTCAAAACTAACGCCATATGAAATTAAAGAGGGAGATGGGGACCCGATAACCTGTTATGGCATGTTCTACATATAGACAAATGAATCTCTTTCTTTCACTAGGAATTTGCAAGATGACTCATTTCATTATGTTTTGTGTTGCATCTGCAATTTAGTTAAAAACGATTGCAAGCATGTAAATTTTAAATTAGAAACTGCTTGATTGATGTTAGAAGCAGCGTAAAAACATTAAACTTGGAGTTAGAATATCAACGTAAGGAATAGGATTCTCTTATATAAAGAAATAGGATTCTCTTTCCAATGGAGAGTATCGATCTTTCTCATAGACATAGCTTACATTGAAAACTTATTTAATCAAAAAATACATCTCTTACTATGGAAATTAAATTCCAGGAGAATTTTATTGTCTAAGTAACTTACCTGGAACATGAAGCCAGTTTTGCATGATATTATGATTTTGAAGCAATAAACTTCATAAACTGAATTTCCACTTGCAAGCAGCGTCCCTTGCCATTTCAGTTAATTGTATGTAGATTGATTTGGTCAGTTGTGCTTGTGGGTTTGGCATATATATGTAGCACCCCCAACTATGTTGATGCTAGGGACTGATCAACCATGGTCACCTTACATGTTGATTTTTGCTTGGTCAATTTATTTTTGAATTTTACAAGTGTATAATATTGGCATACAATAACAATTAATGATTCTTGTGTACATGATTGAATTTCATTGTGGACATGTGGTCCAATCTTCTACATCTTACCGTACTTCTTGTTTATTTGTGCTTCTTATAGGGGGTTTCAGGTAGGAAGACACTGAGCCACCTGCGATTCTTCTTCATCTTCCACTGCTTGCTAAAGATAAGGTAGCTTTCTTTTCATTACTCACTTTGTGGGAAATGCACCTGTGTGTAATATATGAGTACCACAAAAAAAAAAACAAAAAAAAAAAGTAGAACAAACTTTAGCTACAAAATTAGTTGCAGGCTTAGGCTACAAACTTACTTAATATCTTTTTATTGGATATGAATTTTAACAAACCCACCATTAGATTACATCTTCTTCTTATATCCTCCATGCTTGCAAAATTTCAAGAAAATTAAAGATCAATAGCTATGTCATCAATAAATTTTGACAAATTGCAAGTTTTTTAAATTTAAAATTATGCACAAAATATAAACTTATAGATCATCTAGTAAATAATATCCTATTGACTCAAAATTTAACATATGTATTAAGAGCGTAAAGATCATGCAATTCAACTGTTACATTTTCAAAATATGTTCTAATATGTTTTGTATTGAATGAGTTTGTAGCCTTAAACTACAACTAGTTTTGTAGCTAAATTTTGTTCAAAAAAGTATTCCCTAAGCTAGCTATAGCTGCATTTTTTGTAAGCGCGGCTATAGCTGCCCTATAGCCACATTTCTTATAAATGCAGCTAAAATGATATACCTATAACAGCGTTTTTAAAAATGCAGCTATAGGTCCCCTCTATACTAATAAGTATTTATTACAAACAGAGGGGACCTATAGCTGTGTTTTTAAAAACGCTGCTATATTAGTTAAAGATTTTTATTTCTATTTATTTAAGTTATGCTTGATTTAGTGTTATTATTTTGAAAAATGAAAGCATAGGTTACTCTTGAAGTAGTGTTATATATATGTTCTATGAAAATCTAAGCATAGTTGGGAATGAATCTAAGTAGTGTTATATCTGTTCGTAACAAATCACATATTCTTAACAAATCACCTATGAATCTAATTTTAAGGTTTATTGGCTCTGCATTACCATATGTTTTTGTAGGTCAGATTTTGTAAATCTTGTATACCAATGGATAAAAGTTGGATGAAGAATAGGAGGGGTGACAAGGAATATATTCAAGTTATACTTAGATTTGTGGAATTTGCATCTTTACATGCACGCGATGGGAAGATCTTATGTCCTCGTACCAAATGTGTGAACTTGAATTTAGTACTGCCCGGGGTGGCACGTGAACGTCTGTGGAGTAAGGGGATGCTTGGAAGTTACACACATTGGAAATTTCATGGGGAATTGGCGGCTGCGCCAACGGCTCCCGAATGTGGGAGTAGTCATGTGCAAGACTCCCATGAACAATACGGTGACTTCCATGGGATGTTGCATGATTTGTGCTCCACGCATGAAATGGCAGCCGAACCAATGGAACAAGGTGAAACTGTGCAACAACTGGCTGAAGGTCCGAATGATGGTGCACAAAAGTTTTACAAAATGATAGATGATGTGGACAAACCTTTATATGCTGGTTGTACGAAATTTAGCATATTGTCAGCCATCGTTGTGTTGTTCCAGTTGAAGACTCTTTGTGGTTAGACGAACAAGTCATTTACTATGTTGCTTCAAGTCCTGAAAGATTTACTTCCTTCAGATGCTAAGTTTCCAAAGGACCATTATAAGGCTAAGAAGATAATCCGAGATTTGGGTTTGGGTTATGAGAAGATCCATGCTTGTCCCAATGATTGTATGCTATTTTGAAAGGAGAATGTTAACCTCGAGGAGTATCCTTGTTGTGCCGTTTCAAGGTGAAAAACGAATGAGGCATCCGTTATAGGTAATAATGCCTCATCCAGTAAGGGAAATAAGAAAGCTGCAAAGATCCTACGGTGGTTCCCCTTAAAGCCAAGATTGCAGCGACTGTTTTTGTCACCCGACCTGGCAAGTTCTATGAAATGGCATGTTAATGGTCGTACAGATAACGGGGTAATGCGGCATCCTGCTGACTTGAATGCATGGAAAATGTTTGACACTACGCATTTACAATTCTTGTCTGAGCCTCGTATTGTCAAACTTGGATTAGCTGCGGATGGGTTCAACCCCTTCAGAATTATGAGTACTACTCACTGCACTTGGCCTGTCATGTTGGTCCCTTGCAATCTCCCGCCTTGGCTGTGCATAAAACGGTCATCTTTGATTCTATCACTAATTATTCCTGGTCCTACATCGCCAGGGATTACGATAGATGCATACTTGCAACCCTTAGTAGAAGAACTGAGGGAATTATGGGATGTTGGAGTAGAAGCATATGATGCATCTTCAAAAAATGTATTCCAATTGCGTGCAGCATTGATGTGGACCGTACATGATTTTCCTGCATACGCAGATGTGTTGGGTTGGAGTACGAAAGGTAAGTTTGCGTGTCCTTGTTGTGCCTTAGAGACCAACTCTCGATATTTAAAACATGGCCACAAATTCTATTACATGGGACATAGGCGATGGTTGGATAGTGACCACGAATTTCGGGAAGAAGATACATTATTTGATGGATCTACTGATATATGAGTGGCTCCTGTGCCACCAGTTGCGTCAGACGTACTTGTGGAGACTGAAAGTTTAGTTGGACATTGTCTGGGGAAGAAATGTCAACTTCTTTACAACAAAAGAAAGAGAGGTGAGGCAAACCAATGTGCTTGGAAGAAGAGAAGTATATTTTTCTACTTGCCTTATTGGGAGGATCACAAGTTGCGACACAATCTTGATGTCATGCATATAGAGAAGAATGTGATGGACAATATACTTGGCATGATGCTGAACTTGAAGGACTGGACAAAGGATAATTACAAGGCACGCCTTGACTTGGTAGACATGAGAATAAAGAGTGAACTCCACCTACGGCGAAAAGGTGATGATAAGTATATGATACCACCCGCGTGTTTTCATATGACTGCATTGGAGAAAGATGGTTTCTTGCAAGTTTTGCGGGACATAAGAGTGCCTGATGGATATGCTTCCAACATCTCACGTCATGTCAATCTGAAAGAACGCAAGATTTCTGGTTTAAAGAGTCACGATAATCACATCATGATGCAACAACTCCTTCCAATAACTTTACAAGGATCTTTGTCATCACACGTTACTGGGCCTTTGATAAAGTTAGCTTGTTTCTTCAGAAAAATTTGTTCCAAAACCCTTATGGCTTCAGATATTGTAAATGCTAAGGCAGAGATTGCAGTCACGTTGTGTGAATTGAAAAAGATATTTCCTCCATCTTTCTTCACTATGATGGTACATTTGGTCATGCACTTAGCTATTATTGGTGGTCCAGTTCAGTACTGTTGGATGTACCCCATTGAGAGGTAAGTCGTATGTAATACATGTACAGTATGAGCTTTATGTGCGCTTTCTAATAGCTAGTGTCAATTACTAATCTTCTCATACGCGTTATAGGTACCTCTCATGCCTTAAGTCTTACGTAAGAAATAGGGCTGCTCCAAAAGGGTGTATTGCTGAAGGATACATAGTGGAGGAATGCTTAACGTTTTGTTCACGGTATATGAAAGGAGTTGAAACTATATTCAATCGACCCACGAGGACGATGGAGGAGTCAACAGGGGCAGTTTCAAGCATGACACTAGACAATAGGGAGTTGACCCAAGCTCATCGCTACGTGTTATTCAATTCCGAGAACATTTACCAGTTTCGTGAGTAAGTACTACGACACCAATATCATTGCATGACAATCTAATGTACGCTAGGTGTATTAACACTAATACAATTGGCATCGCATGTAGGATGCACAAAAGTATGGTGGAGGACGAACTTCGAAGGGGCCACCATCGTATATCTGAGGCTATTATTCATAAGCACCACATGGAGAAGTTTTGTGATTGGTTTAGATCTCACGTACATATGACATCTTCAACTTCTCAAGCTTGTAACTTTCCCATAAGTAGAATTACTGTACTAATTATAATAAGTTTGTTTCGTTATAATAGGTGATGTTAATGACTGATGCTGATAGGGAAAGTATTTCACTTACTGATACAATTATCACACTTTTCAAAGGGCCATATACTTTAGTAAATCGGCTGAAGCATTATGTCATAAATGGGTTAAAATTTAGGAGTTCCAATGTCGAGGCAAATAGAAAAACACAGAATAGTGGAGTTAGTGTCGTAATTAAAGGTGGCATTACGTACTATAGTGTGTTAACAGATATTATTGAGCTGAATTATTCTGACAATATCAGACACATGTTATTCAAGTGTACATGGGTTTATGATCAAAATAGGAGGGGATATAAAACTGATGAGTTTGGGTTTCCTATAGTGAATTTTACACACTCCATACATGGTGGGGAGGAAATGGTGGATGAACCATATGTCTTGGCGTCTCAAGCTACACAAGTTTTTTATGTTGAAGATAAAAGGCACAAAGATTGGTATGTTGTTGTTAAAACTAAAGCCAGAGATGTGTTTGATGCCGGTATTGGCCCTCATTGTGACGAGAATGACACATATGGGTTTTATGAGAACATTCCGTACAATATAACTAGTAATGATGCTGGTAGGGAAAACCTTTGTTGGGGTTGAGATGATGTGGAAGGAATGACAATTGATGCCTCTATCATTGGCAAAAGAGATCTTCATGAAATGGACAACTTAGATGATTATGAGTTCATTGATGATAAGTCCAATGATGAAGATGACAACGAAGTCAAGTACAGCGATGATGAGTAGTGTAATAGGGTACTGTTATTGTATGTGTAATTATGTTATAGTTATTATTGAAATTGTAAGTAGAATTTGTAAAGGTCTATTGCATGCAAAGTTGGACAATCTTGCATATATATGTGAAAACTATGTTCCTCTGCATGTTTTTAAGAAATAACAATTTTAACATAAGTAATTATCACGTGAAACTGTTATTTCTTCATGTTGTTAAGAAATAAGAGTTTTAACATATATCATTAACTTTAAAACTGTTATTTCTTCATGTTGTTTGTATAATATTATCTTCATGTTGTTAAAACTGTTATTTGTTCATGTTGTTATTTGTTCATGTGATTGGCTATTGGCTATAATTATCTTTATGTTTGTGTTGTGAAGGTGTTGGACACAGGTATGGGGAGGAGGAAATGGCAATTGCCGCTTGTTTACGTTGGCAAAGGATCGTCACATTCCCGACAAAGGGTGGAGGCACAAGATGAGGAAGCCCATATTTCTGAGGAGGCAAAACCGGTTGCGAGTGACGATGAGACACAGCCCCCAGGTACTTAACATGTCTTCTAATAAAAATCCTATTGGTTGATCTAGACCTTGAATTCTCTAACCCTGCACAAGATGGCCCCGCCAATTCAATGGTAATACATTCCGTACAACTCACACTCAAGTGGTATTGTGGTAAGGCAAAGTGGACGAGGTAGTTGACTATAAGACTCCCACCACCCTGGGGTCACTAATACATTATTAGATCAACTTGTCATCTTTGTTGTTGCTAGCTTGTCATTAAGACTAAGAATTGTCAAAGTAGGCTACTAATGCATTTGTCTTATCTCATCCATACATTATGCTTCGTCTCTCTTAAAAAAAACATTCCAAACACTTTCATTGTCTATTAATATGCAGGGAGCATATTTGAACTTTGAAGTGTGATATCAATTTTTTTTAAACCCTCAATTTACCATAATTATGGGATTTGTAAGAAAGGAGGATGTTTGGTGTGTGAATTCGATTTACCACAAGTATAGGATAAGGGGGTTATTTCCTTTTTAAAAAAGAAGGTAGTAACACTAGTCACTAGACCCTCAAATTCTTGTTCTCTAAATGACACTCTAACTGCCCTGACATAATTGTGAGTGTATAGTCCTAAGTTTTAGGAGTTTTTACAAATATCATACTTTGATTTTGACATTAACGTGAATACCAATTTGGTTCTTACTTCTTATACTTTTGATTTGAATAATTAAACCCTACAGTTTAGTTTTGTAACAAATTAAACATTTTTTTTCAGTTAAAATTAACAAACTTAATCACTTATAAAATGTACATAATAATAAAATATGTGTATATCATGTCATTAAATGTGTTAGTCTTTAACAAAAAATATTAGTAAAAAATTTAAGGGCCCTTTCTCTATGTTTAGGGTAGTTCACAATTCCTTCATTTATTTTTTAAACCAATCAATTTCCCCCCTTATGTTTAGGAAATGAGCAAACACCCCAAATTCGTTACTTTTTAGTTAAATCCAATGAAATCACAATAATTACAAATGTAATAAAAAAAATATTAAAAAAAAAAATACAATCCTCAACTTTTTCTTTTTCTTGTGGTGTACAATTAATAATTTATTCAAAAGACTCATTGGATTTAACTGAGAAAGTAATAAATTGGGCATATTTGCTTATTTCCCAAATATAGAGGGAAAAATTGGTTGGTCTCAAAGATAAGGGGGTAAATTGTGAACTACCCAAATATAAAGGGGGAAAATTGTTTTTCCTCCAAAATTTAATTTATAACAAAACTAGAGTAGCAAAAACCGAAAACTATCTCATGAGCCCACTCAATGGAGGGGGCTTCTTACAAGCTTGTAAGCTCCAAGTGTGGGATTTACATGCTTGTGAGTTGCCTGCTCAATTGAACGGCCATAAAAGATACCTTCTCAAGACTATGCTTTTTCAAATAAGATCTTAAACTACTTGGGAAAACGAGTCTTGATCCCAAAGAAAAATGATGTATGAAGTATGAACCCAAAGAAAAAAGAACAAAAGAACTTAGAGATATTCCTTACGGAGAATATTAATACTTTTATCTTTTTAAGATGGAAGCCTGTAGGGAGTTTTTAGAATAAATTAAAAAAAACAAAAAAAAAAAGGTAGAGGTTTACATTTTTCTGTATACCATAAAATTTTAACTTAATTAATGTTGAGGTTTACATTTTGAGGTATACCATAAAGTAGAGGTTTACATTTTTCTGTATAACATTATTGTTCCACGTGCATAAAGAGAAGAGAGCCTCAACGATCCCATAAAGCATAAAGGAACAAGTGTCTAAACGGAAAAGCTTGAAAGGTAGCCAAGAAATGCATATAAATCCATTTTTCACCTGAAGATGCTAGGACTGCCCATGTCATGGCGCTCATCGATCAATCCCTTTCAAATGAATTAAATATATAAATATATATATATATATATTTCTTTAATTATTACAAAATTTTGAAATTTTGGTCTTTATTCCAGGGACATGGGATGAATTTGGTCTACCATAAATCATCTCCAACATTTTGATCCGCATGAATTTTTATTTTATTTTTTATTTTTATTTAAAGGTAATAGGACACACTTACTGATATTAAACAAATTTCAGATTAGTGATCATTCACTTAGGTTATTGCTTAAGATGTGATGAAGTTTTTATTTCCAATTATTTGAATTATGCAGGAAAGATTCACTCATGAAGCTATAATTGGAAGAAGCTAAAGCTACAAGTCGTTTTTGTCTTTCTTCTTCTTAAACTACAAGTCGTTCTTTATGTGTGTATCCATCATTTCTCAACTGACAGTAATAAAAGCATAATCCATTTCCCAACTCACGTGCTAATCATGTGCCACCGGGAAATGATTGATACACACCCTGTTGCACACATATTTGTACACCCAAAAATTGCTCTAAAATCGTGAGTTGAAGTTATGAGTTATGTATATCAGAGTGTATATATATGGTATTTGGTGAATGAATGAAATCATATAAGCATTTCACAATTGGATAAAATCTAGCTCCAAAATTAATAGATTTTGTGACAGTGAACTTATCGCAAGCCTTCTTTTTCTAGATTTTGTGATAAGTTATGCTAAAAACATCCACCTAGTACGTACTGTGTAAAAGAAATAATAATTTGAGATGTTTTCTATTTTGGGTTGAATTTCTGGTTTGAGGCTATATATAAAAATTTACGCATTGTACACAAAATCGAGTTGCATATGAAGTTATTAGCAGCTTATGGATTAGGTCAAATGCAAACCACACCTTCAATAGTTTTCTCTCAAGCAAGCTCAAAAGAAAAAGAAAAAATCATCTGAAACGGTTGGCAAATGCCAATAATAATTTCAAATAGACAACCTTTGTAATCTGGTCTTTATGCTTGGATGAATATATAAATCCCTCATACTCTTAATTAATGTAAAGGTTTACATTTTTCTGTATACCATAAAGTAGAGGTTTACATTTATTATCACAAACAACAAAAATTAATGTGCTTTATGAAATACCTACCAGCTTATTATCCGTAATTTTATTTACTTTCTTCAATGGCTTTACAGTTCACATTACATCTCCTATTGCGTCACTACTTCAGTACTTTCTGCTATTTCAATGATATCTAATTTATATCGAATGAAGGGTCAGGGGAGGCCCTAGGGGCATCCTAACATGTTCATCCTTTAGGTTATATGAATTCATGGGAGAAAGGCATAAATGTACTGATGTTTTGTTTAAATGAAATTATAAACCCTTAATATCACATTAAGTTACTAGATGAATCATTTTTTCGTGGTGTGATATGTTTCATTACTTGTGAGATTTGATAATTCAGTCCTAATATTGGTGGTTTTGTAGATACAGATGATTATCAACAAACCCCAGCAACGAAAAATAGGCTTAAAAGGCGTGGTCCTACAAGGCTAGCTGACATATGGGCATCGGATGGTGAGTACAAAATCCCATTGCCGTTAAATGATCAAGGCCAACCGATTGGTCTGGATGGTGGCACGTTCGTTCGGTGGTTGGGAACTTTTTGCGAGAATGGCTTATTATGCCCGTTTACGCCTGCTGGGTGGCCAAACGTCCCTGAAAAATTTAAACAGGATTGTTGGATCGAGATTGAGGTAATATGAAAATAAAGTATAAGTAACAGTCATTTACAACCGTTGTCCTAATTAAATGTCATATTCAGTAGGGTCCATGCTTGTGTTTTACTAACTCCACTTTTGCATTTCAGAAATGGTATCTAATTGACCCCGATATTGTCACACCACCCAATCAAATGGAATGAGCAATGCATCAACTTGGGGTCTTGAGGAGAAATCGGAGGACAAAGTTGAAGAAGGATCACTATAAAAGTGGGATGACAAAGGAACAAGTATTGGCCAACAAACCGTCGACGGTTGACAAAGTGCAGTGGATGGAGATGGTTAACTATTGGTTTTTGGACAAAACGGTGGTACTGCTACTTTATTCGTCTATCTCATTTTAGTGGTAATTTAGTCAAGAGATGTTTTGTTTTCATATACTTTGATGGTAATGTGGTTGCAGACATTAAGTAACAAGAACAAGGTGAGTCGAGGAAAACAGAAGAAGATAGCAAGGTCTGGGCCTAAAAGTTTTGCACAAATTTCTGATGACGTGGTAAGAAATGAATTAAAAGTGCTACTGTATTCGTGTATCACATAAGCCGATTTTATGCTTCTAAATCACACAAAATGTTGAAAATACTCTTTTACTTTCTTACTGGTGGTAGATATAAATGTAGAATTCATGAAGGCCTTAGTCAATGCAAATGATAAACAACATGACAAATCTGAGAGCAATTGTGTTTATTGTATGAAATTTTGTTCATCATGTAGACGAAAGCTAACGGGGCTTCGATCGAGCGTACAGATGTGTATCTAAAAGTATACTCTAGGAAAAATGGGGCTGTTGTTACTCCCAATGCGCAAGAGAACATGGTAAGCACAATTTGAATAGAATTTTAGTGTATTTTGTGTTTGTATTGTTTATGGTGTGTAATATGTTATTTGGGTCTTGTGGGAAAACGTACAGAATAGGATGGAAGAACTTTTGACTTAAGAGGGCATGCGACTACAAGGAGAGCTTGGTAGTGGAGTCCTCTAGTCCAAAGACAATGCGTATGCTCGCGTGTTTGGTCCAGAGCGCCCTGGACGTGTACGTGGGGTGGGATTTGGAATCACCCCATCTGGAAGAAGTGCCAAAAATGCTTCACAGTCTACCTCGACTCCATCGTCGTCAAGCAGAACGACCCAAAGGATTTCGGAGTTGGAGAACAACTCCTCTATCCTTAGGGAGCAACTAGCCCAAGTACAAGAACAACTCTCCCAATCAGAAGCAAGGCACCAAGAACAACTCTCCGAAGTAGAAGCAAGGCACCAATTGCAAATGGCCAAAGTGATGACGCACATGAATGCAATGTTCACCCAACTTAGCCCTTGTATGCATGATTTGCATATGTCTCAAGTACCAAACAAATGATATTTAGCAAAACACTACTTTTTGCAATGCATTGTTATGTGATATTAATACGATGCCTTTAATATATTCAGGGTGGCAATGCTAGATGGGGACTCTCCATGGGAATGAAACTGTGAATCCTCAGGTAGAACAAATACAACTATTCGTTATAACATATACAACTATATTGGGAAAAAAGTAAAAATAAAAATCAGATATATTCCTGCCTTTGTTGGTTTTATTCCAATTTGAAGGTCCCACATCAATATATATGAAGCAAGAAGTAGGGAAGTAGATGTACTATAAGACATACAATCAAATTAGAAAATTTCAACCATGAATGTAGACAGGAAAGTATCCTTGTTCCAAAAACCTTTCAAGTGAACATTTTTATACATGCCTTTTTACACTTGCTAAATGTAGCTGATAGTTCCATGATGCACGAGTGTTTTCAAGTGTTTGCACTATTTTCAAGTGTTCCAAGCTTAGGGATTTTTGCAAGCCCAATTCAACCCAATTTTCGGTATTCTCATTTTCACAGGTAATTGGCAGTAGCTACGGGCATTGGACTGACTGATCAAGTACCATGATGCTTGCTGGAAACTGGCTAATCAAGTACCATAATGCTTGCTGACAATTTTTTGTGATGTAAAAAATCCTTGAGGGATATGCATTTTGTGATGTAAAAATCTTTTGTTGGGAACTTGTTTTGTTTATGTAATTATTTGGGCAATGCAATCTTTTGGCAATGAACTTGTTTTGTTTGCTGGCAATTGGTTGGGAACTGTTGAGTGTTGGCAATTTGTTTTGTTGGTTCCAATTGGTTGCATCTGTTGAGTGTTGGCAATTGTTTTGGGCAGGAATTATAGATTTAGCAAGAAAAAAAATAGGAAAAAAAAAAAATCTATAGCCGAGTTTTTAAAAACGCAGCTATAGAAAAACCCAATGTAGTTTCTAAACGCAGCCCAAAGATGTCCTATAGCCGCGTTTTAAAAAACGTAGCTATAGGTCTAAGCCTATAATTGTGTTTTAGAAAACGCAGCTACAGGTCTTAGCCTATAACTACGTTTTAAATGCAACCCAAAGCGGGTCTATAGCCGCATTTTTTACAAACGCAGCTATAAGTCTCAACCTATAGGGGGTAGAAAAACACAACTATAGGGGTACCTGTAACCGCATTTAAAAAAACGCAGCTATAGACCCCGCAAGGGGCTATTGTGGCGCAGTAAAAGCCACGTTTGTAAACGCGACTATATCTTATAGCTGCGTTTTTAGGGTCTATAGCTGCGTTTTTGAAATGCGGCTAAAGCCCATGTTTTTTGTAGTGGGACCAAATTGATTGCTACCAAATTGTAGAGATCAAATTGATTATGACCCCAAAATGTAGGGGACCAAAATGGTGTTTTTGTCTTACTAATTTTGGTGCAGCGGTAGTACACATTCATTTAATAATAGTAAAATGTAAATTGATGCAATTGGATAACTTTTCTATAGACACAAGTGTATATTTGGCATCATCTTATAAGCTTAGTTTTTATGTACCTTTTTTTAAAACTTTGCTTTTTCTTGTATTTTCTTATTTTATTTAAAATAAATTTAAGGTACAAGTATACTTTAATACATTTTCAGCAAAAAGTTAAATAAGTTGTTTTCAAATAAACACATGATATAGTAAACTCACAATTTAACACTTTTCAAAAGAAATTAAATTCTTCACTAATTTTTTCGAATTCAATTGTCTAATAATTTATCTTTCAATCTTGCACCCAAAGACGAGGATGGTATCAATGATAACTACAAAACAATGTCTGAGAAAAATGCTATTTATCAATAGTAAAAAGTTAATTTTTTGTTGCATATAGGATGTAACCCAATTGTTATTTCATCCTTAATGATGGCTAGTGTGATCTCAACCGTATGTGCGTGCGTAAATTCTCCTTTATTTTTATTTTAAATTGAAATTATCTTTGTAATTAAAGATTCTATCCAAGTGCTAATGATTGTTTTTTGTCTGTTACTAGGAAAAGTAAACTTGATTATTATTGGAAAAAATGGCCAAACCTACTACTCTGGCTACTGGTTCATTTAGAAAAGAATTTCTTTCTTGGTTGGAAACACTTGCAAAAGAAATGAGATGCGAAGAGTTGGCCATTGACATAGAACTAGTCATGGAGCCATCCCAGTGGCCTGAGTGTTGCATCTACGTAGTCCCAAGAAACTTCGTGAGGTAAACAAAGAAGCCTACACTCCAAAGCTAATTTCAATAGGCCCTCTTCACCACGGCAAATATGAACTGCGTTCCATGGAAATGCTGAAACTAAAATATCTCAGGGAATTCTGTTATCGGGCTAAGACATGCCACAAGGATATTGCAAGGGTCATTGAAGAAAATGAACAAAAGATTCGCCGATGTTATAAACAGATCTCTTACTTTGATCTTAGCAGTGAAGATTTCGCGAATATGGTTTTATTGGATTCAATCTTTATAATTGAGCTATTCTTGAGGTCTGCTGCAATTGATGGGCACTTTAGGAGGATTTCTGCGTCTGGAGAAGATGAAAGTTATGCAAGTGAAGAAGATGGATACTGTAATGTAAGAGGAGATTGCATAGCAAGTAAACCATTGCTGAGGAAGCATATACGGCAAGACTTGTTATTACTTGAAAATCAGCTTCCATTTTTTATTCTCGACGAGTTACACACACAATTTTCCATGTGTGAACAAAACAATTGTATTTCCTTTCTTAAGCTTGCCCGCAATTTCCTTTTTCCCGCACCCAAGAAGAAGAAAGACACCGTACGCATTGATAAGAAAGACACCCCACCCATTGATAAGAAGAAAGTAAAACATTTCACTGATTTGATGAGATATCACTACTGTCCATCCAAAGCTTGTATTGGAGCTGATGATGATCTTATTGAAGTTCTACATAATGCAAAAAAGCTGCAGGATGAGGCAGGAGTGGTATTCATAAAGGCTGAAAATGGAAAGTTACTTGACATAGAATTCAAGAAAGGTTGCCTCACGAACATATTTCCTTGCATCACTTGCTCATGGCTCTTGAATTGCTTGGCGTGCTTGAAACGGTTTCAATGCTTGATGGATACACAAACTTCCTTAAAAGTCCCATGCTTTGATGTACATGACGAAACTGAAGGCATTTTTCGGAACCTCATGGCCTTGGAGCAGTGTCATTATCCATTTGAAGCTTACATATGCAATAATATTGTGCTATTGGATCATCTTATCAACACTAGAGACGATGTGGAGTTGCTTGTTGAAAAAGGGATTGTCGTTAACGCCTTAGGCAGCAATAAAGCAGTTGCCACTATGGTTAACAAACTTGCCCTTGAAATTACGGAAAAGAATACTTGTTACAAATATCTCGCTGACCAAATTAATGAGTACTACAAGAATGATTGGAACCGTAATATGGGATCCTTGGGAACAGTCTATTTCCGTGATATTTGGAGAGGCACTGCAACTGTTGTTGGAATCATAGTCCTACTTGTGACTATCTTGAATTTCCTTAGGCCTTTTGTCTTCAAGAATATTTAAGTATTTTCATTGTGATATTATCAATTATTTGTTAGTTTGGCATTGCTTGTAGTTATTTTAAAAATTGCCAGTCTATTTAGTTTGTGATATCTTTTCCTTTCTAAAAAATTGTACTTTTTATTACACATTTTCGATGTTTCAATTTTCACCATCCATCTAGTGTCCGTATATATATCGGCTAATCAAGTTGTGCCCACTATTCCCTAATGAAATAGTTATATCCTCTGTTCCCTAATAAAACAGTAGTTATATTAATTAAAAGCACTTAAAACTGCACCTATTGAAGGACAACACCACAAACACTGAGATGTGGTTGATTCAACTAGATTCCCCAAAGAGCTATTATGCCTTCCTAACTTGATTGGTTAAGATTTCTTGGTGTGGATGGAAAGTGTTTTTCTTAGTGTGGAAGCAAATGATCCCCCTTGATATAAAATGATTTCCTTAGGATCTGTTTGGTTGGAGGAGTGGAAAAGTAGGAGGATAGAAAATGGAGATGGGATAGAAAAGATTTATTTTTCTCTCATCTGTATTCGATTGAAAGGATAGAAAAGTGAAGGGATGGAAAATTCTTTTGTTTGGTTGATAAAAAAAATTAGAGGATAGAAAATAGAGTTGGTATAAATTTACCATTATGTCCAAATTACGTAAAACAAAAAATAATACATTATATGTTTATTATAAAATTATATATGAATGATTACTTCATTAAAAAAAAATTAAATAAAAAGAGGATAAGAAGTTCAAGAACCCAAAAAATTTTCTCAAAAAAAAAAAAAAAAAAACAATTGTGAAAAGAAAGGAAGAGCACAAAAGAAAAGAATTAATATATATATATATATAGAGAGAGAGAGAGAGAGAGAGAGAGAGAGAGAGAGAGAGAGAGAGAGAACTTTGAGGGGGTAAATGTGTAATTCAAGAAATAAGCCCTTTATTTTCTATCCTCTATGTTTTATCTACTAAACCAAACAAGGGAAAACATTATTTTCGCCCCTATTTTCCTCCCTCCCTTTTCCATCCCTCCTATTTTCACTTCAACCAAACGGGCCTTATTGAAGAAGTTTTTTTGTATTCCTTGTCCATCATTAAATAGGATTGGAATCCTATAAATAGGAATTATTACAAAAGGTTTGACAGCTTTGGCCAATGGTCCTTCCACATGAGAAGAGAAGAAGGCTCTTAAAAGAACATAAGTAGATTTATTCGAAGAGTGGTTTGTTAGATTTTTAGGTAAAAAGATATCCATGTATGTGTGTTGAGTGTTTGTTTGTTTTGTTAGTGTGAGAGAGTTATTAGGTATATTCAGGCTTTGGGATTGTGAGTATTGTTTGTGTGAGTTGAGTGTTATGAGGTTTGGTTAAGTGTGGATGTAATTCATATCGGTCACTAATAGTGGATTTTGATTGATATTGCCCTTGAACATTGGTTTGGAATTTACCAAACCACATTAAATATTATTTTCTTATGTGATGTTTTTATTTCTTGTTTGTGCAAATGCATTTCTACTTATCCTAAATTACAACTACTAGTATTAGAGCTCAAGGGTTGATCTAATCGAAGTTCAAGAGAAGATCATTTCTAGTGCACCTTTGACGTTGGCTCGAGGTAGAAACGTGCACAAGTTTAGCTTTTGATGTGGAAACAACTTCAATAAACACTTGATTGGAATAAGGTGTAGTTCCTACAAAAAGTATAAAATTGTTTAATAGAATTTGAATCAAGGTGGAGATTTCTTATAAATTACCTCAAATTCCTGATTTAATTAGTTCAGGGTTTATTAGTGTGGAAGCAAATGATTCTCCTAAAAAATATTCCCTATTGAACATCAAGGAATTGAATTGTACCCATCTAAATAGAATTTGTTACAAAGGGTTTGGGGCTTTCTATGAGTAGTGAGCATTGTTTGTTTAAGTGTGTTGTAATTCATATTGTTGATAGTGGATTTTGGTTTACATTACCTATAGATATAAGATTGGAGTTTCCCAAGCCACACTAAATACTATTGTTCTATGTGACCTTTTTATTTTCTTGTTTGTGTGAATGTGCTTTTGCTAACCCCAAATCATAACAATTGATATTAAAGCTTCCGCTATAGCACAACAGGTCCAAACTCTTTGGCTTAAAGTTTTGGGCTAACTACTTAATTGGAGTCTCTCAAATGTGTTCTCTCCTTATTAAGTGGTATCAAAGTTCATGGTAGTGTGTAGCAAACTAGAGCAAAGACGGGGTGCATGTACTTGGAGTCTGTTAGTTTTAGACCCCTGACAAAACATTATAGGCGTAAATGCACTTTTAGTCCTTACATTTTGGCTTTTTTCCATTTTAGTCCCTACATTTTAATTTTATCACTTTTAGTCCCTAAACCAATTAACGCGTGTTATTTTCGTCCTTTCCGTCAATCAACCGATGGAAATAGCAGACGTGGCAGCCGGAGGAATTAAAATATTATAAAAATGCCACATCACCCATGACACATCAGCATATAAATTTAAAAAATTAATTTATTAATTTTAACAAAATTAAAAAACATAAAAACAAAATTTAAAACATAAAAATACATCAGATTTGAATCAAACAAACAAAAAACCCAAAATTGTGGTGACTTTTTTTCTCTCCCATTCTCTTCAAGGCTGAAACCCATGGTCATGAACACCATCACTAGAGCCACCCATGGCCGGACCCACTGTCACAGTCCACTACAAGCCACCACCCACTCTCTTATTATTTCTCTTCCTTCTCTTCCTTCTCTCTCTCATTACAGATCAGCGGATGGTGTCGAGATTGGTGTTTGAGGTTTGGTTGTTTGAAGATTGGCATTTGGGGCGTGGAGATCGGCCTTTGACGTAGTGGAGATCGGCCTTTAGGGTTTCTATGGGGCGTGCAGATCAGCGTCGGCATGGTGGAGATCGGCGAGTTATGGAGGTTTTGGGCTGTGTGGGTCGTGTGATGGAAGTTTTAAGATGTGTGGGTCATATGGTAGAGGTGGGTTGTGTGGCGGTGGTCGTGGCAGTTTCTGGGTTTGGTTGGATGGTGTCGAGATTGGTGTTTGGGGTTTGGTTGTTTAAAGATCGGCATTTGGGGCGTGGAGATCGGCCTTTGACGTAGTGGAGATCGGCGTTTAGGGTTTGTTCTGATTGGTTTCTTGATCTGGGTTTAATCTGGGTTGGTTTGTTAACTGGGTTTATGGGTTTGATTTGCTGAGAATTCGGTGTTGATTGTGTTAGAATTTGGGGAAGAACATGAAGAATTCGATGATCTTGATTTGTGGTAGATCTGATGGTGCTGGGTTTGATGATCTCTAAGGTGTTGAATTTGGGTTTTTTCTTCTTGTTTTCATTTATGTCCTAGTGATCTGGGTTTGAGTTCTTGGGTTGCTGGGTTTGTGTTCTTGTGATGGGTTTGAGTTTTTGGTTGCTGGGTTTGATTTGGGAAGAATATGAAGAACAAGTTGTAAAATGAAGAACAATCTGAAGAACATGAAGAACAATCTTAATTCATGTGAATTTTAGTTTTTAATTATGTTTTTATTTGTATTATTTAGTTTAAATTAATAAATTAATTTTTTAAATTTATATGCTGATGTGTCATGGGTGACGTGGCATTTTTATAATATTTTAATTCCTCCGGCTACCACCTTAGCTATTTCTGTCGATTGATTGACAGAAATGACGAAAATAACACATGTTAATTGGTTTAGGGACTAAAAGTAGTAAAATAAAAATGTAGGGACTAAAATGGAAAAAAGCCAAAATGTAGGGACTAAAAGTGCATTTACGCCAACATTATATTTAACCAAAATAAAGCCAAGTTGATTATTAGATCAATTATGCCATCCCCATTCCTGATTCTCCTTACTACACTACCATGGGTGCCATCGACGCCGGTTCTGTTCGACGGAGCGAGGCTCAGCTTTGACCGAAGCGGCCACGTGTGGAGTCTTTCGGTCCTGCAGCTTTAGCTGTTCCTTCCACCTTTGCTCCTTCCTCGACTGGTGAATTGACCCTAGAGGCCATCATGGCGCAGCTTTGATGCATGGATGCTCACCTTGACACATTCTCTAATGAGTTGTGTCAGGTGAACACTTGTGTCAATCGTATAGCATGACGATAGAATCGCCTTGGTGGGTTTGCCGCCTCTCCATCTCCTTCTCTAGAGGCTTCTGCAAATGAGGATGATAGTGACGATGGTGATGATGAGGATGCTAGCTCTTCCAGTGATAATGAGATGACGACTTCTCAGTGACTTACCCTTTGTCTTTTGTGACAAAAAGGGAGAATAGTTTTGGGATGAGAGTAGTCTTGTACTTAGGGGGAGAGTTAGTATAGAACATTTTTGTTAGGGGGAGTGTCTATACATTTTGAGGGATGTAGTGAGGTTCTTATGTACTTTTCTTTTCTTTTCTTTCTTTAGCCTCATGTATATTGGTCTTGTGACCATTCATTTATTGACATACATTGTACTTATCTTTTGATATATATATGATGATGTACGTTTCTTCACCTATCTCTCCATGTGTTGTTTCTTTTCTCTCTTTATACACATGTTTCTTTATGTATGCAATCCTTTGTTTCTATTTCACATATGATGCCTTGATGAGTTTTGTTTAAGTGTTTCAGAAAGACAGGTTGTTATAGTCTACCATGCCATTAACTCTCTTCTTGCGAAGTTTTTCAAGAGTTTGTGTTAGGGTTGAAGTTGTTTTGTATTTTAACAAGTGATTATGAGTTTAGTGATTTAAGACTTTTCTCATAATTCATTTGTTAATTGTGGTTTTGTCACGGATTGTCAAAGGGGGAGATTGTTAGGGCCATATTTGATGTAATTGGCTTATCCTTTAACAAAACGCACTTTACTTGTAATTGGGTAGATCTAGGATGAGTTTAGTACTTCAAGAAACAAGTGTTCAAATTTAGTATTGAAGCCATACAAGTCTGACCAAGAAACAAGTGAAGATGTGCTGCTCATTAAAACTCGACAGATGTCTCGACAGGATCCTTTCTATCAAGATTTAATGTTGAAGCTTGATAGAAGCTCGACAGAAGCTGTATCTGTCAAGAATTACAAAATCAGAAATTCCAGATTTGATTACATGCATATCCTTGAGTATTTGTGTAGGGTTTCTTTTCTCACAACCCTAGACATATATAAGGATTATTTTACGGGCCGTCACACTAGATGCAAAGGTTGTTGCACTAGTTGTTACATGCATTGTGTGACCGGAGACAAAAATTGCCCTAGTTCAATTCTCTATAGAAGCTATTGCGTCTTTACGCCAAGGGTTTTGTGACCAAGGAGCTTCCTGATCTTCATTGTAGGATGAACAAAAGAACTTTGCAGTCAACATCTTCCTCAAGTTGGTGTGTTAGTCACGTATTGGGATCTGTGCATCATTGGTTAGTTACGTACTAGGATTTGTGCATTGAAAGGTGAGATTGCCGCTACAATACAAATCCAATTGGGTATTAGGGTAAGGGTTCAACTGTAGGTTGGTATTAGGTACTGGGATTCTTTTTACTTGTAACCGCTTGTTTTGATAATAGTGAATTCTCAGTAGTGGTGACCTTAAATTCACTCGGTGGGTTTGTCTCGGTGATTTTTCCTATTTGTAAACAAATCACTTGTGTCAAATTTATTTTCCGCTGCATTTAACTTAGTTGGTGATTTGTTTGTGCTATCATGCTTATTGCATGTAATTAAATCTAATTAATTCACTCGGGTAATTAATTGATTAATTTACCAAAGGGGTCAATACATTTTTGGCCTATCAGTGCTGATCAGGAATCAGTTGTTAAGTTTCTCTTTCAATTGTTTTTGACCCCACGCATTTCATAATAGAATTTTAGGTAAAGTAGAAATTCAAATTACTTGAAACGTAAGTAATAGAGTTTTATGTAGAGTAAAACATTGGCAATAGAACTTATATTGAAGTAGAATTTTAAATTTCTTTGAAGTAGAATTTTAAATTTCTTTAAAGCTAAATAATAGAGTCTTATGTAGATGTAAACTATTGCTAGTTAAGTTCAATTCAATGTCTCATATTAGTTAATGAGATTGTAGATACCTAACAAATGATCACCAATAATGATTCATCATTTGTGTGTGTTGAAATGGCGATAATCATGGTCAATATCTTTACAACAAGTGGCAATGGCAAATTGTCTTTTTGATCACTAAAAAGCCAAACCCGAAAAAAAAGAAAAAGAAAATGAAACGACAGGTATATATGATAGATAGAAAAAAGTGACCATGTGCATGCTATCTATTAGACCTGTATCCTTGTGAAGTGAGGGAATTGAAGTTTATATTCGCTTTTAGTACTGATTTTAGGATAGAAAAGGTAAAAGAAAAATTTGATAACAACAACAATTATACTTTTGTGCCAATCCAAAGATTTGATAGAGTAAAAGTTTAAGTACTGATTCAATTAATCTTTTGAATCAAACTAAAGATTTGATAAAGAGCAAAATTTCAAGTACTACTTTATGAAAGAAAAAAAAAAGTAAAAAAAAAAAGGTTTTATTTCTATTCAAAGATTTGATAAATCAATGGAGGAAAAGTTGATATAAAAAATTGAGTTGTCGTTTATATCTAAAAAATTACTGCATTTTGGTGCAACCACTTAGAAATTAAACATAATATCCACTTAGTCCAACCATTAATTCTAGACCTAATTTTTATTATATAGTATTTAAATTAAAGTGTACCCCACCATCAGTAAATTTGGAGCAAATTATAATCTCAAATCTAGGAAAAAACAATCTTATCTTAGACCATCGAACTTTGTAAGTAACTTTGGATGTTATATAAGTAAATAATTTCATATAGGGAAAAAAAAAAAATTCCCATATGTAACTTTTTAACATGAATATTTACGTGATTATTTCATTTCTTTAATTATACAATAGATTGTTTTTAATTTCCAACGACAGAAAATTAAGATTTTATCAAAACAAAGTATTATCTCCGGACAGGTGTTGTGGGGTGCCTAACATCTTCCCCAAACGTAATCAAATTTCCAAACTTAAGAATCAAGATTTTCTACCATCCATATTATATTAGGAAAAACGACCATTTTTCTTAGCCTCTGACTAGTAATAAAATCAAATAGAGTTAGATGACCAATCACACCTTAAAAAAAACCCAATAATTGGTGGTGACTTTACTACCTTTGGTAATAATTGATTAAAACTGACTCAATTCAGTCAAACACTAGAGGTTACCCTTTTTTTTTCACCCTCTTTCACAATACTTGAGCTCGTGCCTTCTTTCGAACAAGTATTTGAGAGAACCGTGAGCGTCGCCACGATAGGTGGTTGACCTTCATGTGGCATTGACACTAGCACTGGAATTCCATTTCTTCATTTATAAATGCAAGATTCAGTCATTTTTTGACTTGATCTATCTTCTTAATCTTTCTATTGTGGATTCTTCTCTCCCACTTTTTAGAAATAAGTTGTGTTAATCAGGAATCAGTTGTTAAGTTTCTCTTTCAAGTGTTTTTGACCCCCACACATTTCATAATATAATTTTAACTAAAGTAGAAATTCAAATTACTTGAAACATAAGTAATAGAGTTTTACGTAGAGTAAAACATTGGCAACTCTGGTAATAGAACTTATATTGAAGTAGAATTTTAAATTTTTTGAAAGCTAGATAATAGAGTTTTAAAGCTAAATAATAGAGTTTTATGTAGATGTAAACAATTGCTAGTTAAGTTCAGTTCAATGTCTCTTATTAGTTAATGCGTGGTAGCAAAACCCAAAAAAAAAAAAAAAAAAAAAAAATGAAAAGAAAAGAAATGATAGGTATATATGATAGGTAGAAAAAGTGACCTTGTGCTTGCTATCTGTTGGACTTGTATCATTGTGAAGTAAGGGAATTGAATTTTTATATTTGTTTTTGTTTGGACAAGTGCTCTGATACCACTTGTTGGGAAATTTAGACCTCGGTTGATAGAATTAACAAGTTTTAAATTCAAATTGTTAATTAGATTTATTATGAATAAAACTTGTTAAAACAAACAAACAAATAAACATCAATATCATGTCAAAATCATGCAGCAAAAAAATAAATAAGACAAGATATGATGACCCAGGAAAACCAATGAAACCAACCAGTTTCATAGTAAAAAATCTGGGGGGAAACCTTCCCGAAAAGCAATCCACTATAATGAAAAGGAGTTTCAGATCTAGTATAAAACCTTTGTCCCTAGACTCTACAATCTCCGTAGATGAACTCACAGCAGAAACCTTCTACCGCTTCGGAACCTCTGAACTCTTCAATATATGAACGCCACTCTTTGATGCACGAATTCTAGTACATGACTAACCAATTGCGCGGATCCCAATACGTGACTTCAATCACCAACTAGAAGAAGATGTTGGCTGCAAAGTTCTTCACTTCATCAACAATGAAGATCAAGAAGCACTTGATTACAAAACCCTAAGGCGCAAAAGATGCAGGAGCTTCTTTCAGAGAGAATAAGGCATCGGTCACCTTTTGCATATGTTCTCCTTATATTCTCTTATGTGACGGCCTCTAAAATAAGCCTTATATAGGTCTAGGGTTGTGAGAAAAGAAACCCTACACAAATACAAAAGCCTGGCCCAAAAATCAGATCTGAAAATTCTGATTTCCCGTAACCTCGATAGATAGTAGGTGTCGAGCAGGTGTCAAGATTTAAAACATCAGACACAAGAGATGAGGCTCGATCGATCCACCAGGTGTCGAGAAGCTATCGAGGGAACAGGAGCTTTCTCGATCGATGGACTCGATCGATCCATCAACTATCGAGAAGGTGTCGAGATTGCGATAAGAAACACCTTAAGAGGCTTGATAGATAGCTAGTTGTCGAGGAGGTGTCGAGAAGCTGTTGAGCTATCTGTCCGCAGGTGTCGAGCTATCTGTCCAGCTTTAATGAACAACTTTTCTTCACTTGTTTCTTGGTCCAATCTTCATGGCTTTAATACTAGACTTGAACAACATGTTCCTTGAATTATTAAACTCATCTTAGATCTACCCAAATACAAGTAAAATGCGTTTTGTCAAAAGATTAGCCAATTACACAAAATATGTCCTTAAACAATCTCCCCTTTTGGCAATCCGTGACAAAACCACAACAAACAAATGAACATATGAGAGAAGTCATAAATCACTCAACTCATACTCACTTGTTGAATACAATAAAATCTATCCTAACACAAACTCTTGAAAAACTTTGCAAGAAGAGAGTTCATGGCAAGTAGACTTTGACAACCTATATTTCTGAAACACATTAAACAAAACTCATCAAGGCATCTTAGTGTGAAACAGAAATAATAGATTGCATACAAGAATAAGAAACATGTGTATGGAGATAGAAAAGAAACAACACATGTAGAGGTAGGTGAAGAAGACATACATCATCAAAGATAAGCACAATGTATGTAAGCATGGTCACAAGACCCAAGGTACAAGAAGAAGGAGGTAAGAACTCCCCCTAACAAGATGAAACACAACTCCCCCTTACAAGGGCATGTATTTCTCCCCCTAACATGAAGAATCTTCCGGAAAGAAACTACATATTCTCCACAATTTCTCCCCCTTTTTGTCATGATTGACAAAGGGTACAAGAAGCGAGAAAGATTCACCCGAGAAACATAAAAATGATCAAGGATGATCAAGGGGGTACAAGAAATCCATAAAAATGCATGAATGTAATGAAACAAGATGCTATGGATGACAAGATAATAGAAAGATGCAAAACATGAAAAAAACACATCTCTCAATAAGAAAAATGTTAAGCACATATAACCCAAAACACACACACGCACTAAATAAGTCTAACCAATTTTATATTTAAAAAACAAGTTAATACAGTTTAGTGAGCATACATTAACACATGTAAAACCTTGTGATGGCCAAATCACATTGTACCTGCACATGTATCAAGAGTAGCGAGGAAGGTCCCTCATTTCAGAACCCTTCTGATGATGAAGTTGATGAAACAGTCAACCCTACAGCAGATATGATCCAAGAACAACCCAGTGAAATGTTCTTAGAATCTATCAGTAGGATTAACTTCCAGAAATGGCATTCTAAAGTCAGAATTATCATCAGTAAAGATTTTGGATTCGAGGTCGTAGCCCTAATAGATTCAGGTGCCGATCTCAATTGCATCCAAGAAGGAATTATTCCCTCCAAATACTTCAAGAAAACCAAAGAAAGATTATCTTCTGCGAGTGGAGGAAAGATGCTAATTGAATTCAAAATCCCTGAAGCTCAGGTATGGCAGGATAACACATACTTCAAAACCAGTTTTGTCCTAGTCAAGAATATGAAAGATAGGGTTATCTTAGGAAACCCATTCATGTGTCTGATATATCCTTTCATCACAGATAGTGAAGGAATCACTACTCATCCCTTTGGCAACCCGGTCAGGTTTAAGTTTCTCAGGAATCCCAAACCAAGAGAGGTCAGCACCCTCCAAGAAGTTTCTGTCTCCAAGAACCTTAACCTTATAAATGCCAAAATTCATTCCTCAGTTTCAAATAGCCATAATCAAGCCCAGAACCTTGATCTATTTATTCCTACCAATACTTCCATAGTTGATGAATCTTCTGGCCCCATTCAGCCCTACAAATCATCGCAATACTTCATTCCATACATTCATGAAAGTATTTATTTCATGCCATCTCATGTTTTTAACAATTGCATTTTTGAAAATAAGAAAATTCATTATGGTTGTTTAAACACTATTTGGCAGGAGAAAAGCCCCACCAGTGCGTGGACAATGGCTTCTTCAAAAAACAAAGGAAAAGTACATGCACAGTTTTATGATGCACAGTCTTATGAATTGTATGAAGGAAATCTTTCTGGCTTAGAACCCAGAATTGTAACATCCCTTCAGGAATCTGTTCCAACGACATATTCCGATGATATGGTTTTAGCCTTACAAGAAGTTTTGTCAAGAAACCTACAATTTCATAATGGAGTTCACAGTGAACTACCAACCCCCACCAAGTCCATCCTTGACAACCTTCAAACAGTTTTCAACCTAGGAAACAATGGTCTTTTCCAAAGAACCCTCAAAAGTCTTGAGAGCTACTTGATTAATCTTGAGGCAGGAAATGCAATCCTTACTAGTCAACTCTTTGGCAAAGAGGATACCTATTCAATAGGTATAAGGACTATTATGGGCACTGATTATGCTAGGTTAAGTCTTAAGACTCAAAACCAGCTAAGAAGTGCTGTTGCCAACTTGCCACCAGAAATACAGGTTTGTATTTTTGATAGCAAGGCAATGTCCGAATCATCTGACTAGTGGTTCGAACATTTCAAAAAATTGGTCACAATCAATATCCCTGTGCCCACAAGTGAAGATGAGCTAGGAGACACATTGTTACAAGCTGAATGGGAAGAATACTTTGGAGGTAGTCTCAAAGTATATGAAAACAGTCACCCATTCCCTGGACTCCTAGTTGATTATGAAGAAGAATTTAAAGATGAGAACAGAGATCCCGACTGGCTATCCCAGATGTTTGAGTATGGTTTCATCAGACTTATTAAGTTGACAAATCATGCCCAAATCAGCCAGTTACCTCAGATTATCCAAAGTGCTGTTGCAAGAATCAATAGCCCTTTTGTTTCTATCAGATGCTGGAGCACCTTGCCAAAATGGGAAAATGATAATTGGATGAATGTCCAACTAGCAAAACACCTTGTTCTGATCAATGGGTATACCTACCAAGGACCGTGGTTTAAGGGAAATTCCTGCCTCTCCTTCAAGAGACCCTTTGCTTTCGCAGATTGTTGGAGAAAGCACTTCAACAACCAAATTATTAATGTGATCCAAGATTTATGGCAGGATTACCATTTCTTTGGAAGCACAGACAGAATTTCTGTATTTGTCCAAAGACCATATGAAGATGCCATGATTCATTTAAACTGGTCTACTCACATAGATCCAGGAAGGTTTCTATCTTCAGGACAAGCCCTAGTTTTTGAACCTCTCCTTTATTGTGGAATTTGCAACAAATATGATATTTTTCATGAACATGAATGCTACAACAATCTCAGCAACCTCTGTAATCTCCCATGGGAACCATATAATAATGGTAATGATACAGACTAGCACGAGGATGTTTGCAGTTCAGAAGTTCTGGATAGCACCAGTCACTATTCAGAATAGTTTTTAAATCTGGTTACTATTCATCTGCAGTAAACAATCTACTCACATGAACAGTACCTGCACTCAGCAGATTCCAGATAGACTACTATTCATCCACAGTACCAGTCACTGTTTGATGAACAGTATCTAGAAAAGCATAGGGACAAGTCACTATTCATGAACAGTACCAGTCACTGTTCATCTACAGTGCCCGACAAGATAATCCAGAGTTACTGTTTGCTTTCGGTGGAAAAGGTTTTCACCTTCAGTAAAAGCATTTCACTCTCCGGATTTTCCGCAATCAAGACGAAGGATCCAAGGCTCCCTCCAGTCTATATAAGGCAGCTCTTATCCCAGTCTTAGGCAGGTCCAATTTGGTGGAACTTCAATAGCTCCAATTTCGCAGAGTTCTAAATACCTCCCTTCTCTTTACAACCCAATACTTGTAATCAGATGGCAACCCCAGTTTACACTTGTAATCCCATGGCCTCAGTCGGCCTTTTATCTTTCTGCAACCCCATGGCCTTAGTCGGCCTTTGTTTGTAACTTACCCCCCTTTTGGTATATATATATATATATGTACGTGCCCAAAATGAAATTAACGAGCTAACACCCCTTTGGGCTCACAACCTATTTGTATCGTGGGCTTTGGGTTTCCTACTTTGGATGGTTCCTCACACTAAGGCCACAAGACACCCTTTCTTCCTTTCTACTTTGTTTCTGCTCTCAATTTTCCAACCCCTTTCTCTTATCTAGTTCTCATATTTATAGCCCAAAAATTAGTGGGCAGGTTATGATTACTCCAATAGTTAGTGTAATAGGAGGTTCAATGTTTTTTATTGTAAGTGGTGTTAGGTGGAGGTGGCTTTGGAAATGGTTCCTGCTTCAGTAAATATGCTCGGCAGCGATATCCCCCAAGGCACTGCCGGGCATAAAAGAGAAGATGAATCGAGAGCATTTCTTCTTGATCGGGGGACCTCGGTAAGTTCGGTTGTTGGCTTCAGACAGGTAAGTTGGGCCTACGGTACCCTTTGCCATACATATGTTATGGGATATGTTGATGGGTCAGGGTTTAATACCCATGTGGGCCTGGGGTATCTCTGCGCCATACATTAGCCCCTCCTTGATTCGTTCCTGGCCTATTGGGGACAAGTCAAGGAGCCCCAGAGTCGATAGCAATCCGAGAAGCACAATGGCTGGTTTATCGATCGGTTTAAGAAGCCTATTAATGCATCCTCAAAAGGCGCGTTATGTCCGACTGTTGGTTTAACTGTCATCATTATCTGACGGTTCGCGAATCGAGGCGTCATGCGTGTGACAGTTACGGTGAGGATTTGTAGGATTTCGCTCTTCTTAATTGTTTTGGGCCATTTATTTCACACTTCGGCCTTTATAAATACCCCTTTTCGACTCTCTTCTTCACTTTTGCACTTTTTATATTCCAAACTTTCACTCTGCCGAGCATATACTCTGCGTTCCGTCTTCTAGCCCAGAACGTCTTTCTTCCCTAGAGCCCTCAGTAAGTTCTTTTTCCCTCTCCTTCTATTTGCTCTACTCCTTTCCATTCTGCTGTAATCATAGTTTTAGAATGGGCTACTCTCATCTTCTTTCCTCAGAAGTTTCTTTGGCTACTTTTAAGGCCACTTACAACATTCCTGCGGATGTTGATATCGCCTACTGTCACGAGGGTGATATTGACATCCAAAGGCGCCGT
Organism: Notholithocarpus densiflorus; assembly: GCA_030021035.2. Taxonomy (NCBI): domain Eukaryota; kingdom Viridiplantae; phylum Streptophyta; class Magnoliopsida; order Fagales; family Fagaceae; genus Notholithocarpus; species Notholithocarpus densiflorus. The sequence goes on from JARYZH020000109.1 coordinate 1,557,894, forward strand.
GGTACAAATACCGTCTTCTTTCCTTTGATGGCAATTCTCGAGGGTGGGGTTAGGTTCCCGGTTGATCCCCTCGTCATAGGTACACTTAGATTTTACGGTTTGTGCCCCAACCAACTCCCCCCTAACTTTTACCGAGTGGTGAGCTGCGTTAGTAGGTTAAACCAGTTGTTCAGTTTGCAACTGAATTACCATGACATTAATTACATGTATAGATTGTGCGGCAATGTTGATTCGGACTATTACTTGAAAACCAGAGACATGAGGGTACGGCTTATTTCGTGCCTGCCTGACTTAAATAGGAACTCGGCTGGCGAGTTTGTACGGGTGAGCGGCAATTGGCTTGCCGATGAGCTCCTTTGCGCATTTTTGCCGTGTGATGTTGGTCGGTCTCATGTATATTTTCTTGATTTAACTTCAGTAATTTGTTACTTTTGTGGTCACTAATCGATTTTTGTGCTATTTTTGTGTAGAGAGCGGAAGGTTTAAGAAGGATCTTAGAGTAGTTCATGTTCGGGATCTAAATTTTGTGCTTAGGTAAGAAATTTTTGTACATTGGGACGGACAACTTTGAGCATCTCATTTAATTCTCATCGTTGATCTCGTGTATTCTACTTGGCAAGCATTCAGCCAAGCTTTGTTAATTGACAGTCCCCTGCTTTCATATATAGACGTTCGGCTCGCAAACTTCCTCCCTCCAAAGTTCACTGCCGGCGAAGCTCGAAACCTCGGTCCGCGGTACACGTTATTGGACGAACTTGCACCCCTACAAGACGAGTCAGTTGAACTCATGTCTCGATGCTGTCGAGAGCAAGCGCACGTGCCTGTGCAGCCCAAAGTCCCCGTTCAACCCGAGGATCGTATTGAACCCGAGGATCCAGTTGAAACTATTCAGGGAACCGAAGAGGCCGCCAAATTTATTAACCTTTCGAAAACCGAATTCGATCGAGGTGAAGCCATGGTGACATGGAGGACGATGTCGGTTAGCCGTTTCGTGCCTGATGCACGGCTTGCCGCACAGCAACCACCGCCTCAAGTTCATGGTCAGACTCCCCCTCCTCCACCTCCTTCGTCCAGACGAGCTCGGAAGAGGCAACGCAATACCAAGCACGCCTCAACTGGCTCAGGTGATGTGTCAACCAGGACTCCTCCCCAGCCATCCAGAGGCATCGTAATCCAGGAGCCACCGGCTCAGATCGGTACCAACCTGGCGTCCTCTTCCGGAGCCGCACCAGAGTGGCGACCGGTATTCCAGATGGACGGCCAGCCCCTCTCTGCGACCGCGAGTGTGCGGGTGTGGGATAAAGGTGAGGGAGGTTGTGTCGCTCAAAGTTTAGTGCACGACCTTCTTTTGCCCGAGGATGTGCACGCTTTTGAAGATGGCACAGACGAGTCCCTAGGAAGAAGGTTGCAATGGCATACTATCGCGGTAGTCTCTAGTCCCTCCTAATTTCTATACACATTATTTTTGTTTTTGCACTGATCATTGTTGCTTTACCAGGCCGCTCAATTGTCTTATATACTTGACGGACGGCTGAAGGAGCTGGCCGAGGATGTTGGCCGGGAGAAGGCCTTCAAAGACGTTGTGGAGTTGACCACGAAGGATAAGGCCAGGGCTGCTTCGACAGCCGAAAAGAAGGCTGCCACGTCCGAGAAGGAAAGGGCGGCAGCAGAAAAGAGGTCCTCGGAGCTAGAGGTCAAGCTGGGGGCGATGGGGTAGAAATTAGCTGAAGCGGTGAATCTGAATAATGCACGGGCAGATGAGTTGGCCGACATGAAAGCGGCGCTGGAGGCCTGCCAAAATAAATGGTATAACGAGGGGTTCGCTGATGCGGAGAATTCTGCAGAGCTTGTTATGCTAGAAGCCCGGAAGCTAGGTTACGAAGAAGGTTAGTTGGCTGCCCTACAGGCCATGCGGGTTCCTGAGGATTCCTCTCTAAGGAATCTCGGTTACATCACCTTACCGAGTACCGCCATCGCCGTGCAGAATCCTCTAGAGACAATTGATGAAGAGGAGACGACCAGTATGAGGGAGTTGGTGGCGCAAATCGACTCCCATGTGGAGCTGGTTGATACGGAGACCACCAACAATCCCCACACCGACGGGAATCCTCATCTTGACGAGAATACTCAGCTGCCTAGCGGAGCCCAGCAGACTGCCGAGGATATTGCCCACACCCAGTTCGCCAATCCCTTGGCTTGATTTCCTTATCATGCAATTTCATTTATATTTTTAAACTCTGTTTGGTTTGCTTACCTCACCGGGTTGTGGTGATGGAACAATTTAATTTTTTGGGATTAATTTTCTTTTTGTCACCGGGATGCGGTGATGGAACAACTATTATTTTTTATTCTCTAAGAATGTTGGTTGTTATCTTTCCCGTTGCATTACTCGATTTGCCTTTCATTTTATAAATAATACGTATTTCAACTAATCGGACGGTAGTTATCGGGCTATGTAGTTGCCGGTTTGCAGAGATTTTCTCAACTTATAAAAGGTTGGGTAGTTGCTGATAATCTGTGAATGGGATTATCTGAAAGAATTGGCTCCTTGTCAGTAATAATTATTTTTAATACGTGCGGACAATTTTTTGGGGAAAGATATTTCCACGCGCTTAGGTTTTCGTCTTTAGACTATGTATTGAGTAAGGTTTCCACCTGCTCGGCGATGGAAATCGAGCCGAGGGCAGGTTTCTGTCCTTAGATTGAGTAGTGTAAGGTTTTCCACTTGCTCGACGATGGAAATTGAGCCGAGGGCAGGTTTCGGTCCTTAGATTTAGTGTAAGGTTTCCACCTGCTCGGCGATGGAAATCGAGCCGAGGGCAGGTTTCTGTCCTTAGATTAAGTAGTGTAAGGTTTCCACTTGCTTGGCGATGGAAATCGAGCCGAGGGCAGGTTTCTGTCCTTAGATTAAGTAGTGTAAGGTTTCCACCTGTTCGGCGATGGAAATCGAGCCGAGGACAGGTTTTTGCCCTTAGATTTAGTGTAAGGTTTTCACCTGCTCGGCGATGGAAATTGAGCCGAGGGCAGGTTTCTGTCCTTAGATTAAGTAGTGTAAGGTTTCCACCTGCTCGGCGATGGAAATCGAGCCGAGGGCAGGTTTCTATCCTTAGATTTAGTGTAAGGTTTTCACTTGCTCGGCGATGGAAATCGAGCCGAGGGCAGGTTTCTGTCCTTAGATTAAGTAGTGTAAGGTTTCCACCTGCTCGGTGATGGAAATCGAGTTGAGGGCAAGTTTCTGTCCTTAGACTCCGTACTTTCTCGTTTATGCGAGTTTTGTGCTGATGGATTAACACTACTGTAATTCAACGTGCCTGTATGAATAAACATCAATTTCATGTTAGTTGATAAAGCATAGGTATAGTATTACATTGTAAGTATCCTCCCGTGTTGCCGATCAGTGGTAAATTTTTTTCAAGTTTTGGACATTCCATGGCCGGGGAAGTGGCCTTTCTTCCATGTCCTCCAAGTAGTATGCTCCCACGCCCGCAACAGCAGTGACCCTATATGGCCCTTCCCAAGTAGGGGCAAGTTTCCCAGCGTTTGTGTCTCGCATATTCCCAATAGCCCTTCGTAGCACCAAGTCTCCAGTGTTGAATTCCCTGGTTTTCACATCTCGGTTATAGCGCCGGGCAAGCTTTTATTGGTACTCGGCTAGCCGTATTGTTGCAAATTCTCGGCGCTCTTCTAGTAAGTCCATTTGCTCTAACATTAACATATCATTTCGTTTGGGGGAAAACCCTTCGGCTCGAGCGCTGCAGAGGTTTACCTTGGCTGGTATCACGGCTTCTGCTCCGTATGTTAAAGAAAAGGGGGTTTCTCCCGTAGATCTCCTTGGTGTCGTTCGGTAGGCCCATAAAACGCTGGGTAGTTCATCAGCCCATCTACCCTTTGCGTTGTCCAACCTTTTCTTCAATCCATTCACAATTGCTTTGTTAACAGCTTTAGCTTGGCCGTTGCTCTGAGGGTATGCTGGCATGGAGTACCTGTTTTTAATGCTGAGGTCGCTGCAAAACTCACGGAAGGCTCTACTGTCAAACTACAATCCATTGTCAGATATGATGGAGTCCGGAACACCAAATCTCGTAATTATATTCTTCCATATGAATTTTTTAACATCCACATCCCGAATGTTGGCTAATGCTTCTGCCTCTGCTCATTTAGTGAAGTAATCAACGACCACTAAAACAAACCCCCGGTTACCGGTTGCTTGGGGAAATGGGCCAATAATATCAAGCCCCTACTGTGCAAAGGGCTAGGGGCTGCTAATCGGGTTTAGGTGTCCCGCCGGCTGGTGGATCAGGGGGGCGTGCTTTTGACATTGTTCGCACTTACGCACATACTCGGCGGTGTCCTTCTGCATCTTCGACCACTAGAACCCCTGCGTCATCGCTCGGTGTGCTAATGAGCGCCCCCCTACATGACTCCCGCATACCCCGCCATGTAGCTTGGCCAACAATTCGTTCACTTTCTCGGGATGCAAACACAAAAGGTACGGTCCTCCGAAAGACCTCCGATATAGTTTCTGATCTTCTGCCAGCCAGAACCGAGAGGCTGTTCGGCGGATTTTGTTAGCCTTCTTCTCTTCATCTGGGATTCGATCCTCGGCTAAAAATCTAATGATCGGGTCCATCCAGCATGGCCCGGCTGAGGAAATCACCGTAATACCGACTCCAGAGGCTCCGGGTTTAATCACTGTATTTATGCTCGGTTCGGTTATAAGCTCCACCTTGATCAACCTAGGCACATCTTCCACTACTGATGTCGCCAACGTAGCCAGGGAATCAGCATGTCTATTTTGTCCCTGGGACACCTGGGTCACCTTTACAATATTGAACTCACCTATAACCTGCTTTGCCACCTGTAGGTATTCCTTCATCCGAGAATCCCGGGCCTCGAAACAACCCTACACCTGGCTAACCACCAGCCAAGAATCTGAATAAATTTCTACATCCCGAGCACCCATTCCTAAAGCGGTTCTCAAGCCCACAAGCAAGGCTTCATATTCGGCTTCGTTGTTGGAGGCCCTAAACCCCAACTGAAAAGAGTGCTCTAGCCGTATTCCTTCTAGAGTAACCATGACAATCCCGACACCAGCCCCCATAGTATTTGATGCACCGTCCACAAATACCTTCCATGGGCGACATTCAACATGACAAACCATCCCCGCTTTAAGTTTAGGAGAGAATTCTGCAACAAAGTCGGCAAGTACTTGGCCCTTCACTACGCTGCGGGGTCGATACCGTATGTTGAAGGAACCTAACTGGGTGCCCCACTTAGCTATCCGACCCGTAAAGTCAGATCTTTTCAACAACGACTGCAGGGGGTACTCGGTCAAAATGTATACAGTATGAGCTTGAAAATAGTGCGGCAATTTTCTCGTAGCGTGCACAAGCGCTAACACCAACTTTTCCAGGGGCAGATATCTGGTCTCGACGTTGACCAAGGTCTTACTGATGTAGTATATAGGCTGCTGCACTCCTTGGTCCCTTAATAACACGGCACTCACAGCATGGTCTGACACCGACAGGTACATAAATAAATCTTCCCCTGGTCCTGGGGCTGTTAACATGGGTGCCCAGACTAAATACTCCTTCAAATCCTGAAAAGCTTTTTCACAATCGTCATCCCACTGAAATCCCCTCCACTTCTTTAAGAGCTGATAGAAAGGACGACAACGGTCGGCGAACTTAGAGATGAACCGGTTAAGGGTGGCCAACATCCCGGTCAATATTTGTACTTCCTTCGGGTTGCTCGGGGGTTTGAGGCGTTGCACGACTTCTATTTGATCGGGGTTAACCTCTATTCCCCTGTTAGTGATCAAATACCCCAGGAATTTGCCTGCTCCCACCTTGAAAACACACTTCTACGCATTGAGGCGCAATTTATGTCGCCGAAGCGTCTCAAACACTTCCTGGAGATCCTCTGTGTGCTGTACTTCCTGCTTACTTTTCACCACCATATCGTCAATGTACACTTCAACCGTGCGCCCTATTTTATCTCAGAACATTCTCGTCATCATCCGTTGGTACGTGGCCCCAGCATTTTTTAACCCAAAAGGCATCACAGTATAATGGTAGTTGGCATCTGGGGAGATGAATGCTGTCTTCTCTTGGTCTTCGGCAGCCAGTGCAATCTGATGATACCCCTAAAATGCATCCAAAAAACTCATCCTTGAATGTCCGTACGTGGCATCCACCAACTGATCGATCTTTGGCATAGGGAACGGGTCTTTCAGACATGCTCGGTTCAAATCAGTAAAGTCTACACATACCCTCCACTTGCCGTTTTTCTTCTTCACCACTACGGTGTTTGCCAACCACTCCGGGAAGAAGATTTCCCTGATTGCCCCGGCCTCTTTTAGCTTTTCTACTTCCAACCTCACAACCTCCACATGCTCCTTGGCCGATCTCCTCGGCCTTTGCTTCTTTGGGGGGAATAACGAATCTATATTGAGCCTATGGATGATGAACTCGGGATCCACTCCGGGCACCTCGTACGGAGTCCAAGAAAACACATCCACGTTCCGTACAAGGAGCAATAGCATCTTAATCTTGTCTTCCTCCCCTATGCTTGCTCCTATCTGAAAGTACCTGTCATCGTCTGGAAATATCTTTACCTTGACCAATTCTTCGGTGTAATCGGTCCCCTTCCCCTCTGGGGATTCCTGTAATTGCTATGACGGGGCCCCTCTAGATGGGTCCTCCTTTCTGGCCCTCTCCTTCCATTGGGTTTGCGTGTTCTTCCAGCTTACAGCGGCTATCAAGCACTACCTAGCCACCTGCTGGCTTCCCCTTACTACGGCAATCCTATGCTCGATAGGGAATTTGACCTTCACATGCAGGGTAGATGGGACAGCCCCCATTGCATGAATCCACGGCCTTCCGAGGATCGCCGTATAGGTTGAAAATGATGTAACTACTACAAATACCATCACCACCTCCCTACCTTCCATGCTCACGGGAAGGAAAATTTGCCCTTCGGGAATTACCACCTCGCCATCAAACCCGACCAATGGCGCACTATATGTCGAGAGATTTTCGTTCTTCAACCTAAGCCTTCTGTATAAATCTGGATACATCACGTTGGCTCCGCTTCCCTGGTCTATCATTACTCTTTTTACCAAGAAGCCATTTATTCGAGCTGTGACTACCAAAGCATCATCGTGCGGTTGAATTGTCCCCCCAAAATCATCGTCACCAAAAGCAATAGGCTCTCATGTGAACTTCGTTCTCTTTTCGGGTGGTTGCACGTCTAAGCAACCCTCTACTGGCACTACAGTCAATACCCCATTTTTCATTACCCCGGTGACACCTCTTGGAGTAGCATGAATGACCTCGATTATCCCGAGAGGTGGTGGAAGGACATTTCCCCTCCGCTGAGTATTCTGCTCCCCTCCCCAATTTTCTGAATCTACCACGAACTCCTTTAAATATCCGGCTTTTACCAATTGTCCAAGATGATCTTTCAACACTCGGCAATGCTCGGTAGTATGCCCTTTGTCCCGGTGGTAGGTGCAGTATAAGCTTTGATTTCTCCTAGACGGGTCTCCTCCCATCTTAGTAGGCCATCGTAAATACGGCTCATTCTTGATTCGGTCCAGAATCTTGTGCACCGGCTCTTTGAATGTCACATTTACCTCCCCCATCTGTGCTATCGACTCTTGAATCCGTAAGTTCCCTCGGGGCCTGGGTGGAAAGCCACTCTGCCGAGGTCGAGTCATCATCAGGGCCATACCTTTGTTTTGCAGCCGATCATCATCCAATCGCTTATACTCTTCAATACGCCTCATGAGTTGCCTCAAATCCTCGGGGGGCTTCTTAGTTAGCGAATCCCTTAACTCGGAATCTTCGGGAAGTCCCATCGAGAAGGTGCTTGCTGCAATCTTCTCATTGCCCCCATCGATCTCATTATAAAGCTCCCAGTACCAACTGGCATAACTACGAAGGGTCTCCCCAACCCTCATCTTCATGGATAGTAATGCGTCCACCGGTTGTGGTACTCGGCTACATGTGACGAACCAGACACCAAACTCTTGGATCAAGTCGGCAAAACTGTGAATGGAGCTTTTCCTTAACCCGTTGAACCATCTTAAAGCAGTGGGCCCAAGCTTGAAGGAAACACTTTGCACATTAGCGCGTCGTTATGGGTGTGTAGAGACATCATTTGGATGTAATAGCTGACATGCTCTACTGGGTCCGTTTTTCCATCATAGGAATTGAACGGTGGTCGCGTAAATCTGCTTGGCATTGGGGCCCGCTCAATTTCATATGAGAACGGCGGTCGAGCAGCGCGGCGTAAGGCATGGCTCATCGCATCCATGGCAATATTGTGGGGCCGTCGTTCCTCGGGAGAACCTGAACCCCAGTCAACATGCTCCCGTGAATGAGAACGTTCCCGACGATGGCGGGGTCCTCGCGAGCGTGAGCGATCCCTGTGTCGGTGGGGGCCAGACTGATGAGATCTTGCTTCATGGTGATCCCCTACACTGGCCGAGCCTTCTCCTCTTTCCCGGTGGTCTCTCCTTCATCAGTTTCTTGCTTCTAACTCCAAGTCCCTGACCAATCTACACAAACGCTCTAGCTCCTCGGCCCTCTGACCCCGTTCCTCGTCCCTCCTGTCTGAATGATTGTGTTCTGAATTACCGGAGATCGTCCGGTACGTTTGGAATGATTTGTCTCCAAGGCCGGATTGCTCTTCCTCCTCATGCTCCCTATCCTCACGTCTTTTCTGCCTTTGCTCCCTCCAGGTGGATCCCCGTGAAGACCCCCTAGAACCACTTTCAGCATAACTCCCTGACGGGCCTCCAGACATCTTCCCGGGCGCGTCTCAACAGAACCACAGCTTTGTAGGAGAGCCCCACGGTGGGCGCCAATTGTACATGCCCAAAATGAGATTAACGGGCTAACACTCCTTTGGGCTCACAACCTATTTGTATCGTGGGCTTTGGGTTTCCTATTTGGATGGTTCCTCACACTAAGGCCACAAGACACCCTTTCTTCCTTTCTACTCTGTTTCTGCTCTCAATTTTCCAACCCCTTTCTCTTATCTAGTTCTCATATTTATAGCCCAAAAATTAGTGGGCAGGTTATGATTACTCCAATAGTTAGTGTAATAGGAGGTCCAATGTTTTTGATTGTAAGTGGTGTTAGGTGGAGGTGGCTTTGGAAATGGTTCCTGCTTCAGTAAATATGCTCGGCAGCGATATCCCCCAAGGCACTGCCAGGCATAAAAGAGACGATTAACCGAGAGCATTTCTTCTTGATCGGGGGACCTCGGTAAGTTCGGTTGTTGGCTTCAGACAGGTAAGTTGGGCCTACGGTACCCTTTGCCGTACATATGTTGTGGGATATGTTGATGGGTCAGGGTTTAATACCCATGTGGGCCTGGGGTATCTCTGCGCCGTACAATATATATATATATATATATATATATATATATAGAAATCTCATGTGTGACAGAATGTGGTTTTGTTATATGACTCATTCTTTGAGATTTTTTTCATTTAACCTTCCACTTTATATTTTAATTAGTGTCCTGTGTTTTCTACCTTTCTTTTTCCTAGTGTATATATCAAATAAGTATTGAATTTCAAGGCTACACAATAAAAGGTAACCTTCTTCTTCTCTTAAGGACAATAATATATTCAACCAATTAAAGGTAATTAACTAACTGACATACACATATACTTTTCCATTGAAAAAAAAAAAAAGAAAAAAAAGAAGAAAAAATGAAATAGAAATTAATCATGCGTATCTAATAGTAGTTACAGGAAATTATTAGCTGAGTATGAAACACTTAGAAACCTACCTTGCAAGGCACGTATATTTTCTAATTAAAATTTTAAAGTACAAGTTACGTAATATGAACTCAATCAAATTACTAATAGTGATCAAGTTTTGACGAATTATATCTTGAAAAACAATAATTAAGTGATAGGATGGACCAAAGAGCCTGCTATTTGAAATAAAATGCTTCTATGCTGAACTCCGAGGGGCAGCACAATCAGCTAGAAAGTTACGAATTCGAATATTTGATTCTCATTCACAAAATAAAAAAAATCTTGTACACTGTTGATAGCTATTCTTAAAATCTTGCACCCCTATTTGTAGTGTGATCTCACTCTCTCAAACAGAAAAATAAAAAAATCATGTCATTCTTGCAATCATGTCATTATCATAAATTTACAAACATCTTCTACTTTTTC